>JAOTAY010000002.1:21620944-21639644 GCA_025629805.1 Erythroxylum baracoense
AGCTCTATGGAGCTAGCACTTCATGCTTAACCCTCTCTGTAAAAGTTACAGAGTTCTCTCAACCTATTCTGTGGATATTGTTAGAGGCCGGACACTTGTGCGGCGACGATAGTTGAGACGGATCGGTTTCAGAAATGGTTCGAAGGATGCATCAAGATAAAGATCAAGCTTCGAAATAAGGTACGAATTATATTTCGCTTTATTATGATTCACGTTAATCATTTTATAGATTTAAATAGATCTTAGTTTCGGGAAATCAAAAGTCACGAAAAAGTTTCGTAATTATTCCGCTGTGGTCAGATCAGATCTCGACCCGATTTTCCAACAGTGTCGTCGCTATATGTCGTCGGAGATTTTGCGCGAATTTCTTTCCCTCTATTATTTCCGACGGATATACTCTTTCGTTAAAAAATAGGAACAATATTGTTTATGTATCGACGGAAAGTAATATTCTGACGATAAATAGCCTCAGTTTCCAGTCTGTCGGTAAATTTCTGCCGCTATTCCATGATTTTCTTGTAGTGAAACAACATAAATAAAGTTGGAAGGTAGTAATAATCAAGTATTTTTGGAATTGTTTGTCTATCTTGAAGATTGTCTTGTGAGTCCCTTTTCTACTGTTATAATGCTAGTGTATTTATAGGTTAACTTACTCAAATAGTTTTTGTTATAAATGGTAAACTACTCGTCACTATCTCCTTAACCCCTACATTTTTTCTCACTTTCACATTTTGAATTTCCACGAATTTAACACAATTTTCTTACATCCCTAATTTATTGTCGCCAGCGAAACTTATATTAATTTTTTATTTCTGGGCTTCTTCTATTTGTTGACCCTTGAATCAAATAAGCTAAATTATTTTAAGCTATCCTC
Organism: Erythroxylum baracoense; assembly: GCA_025629805.1. Classification (NCBI taxonomy): domain Eukaryota; kingdom Viridiplantae; phylum Streptophyta; class Magnoliopsida; order Malpighiales; family Erythroxylaceae; genus Erythroxylum; species Erythroxylum baracoense. Next base: position 21,621,819 of record JAOTAY010000002.1, read on the forward strand.
GAGACGAGAGTCATATTACCAATAGCTTATTTCGATGGTTTAGCATTAATCACCGCTAAAAGAAGTATAGTAAAGGTTTGCTCTGGAAACTGTCACTTGCGGAATGTGTAGTTTCAGCTATTATGGAATCCTCTTGATAACTTCTCCTGTAGGTTGTCAATTTTCTACGCAATTCGATTCTAGGCAATACCATTAACGAAACGGGGTCGATCTAACTCATTATTCAGAAGCTCATGAATTTGGGGCCTTCTGCGATAAAAGGACAAAAATGAACTGAAAGCTGATGTAAGGTTCTTATTTGGAAATATCGGGCCTCTTCAATGACGGCCTATTAGCTTTTGACTTCTCAAGCATCGGAAATATGAAAAGGAAAATTGGGGGTAAAGAAATGAAAACCTTGAAAGGGAAAGAAAATTAAATAAGAACAAAATGGAGATCTTTACTCTAAATAAATGAATGGTAATGTTTGTGTATTACATTGAACATGGGACAGCATACAGCATAACAAAGATTCGGGTTTTATGTGCTGAACTATCTGAAGTTTTTGCTTTGAAGGACAAAATGGGTCTTCTTGCTGGCTGAACCAGGAACAACTTCCCCTCTCCTCTTCCCGCACTTCGATGAGGAATGTGGGACAGTGACCCTGTTATTTCTTACCGAAACTGAATAAATTGATCGGTTAAATAGGTTGGTTATATCCTCCAGAGGGTTTTTGACTCCACGTTTATGAGCGGTGAAGACTGGAGATTTCGGAAAATTGCTGTTTGAAGGGAAGATGAGAAAGGAGGGGCATTTTCTTTGTCCTTATCATCACTAAGACAAAAAACAGTTATTTTCCCAAAAAAGTACACAGGCAAAGAGCTCGAGAGACAGGTGAAGGAATGTAAACGTGAATGAATTCGTGAAGAGGGGAAGAGGTGTGCATTAAAAGGTAAGAGTTTTGGAGGGAGCTGAGAAGGAAATATGCAATTTTTAATGTCGTTTCGAGGATGAGATTTGGTTTAGGCAGGATTACTGAACAATGATGGAGGGAGACGCGAAAAATGAGAGAATTCTAAAAGTTTGAATGTAGGCGTATGATGGATTGGTAGGAAATAGTTTTTGAGGAAAGAGCGCGCAAGGATTTGAATTTAGATTTGGAATTTATGGGTGAAAGAGGATTTTAAATGTTTTTTCAAAGGTAAAAATTATTCAGCTATGTCAAGTGGTCAAATTTAGGCTTGGCAATTGGGTTCAAACTCAGCTGCACCTACGTTAAGATTAATCGAGCCTCAAACCCAATTTTATGAGCTTGATTGAGCCTCTAGTTAGGTTTTGACTTGAGTTGTTCAGGCCGACAAGTATTAACAAAATGACGTCATTTTAAAATTTTAAAAAAAGGAAACGTTGGGTTGGTGGAACTAATTAAGCCTCAGGTCGGGCTCAAATTGGAGATTACATGAGTCGGCAATGACTTGGGGTCATTGCCATCCCTAGTCAAACTAGATATGGTTTACTTTCTCTTTGGAAGTAAAATTTATGTTGATTCAAACATGGTTTTTAGTTTATTTTGTTTGCTTATGTCATTTCTTATCACATAACTTTTGTTAAAATATTTATTTACAAGTTTTGAGATGTTACAGACATTATTTTATGAGTTATTTGTACAAAGGTTACTTATATAGCAACTTTTCCTTTTTCTTCTAAAAATTAGTTGCTTTTCTCATTAACTATATTACTGTAATTATAGAATATAATAAAAGTAAGGTAATATTCTACGATTTTAAGATGTTCATTTGATTTTGTTAAGAAAACCTGCTTAGCTAGGAAAACAATGATATCTACTTATACACGTTCCTTCAACAAATTAACCAAAATATTATTCATTGAGTAGACTATTAAGAATTGAATGAAATTTTTCTTAGTAAATCAACATAACGTAAAAAGACCTTTGGCCAAAAGAGCATTTTAGCTCCTAATGTTTACATTGAAGTCTAAGTTGGACCCTAAAGTTTCAATGCATTCCAAATGAACCATAATGTTTGCAAAACGTATAAAATGAACTCTAACGTTTGAAAAACGTTCAAAACAACTCTTGATTGGACAGAATCACTAACAAAGTTAGGTCTCCGTCATTTAAATACTGACATGGGTTTTTTAAAATTTTTATTACAGTATAGATGACATGATTTTTAAAAATGAAGGTGGGTCCTACTCGAAACTAAACGCTGCATTTGGGAGGCAAGCCCACTTCCATTTAAACACTGCGTTTGTGAGATGGGAAAGGAGTTAGGATACTTCAAGGCTATAAGGCCTATTATAGGGTACCCGATTTTGAATTTAGTGAGTTATTGAGATTGATCAAATGAAATTTGTTTAAGGCTTATTAATCTAATGAAAATCCATCAAATAATTGATGTTTATGTAACTCGTACGTTAGACACCCCATCATTTGCACCTGAGATATGCCTATATCTAGAGGAGAGGATGGAGATAGGGAGGGTCTAGAAGGAAGTTATGGAGAAATTAAAGGAGTTAGTGAAGGAGTTGGTTAAGGAGTTGATAAAGGAGTTAGTGAAGGAGTTGGTGAAAAGGTAGATGATCATGATTATGACGAGGGCTTTATATAAGTTGAGATTCCCGATGACCAACAACTAGTTGAAATTAAGTCGACTGATTGTGGTAGTTTTATTGATAGTGATAAATATCCAAGTAGAGAAGAGCCTGGTGAACATTGCGAAGACTTAATAGTAGTATTAGGCATAATCCATCTAATGTGGGAGCATATTGGAGATTGGGTATGGAGTTTGACTTTGAAAAACAATTTAGAGTGTTGTGGATTTCGTAGTGCATACATAATACAATGTGAAGTTTTAAAAAAGTGAAAGTCATAAGATCATAGTAAGATATACTGAGGGATGCCCATGGGAGTTGTATGTTGTTTGTGACAAGAATGAATGGTGCTTTAAAGTGGTGATATACAATCCTGAGCATAGGTGTTTTACATCCAACAAACCTAAATTGGTTTCCACTAAGTTCTTGATGAGACATTTTAGGAAAAAAATACTTGAGAAGCCTAGTATCTCGACGACGAAGGTGGTTGAAGAAAGTAGAGAAAAGCTTTATTTGTCAACTCAAGTATGTGTAGAGCTGCAATGAGGAGATTGAGAAATAAAAGAGCGAGTGATTATGTAAATGAATATGCCAATTTGAGGATTAGTAATCCTGGATCAATAATTGAGTTAAAGCTGGGCAGGAATGAAGAAACTTATTTGTGGCAGGTATGCAAAATTAAGTTTTTATATATCATCGACAATGATATTTATGACATTTATTCATTTATTCATACATCTTTATCTCTTTTACGTAGTTCAAAATATTGTACATTTGTTTTGATGCCATGAAAAGAGGATGGAGGCATTTGAGGCCAATTTTTGGTATTGATGCCTGCCTTTTAAAGATTGAATTCAAAGGTCAGCTATTGAGTGCAGTTGGCAGGGATGGTGATGAAGGGATATCTTTGTTGCCTTGGGTGGTTGTGGAGGTAGAGAACACTGGACATGGTTTATGAGCTTATTGGCTTTGGACTTGGAATTGGATATTGATGAAGGAATTACAATAATATCAGATATGCAAAGGTATTTTATTCTTCATTATTTAATATCTTATTGTTGTATAAATTATATATCAACTTAATCTTTTTCATTGTTATACGAATTGATTAGGGTAGTGGAAGAGACATTACCATATGTCACTCATCAAATGTGTACTAGGCAGGTATACCATAACTGGCATATGAATTGGAAAGGAAAAGATTTGAAAAAGAAATTTTAGAATTATGCTTGGTCAACGTATATTGAAAATTTTAACGAGCATCTGAAAAGATTGGATAAAATCAAACTTGGATGTTCATCATCATCGTTTGAATATCCTAAGGAGAGATAGGCAAGATGTTACTAATCCTTTAAATTGAAATGGCCAATTATTGACAACAATATGAGTGAAACATTTAATGGAGGGATCTTACCGGCAAGAGATAGGTTAATTATCAGCATGGTTGAAACCATTAGAATCATGGTAATGAAAAGGCATGCAAATAGGAGAGAATTTGTGCATAGTTGGAAGTCAGATGTTGCACCTAGGATTATGAAGAAATTAGAGAAGAATAAGAAAGATGCTGCGCCATAGAGAATAGTTTGGAATGGTGATGGAGTATATGAAGTTTTCAAAGGTAATGGAAAGCATATTGTAAGGATTGGTAGACACTAATCATATAGTTATCGGGCATGGGAGCTTTATGGATATCCATACAAGCATGTTTTAAATGTTGTTCACCATTCCAAGCAACAACTGGAAGCATATGTGGATGAGTACTACAAGAAGCCCAAATTACTGGCATTTTATAAGCATGTGTTGCAACCTATTAAAGGTCTAATTTTCTGGCCTATTGTTGATGTAGAACTAATAAGAACACCAACCAAAAGAGTTATGCTAAGAAGTCCTAAAACAATTGGAAGGAGATGAGTAAATGAGCCAATTAAGTTGAAAAATCCAAACAAATTGACTCAAAAGGGTCAAGTACAAAAATGTGAAAAATGTGGCAATTCTGGCCACAATGATAGAAAATTTAAGAATCAAGGCTCAACTCAACTTGCTCAGCAATCTGCAGAGGTATAAAAAATTCTTTGGTTATTATGTATTGCGGTATTGTTTCATATATCTAAGGATCATTTATGACATTCTTTGATTCATATTTATTAGGTTATCCCCAAGGTGGCTTCATAATCTGAACATGATGTTGTAGCAAGTCAACAAAGCAATATTGTGAGTATATGACCATTAATAACATTATTGATTACTTTCATAAATGAATAATGTTAACGACATGTTTATTTGTAGGTTAGTAGCTTTTTGCACAATAGTAAATGGAAGTTTAGAGAAGTTGATCCACATTCATTCAAGTTTTCTTTTGAACTAAGAGGTCTAAGGTTCAAAGGACAATGTTGCATAACTTCTCAACAGTTAAAAACTAAAGCAATAAGGAGGAGATCATTAATGAATAAACTAGAACACGATCAACCTTCTTAGTCAAGTGCATATGAGGGAAGCAATGTGGTTGATTCGCAAACTTTACATTAATGTTGTCTATGTGTTGTAGGAACTTTGGTTAATACATCCAATCACTTTTGTATATAGGCGCATTGTGATATAATCGTTGTACTAATATAATCACTTTTGTATATACTGCTCCAATTATTTATTATTATATAATCACTTGCTGCTCCAATTGTTTATTATGATATAATCACTTATTTAAATAATTTTTCATGATTTTTACAACTATTAATTAGGCATCATTAAGGCAATTAATGAATAACAAAATAATAAAGACAAAACACAATGCACAATATATTACAACTTTGTTCAAATGAGGATTTTTCATTCTTCATAATTCAATTTTTAAACAAAATAGTATAATTTAGTTCCAATTGCCCACAACAAACTATATTATAACATTCGCCATAAGTATAAAAACTCCTACTATGATAATTAGTACAACAAATTTAAACTCATTTTTTTCTTTTGTCAGCAAAACAATGTCTTCTTTCATTAGCTTTATTGTCCAATATTGAACATGATTCAATCGTGGATTGTTGAGCCTCCTTCTTAAACATAGTTATTTCTTCCTTCAATTTATGAATTACTTCAATAACACTCTCACTAAATTTTTCATCATACCACTTGAAAAAAATCACATCTTCCAACGTAAAAATAATTAATAATTAACAAAAAAACATTCAATATGTATACAAACAATTTTACCTAATCGAAACTTAAACTTGCAGGATATTTTGGGCATCCATAAATTCTTCTCTGTGGGTTACTATCATTCTATGGAGTTCTTAATAGGGCTCTTAAACCATAATAACACACTAGATAATCATTATTGGAATTTAATGTAGTGTTAGTTGAAGACATCGTGCCCATATCTTTGGGTAGTTGCTACAAAATTATATTATTACCCTTTGTTCTCCTAATCAATCAACTAATCTTGAAACATGAACTCATATGAAAAAAAGGAGCTATTAACCTATTCACTCATATACAAGACCCCTTATTTTACCTTCCCAATTCAACAACATGTTTTGGACAAACATAACATAAAGATTAAATGGTACAGATCATTGGAAGGTAAATTCCAAAGTTATAAAGATTTGTAACTTTTTAAGTTGATTAGATTAAGAGTCAGTACAGTACAATAAGGACAATAGAATTTTGCTAGAGTTTTATGTAAATTTGAAAAGCAACCGAATTTATATAATATTAACAATCTAAATTTGACTATGGGCTCACTATAAACATTGTGTTGCAAGTTGCGAATACAAAGAAGTGCACTTGATTAGTCTCATTCTATGCAAAAGGTAAAAAACCAAAGAAAAAAAACACACCACTTCGGACTAAGTATTGCCATAAATCTCCCAACCTATTCATCATATTAAAAAAAACACACCACTTCGAACTAAGTACTGCCATAAATCTCCCAACCTATTCATCATATTTGTTTATCGTCCAACTTACGTGAAAGTTAAAGATAAGAAAAGGGGGTAATGTTTATGCTAGCAAACAAAAGGAAAGGACAAAGACAAAAACTTGCATTTCTAAACTCTGTTAATCCATCCTTAAGCTTAGGAATGATTAAAACATGAACAGGAGCTTGAGGGTTGATGTCTCGAAAAGCTAATACATTCTCATCCTTGTATACAGTAGAAGAAGGAATTTCCTTTGCTATTATCTTATCAAATTTGATTAAAAGGAAAGAAAACTTTACATTGTAATTAAGTACCAAGCTAATAGTAAGACCATAATCATATGAAATTAAGAGATGCAACTCATTTATCTTCTCATTTTAGAGTCATACCCAAATAAGTGTTTGAATGCACCTATATTCAACATGAGCCAATTAAAGTTTCCTACCATTTATGTATAGTATTTGATATTTCTATTAAAGCTTGATAACATATATACTCTTCTTTTTTTCTATCACTAGAAAATGATAGCATAATTATAGAAAGTTGATAATTTGCTAGTTAGTTTTTCTCTAGCATTCCTCCATTTTCAAGTTCTTGACATTGTCTTGTCAATTGTCTCTTTTTCTATGACTACACAATCATTAAAATTCAATAAAGACAATACACAATTAGACTATTTTGTAATAATGTTAATGTATATTCACCCAATTTTCTTATTGCTAGTAGCAATTACCCTTTCAATCACAAGCATTCACGTATTCAACTTCCGTACTCAAACTAATCATCGAATATTGATTAATATTTAATCAATCAAATACTACTTGAACGAGAGATGCAACACCAAAATATATTCACATTCAAAGTGAAAATTAAAGATCCAGTAAATGAGGGTATGAAAACTGTAAATCAAAAGATTTGACTCCATAACATTGTCTTTGAGTTGCACTAAAATAGAGAAAATGGAACAAATGATGAGGATACAGTAGATGTTACCTTTGATTCACCGTGGCAGTGGCGTTGATCCTTAGTTTTTAGGAGGTTGTGGACGATGTGATTTTAACAGCGTACCTGGAGGGTGGCAATACAAGAACAACAATCATTCCACATGGATTGGTGATACATAAACAACAATCGATGTTTGAATTAGGGATTGTCGTTCTTTAAAGAAGAAGAGGAAGAACGCTACAAATTAGGGATTGAGGGAGGAAGAACGTAAGAACATTGCATTTGTTGCTTCTTCAAAACATTGTGACTATTGCTTCAAAATGGTAAGCATTGCTTCAAAACAACCTCCCTCCTAAATGCAACGTTTAAATGGAAGCGGGACATACTTTCATTTAAACTTAACCTCTCTAACAAGCATAGTATTTCTTAAGTGTGACCCACTTCCTTTTTTTAAAAAATCCACATCATCTATGTGTAGTCCCACTTTAATAAAATTTTTAAAAAATCAAAGTCAGTTGAAAAAATGCAACGTCAGCATTAAATAACGAAAGCCTAACTTCGTTAGCGGTTCTATTCAGGGGTTGTTTTGAACATTTTACAAACGTTAATATTCATTTTGAACGCATTAAAATGTTAGGATTTAACCCAGACTTCAGCGTAAGCATTGGGGGCTAGAATACTCTTTTAACTAAAGAACTTTCTCTCATGCAAGCATAATTTAATTTTTCATAGACGCAAGAACTTGTTCATCAAATATTTATTTGCCAAGAATTGTCTATAGGAAAACTTATATAGTTTAATATTTGATAAGATATTCTATTATATGATAAATTTTATGATTATTAAAAAATTAATATAAATAATTAATAATATCCTTTCAAAATTTTCTTATATAATACTATTTTTCATTCAATTCATAAATTAATATAATTTAATAAAATTATAAATATGTACAATTAACTATAAAAATATTTAATACATAATTCTCGTTTGATTATTTTCTTGAAATTTAAATTTAGTTAAATTTTATCTTTGACATTTCTAATTGCACTTATTAAGTTTTGAAATTGAAAATTTGAATTGCGATACATGTAGAAATACTTGACCTTAGTGATTGACAAGCAATTGACTAATCAATAAAATACAAAGAATTTTTAGTTAGTTACATATATGAAACTATGATTATACTCGTTAATTTATCGATTAATTAATAAATTTACATACTTTGAATGCTATTTAATTTATAGAGGTTTTCTTATATAATTGAAATCTTTTATCATTGACGTAAACCCTGATGCATATTCTCGTTCCTTCTTTTGCACATCTTTGAATTGTAAAAGCTCTACTTTCCTTTTGAAGTATTAAAAATGGTGGCTTGGGATAAAGATTAAACTAAATCGCAATGATTCATTATCAAGAATAAGCGAACTGAGGTCCTCTAAGACAACATGCTTACTCAAATCTATCGATTAGCTTCCAGAGATTGACGATAGTTAACTCCTGATGTGCAGCGTAAAACTATAGACACTGAAAATTTTAAAAGGCTAGTGTCCAGGAAAAGATAAACTGAAGAAGGTTATTCTTGTATTGAGACACATCAAATGGACGTTCATCATTGGCCCACAGCTATCTCATGGCTCATTGAAGCATCTTGACCACACTTGTCAATCTTTAGCAAACAGTTAACCTTTGGACTGTGATTGGCAATTGAAACACTAAAGGCCTTGGTTTATCTCGAAAATACAAGTGCAACGCTAGCCAGTGTAAGCAAATGAAATGTTTAAAACTATCTTAAAAGAGTAAATTGCAAATGGCCACCCCGGTTCCAGCTGTGGCAGCATAAAAGAGAGATCACGTTAGGAGTTATTAAGCACCTCTAGAGCTCAATCATTTGACTCTGTGGTCTAAAGAATAGCAGAGAACATATATATTCTGTAACTGAAATTCAAATCCATGTGAAATTCTCATCAGAATATCAAAAAGGAAGTTTGAGATGTGCATCTAGGAGAGAGAGACAGAGAGAGAAGATGGGTGCACCTTTTTGCTGTTCCCGGTAAACTAATTAGAGATCAACCGTGCTGCAAATTTCTGAACCCTACGGATGTAGCCATTGGTGAAGGAAATTAAACTTTTCAATAGACACAGATAATTCTGAATAAATGGCCAAAGATAAGATATAATAAGTGGAAGGATATCTTCTCATCAAACATGGGATGGTTAAGCATTAGTAATCTATTGTTGTTCACAACAGCTCGAACCATTACTTCCTTGGCTTCCTCATGTTTGGTCCTCAGCATGTTGCAAATCTGCAGGAAGATTCCAATAGTCGAGTGTATGATAATAGAGTATAGCAGCAACTTCAGAGCTAAGAGTGAACTGGGAAATTAAAAATATAAAGATGCTACCGATTCAAAGGCAAGCAAGCTTACGAAACCAGGAAGGACTTTTCCTTTTAGCAACCTGCTCTGGTATGTAAGCCAAATATTTGTCTATGCTTTGTCTAATATGCAAGTAAGAAGTTGATGACATGTATTAATGCTCCTGTTTCTAATTGACTGTGAAACACAGGAGCTCGATTTGCTCCATTAGAGCTCTAGGATCACAGTTTTCAAGTCATGTAGCAGGCCTTCAGTTTTAGTATATGATGGTTGAAATCCTCGTGATGTGAATCACACATAAGTAGATTGACAACGATTGAAAGAGTTACAGACTGCACTTACAGCGTCAAGCTCTTTCATATATGCTTCAGCTTTCTCAACATTTCCATCATTTTCCACATCTAGAGGAACCATTAAGTCTTTTGTGCTTATCTTATTGGGCCTATCAACCCCAGGGGTTGGGTGATCGCAGAGAATACTCTTCAGTTTAGACTCTGTCTGATTATCATTACGGGAAACCTGGCCATGGCATTTGGAATGTCTATTATAATTGTCTAATCAGTTTTCAATCTATGGTATGCAGTGTTAAAGTAAATTCATCTTACCTGTCCTTCAACATTGCTTTCCAAATATTTTCTGTCTCTGCAGGAAATTTTGCAAATGATACTCATGAAGTTCCAGTCAGTATGATGATTAGCTAAATGCGCATGTGATAGATGATACCTGCTTTCACTTTGTAACTGAGAGAAACGTTTTTGTGGCCTCAAGAACCGCTGATCTGGATTTGATCCCTACAAAAGTCATCTCATTGTATAGTATATGATGAAACGCTATAGTTCTCATCTCAAAGTGAGCATTAGAGAAGTAAACATGAGCACATTCCTATCACAATAAGGAAAGTGCAGAACCTCAAGTATCTTTCGTTTAAGAGATGACATTTCTGGCATTTTTCTCTCAGTGCTGGCAATCAGCGAGACAATAGTGGGTGTCATTTTTCCTTGTATTTCCATGTTTCCCAAGGAATTGATTTCCCTTTTAAGTGTAGCACTTGACAGATCTTTATTTGCACTAATGACCCTAGGTTGGAAGAGTGCCATCCTCCAACAGAATCAGTCAGATTGAATAAGAAAAGCTTTAGGACAATGTGGAAAATTATGATGCAATTTTATCATCAGACCTTGAAATCAAACTAGGAACATTTGGTTTGTTCTTCCCACCTTTAAGCTCTTCAGAAATACCAAATTTCATTCCCAAACTGGAACCCATGCTGGAAGACACAATTCTAGAATTTGTACTTGTCAGGGTGTTGGAGTTTAATCTCTCATCTTTTTGGACGGCAGGATCAGCTTCAAAACTGCACAGAGAAGCCTCACTCCCCTAAATCTTATGCCATTATTTCGAAGAAGTAACAAATTAAATGCATGAATTAAACTAGAAGCAGAAATTATATTGCCAAATGTCATCTACGAAGAGTATGTCGGGTGCAGAAAGTGAAAGAAGATTTTGGTGGGACAAGTTGAAATATAAGTTTACTCTTTCCTCTAATGCAAGTTCAACTTAATATCAAAAACTAGTAATGGAAACTACTCAGGGTTCTTTTAACAGAAATAATACAAAATTCTATAAATAGCAAGGAAAATGAGGTATCAGGCTATGGTAATAACATCCTGAGGTCATATATATATATAGAGAGAGAGAGAGTGAAGGAAAATGCATATCAGCAACAGTGAATGATATCCAAAATGCTAAGAAAGAAATTAAGCTTTGGAAATTCTTCATTAGCTGATGCACAGATCACCGTGGACTATGGAAAGGCAAACTATCTAATTTGGGACCAACATGATCTCAGATGATGGCTTTATTCCTGTATATGTGGAAGCTTGCAACTTGTATGGTAATTAAGTATAATGTTTTATCCGTGGGGTATCTGTAAAAAATATTAAATGTTCCACAATTTGGACAACATATGAAGTCTAAATATATGTTTGTCATTGTTAAGATGCCATTCAACCCAAAAAATTGAGCTATGCACTGAGGACCAGGAACTGGTTCTGAAATTATTTATTTTAGAGTCGTGCTTAATGTACAATACCAACAATTTAAGATCTCAGTATGCATAATCCATCTTGTTAGTCTTGTCACTCATTGTCCCAACTTAGAACTTCCAGAAAGTTACATCCAAAAAGATTGAAGTTGTAATTTGGCTACCAGTCGAAAGCTTGTGATCATGACATTAAAACCAGGTTAGCAATGTCCCATTTAGAAGTCAATTTTAGGCAACACTTAGTGGTGTCGAGCTCCAATACATGAAGCAATGCTGTGTCTTGCATGACTCAGTTGTTTAAGTACATAAATCAAAGTAAAATATTTCTCAAGTATTAATACACAAGTTACACTATTTGATCCTCTTGTATTATCCATGAGGTCAATGTAAAATTTATCTGATATGGTCATATTTTCAATTGTCAACTAATATGAATCAGCAAAAGTTAAAATGAGAACTAAAAATCATCCAGCTATGGAGTAGATTTCATGCAAAGCCAGATTAAAAGCTTAATGTAAAGACATCAAACTTGAGCATATATGCCTCACCCAAGCTTTTTGATGTCTTTAACATCCTTCTTACTCCCCAGTACAGTGGAACCCCCTTTTGCAGATTCTTTATTCAGAAGCCTTGGCATCCTTATATTCTGCTCAGCACCAGAACCGAAGCACTCCCTTGGACATTACAAGGAAAGTTCATATTGGAGTTATACTGGAGGTGATCAATTAATAGACAAATTAAAATATGAACAATACTGACAAATTCGAAAAGCATAAAGTTTTCTTTTCCTAGAATACAAATTGTTAGAACTGCTGGTATATAAATGCCTCTGCTTTTATGCACAAATTTTTTATATTCTTTGGACTTTCCAACAAAGCTCGTTCACCAATGATCAATTTCTGGGCAAGTGCCACTAAATTTTTAATTGATTTTCTGCCAAATTTTCATCATTTTCATTGTCATCCTCCCTATAAAACACATAGATGAAGCATTTAAGAGATATATATTGTCACTATTAGAAAGAACATCTAGCTTTTCTTATATTCAGTTCAAATTGGAACCAGAGAAAAATTAAAAGGACACTTTCAATATAGTTAGTCTTAGATTGGTACAATATGATGAAACTCTGGAGCAAGTAAATTTAAAGCAAGTTACAGTATAAGACCTCACCCAAATTTCTTACTGCTCTTATTCTTCCTTTCATTTCCCAGCATAAAAGAACCCCCTTCGATGACCACTTTATCAGCAGGTCTTGGAATTTTGACTACCTTGCAGTCATTCTGCTCAGCATCAACACTGGAGGAATTGCAATTGCAGATATGATAACAGTATATCAAATCACCTTTTTCACATACAAGGAAAATGTGCATGAACAAATAGGGAATTTCAACTTATTTTCAAATTAAATTTTTTAAAAACAGAAATTGCATTTAAAGATGTATCACCTGATATAACATTGGTTTTCAACAGTGTTTCCGCTTTCCAATGAAACTTGTTCACTAATGGTCAATTCCCTGAAAAGTGGTTTTGAATTGGCCACCATTTTGTTCACCATAACCAGTTCCCTCCCTATTTACTTAAAGCAATGAAGTCAAAATAGCTATTGCAATCACTATGAAAAGCACATTTACCATTTTTCAGGTCGATTTAAGGACAGGCTGGCAACTCCTTTCCCCCCAAAAGATGGAGTATCAGGACCACTTTCAGTTGTCCTTGATCTGTTAAAGTATTTTGAGTAGACAGTTTCTGCTTCTTTCTCCTTCCTTTGTGGCACTTTATCATTTACAGTATCACTACATCACATTAAACTATCAGAAACATGTACAGTTGCATATGATGCTTAGTTTAGAAAAATAAAAAGCTCAAAACAACCCACTGGATGATAATATACTCTTAGTAACTGCAATTTATACGCCTGAAGAGTTGCTCAACAAAATAGTAATTGCAATTCCGAAGACCTATTATTTTCTTGACATGCCTAGTACCTTTGACATTCTGATAGACATTCATCTATGATCCTTTCATATGCTTCTTGATGACATAAAGAGATATATCCCACCAAAGTGGATCATCAAATAGTTCTAGCAGCTCCTGACCCCAAAACTATTAGAATGGTTGCAAGCAGCAAATGATGGAAATTAAGCAAATTGATTTCAGTTTCTAACCTCCCTAGTTGAACCAAAATTTTTGAGGTTGAATCCTTTGAGTCCTTACTAAGCCTGTTGTTATGTGGCATTGTCTGTAAAACACTTTCAGCAGAAATCGTTTCATGGTGTAAACAATCTTTTTCTGGATCATGCTCCGAGACATTTTGACTTGTAGTTCCACTATCAGTCTTTTGACTTCTATCTGATCTGGCAAGACATGATTGAGGCAGCTCCATTGGTTGTGAGATATCATGACTAAAGCCAACACCTGCAATCATTTCACCATTAAGGTTTTGCTGAGCTCCAGACATCTTAACTTTAGCAGTTGGAGATCTAATTTCTCTCTGAATATCTGAAACTATATCTTGAGCTAGATCATTTCCATCAGTCGATTGGGCAGGTGATGTCATGGTCTGTTGAATAAATGATCCTGTGGACTTTGACATTGGTTTCTCCGATGAATGATTTTGTTGATCTTCTTCTTGGTTATCAGTAGCTGTTTTCCCTTGCACGGGGCTTTCAACAGACGGCATGACTAAACCTTCAGAATTTGCAACTCCTGAATGGATATTTTCATTGGAAAAATCACCAGTCTTTGCAACATCTAAAGCAGTGTCCACATTGTCTACAACATCTCACATGATGAAAACTTCAGAGGTTGGAGATCCAGAAAGACATTTAACATTTGAAGAATTGCTAAGCATTGTACCATTGACAGCAGAATGAGCCTTGGAAGTAGGTACATCTGTTGATTTTTGAAGCTTTTCAATTTTTCCATCATCAAATGGATCAGCACTTCCACAGAAGGCAGTTTTAGAGACATCACGTTCTTTCTTATTTGTAACAATCTCTGTATTCTTCAAGTTATTTAATGAAGTTTTTTCTCCCTCCCTTGTCGCTGTTTTAAAATCAAAATTTTCTAGCCTACATTGCAGTAAGAGTTATGGAAGGTAAGAAATGCTACAACTCCAAAGCTATTGAATTCCAATAGTGCTACTTAAGATTTTTGTTTATTTACTCATTGAAGTCGAAAGAGAAGGTAAACTGTTCTTGCTCCAATTTTCCACCAGAAGATTCTCCTGCAGATCTTTCCTTGGGTTTAGCAGCCTGTTTCAGTGGGCAAGAGAAATCAAGATCTGACATATCCACTTTGAAGGATGATAGCTTCTCAAAATCTCCATCCAGATCGAAATCAATGTCCCTGAAAAAGAAAACCGCACACATACAAATTATTTCGCTTCTAAATACTTCTATATGTAGCAGACATACTCCTAGGAAATTAAAATATTTACTTTTTATTGAACTTTTCAATTGCAAAAATTTCTGAGTTATACATACCTATTGAAAAAGAAAAAGGAAATTTGTACATAGTTCACTCTTGAAAGCACGAGAAAATGAATGAAAAATGAATTTCAGTTCAAGATTTTATCATAATCATTACTCTAAAGCAAGACTAGACTCATGAAGAATTAATGAGAAAATGTCAACTGCTAGAGGGAGGAAAGAAAAGTAAATTGGAAAATGGAAAATGATATAGATTCGCCAAACTTACAACTTCTCAAAGTTAAATTTATTTTTCTTGCCAGTGGAGACTGTATCAAAATCGAGATCTAATGAATTATCTCCTGTGACAGATGCTTTCCAGGAGCTGAGGAATTCCATTCCAATTTCCTCATCTGCAAAAGGTTGGTTGTGATATTGGTTCATAGTTCTTGTATATCAAAAAATAATCACACAGACAAAATGATACAATTGCAGGATAAAATATCACTAGCTTAAAAATGATATGGAGTTTATAATAGATAGCCTCTTGATCCATGGAAGCTAGAAGCTTTAGTTGGTTGAGAAATTAAGGTCCCCAGTCAAGTATCATTGAAATTAGTTTCTATATATGTATTAGTAGGAAGTATATAACCCATATGCATACAGATGGATAGGTGATGCCTTTCCAAGAAAGAAATTCTTGCTTCTTGTGAGTTAGAAGATGTTCAACAAAATTTTGTGGCATTTTCAGGAGCCATTTAGGTGCTTCCACTTGCACCAATATGCTTCAATATTAGCAATTACTTGAAAATTTATGTTAAATTGTTCGATGACTAAACAATCAAGATATTTGCAGTATTCCTAGATTCTGTCCATGTAAATGATTTGCGGTCATATTGGACTCAAAATAATCAAGTTAAACTTCTGAATGCAAGGCACAAGCAGAGAGCAGCAAAAGATTACCCAACAAGGAATTTTTGTCCTTGGCACTTGGAGGACAAGAGGACTCCTTTGATTCTTTCATCTGCAAGAAATGTTCCCTTGTTACTAGCGTTGGCAAATAACTTCATTTTCAGATTGGAGTTTAAATGAAATTAAAAAATGAGGCACCTTGGAGATGTAAAAGCTCTATGCAATATTATGCAAAGATGAGGAGTTAAGAACTTAATTTGACAATCACAGAATATCAAGCAAAATGATATGCAAGTAACCTTCAGAAGCAATGAACATCGAGCACAGGATGGTTATGCAATACTAATCATTTTAAGGAGTATATCTGTTTACAGTCCAGTCTAGTTGCATTCTTTTGTGGTTGTTGATCTAAGAACTTCATACACGGATGTGCTACTATTGGTAATCATCACTATTTAACTATATCAATATCATATTGCTTGCAACCGTCATCACAACCCCCTGATTTCCTGCTACAAAACTCATTCCTGAGCAATACTGTATCTCCAGTGAATTCAAAGTTGAAGAAGACCGTGTGAGTAATAACATTGTTCAATCACAAAATCAAGAACGAAAAGCACAAAGCCAAGTCGTCATAGAAGTTTAAATCACAGTTACAGGCTAAATTGAAAGAGAAATATACACAGAAGTCTTCTCGAAACTGGTCAAATGAACAACACAGAAGCCAAACAGAACTCAATGTCAAAAATATTCCACTCCTTAACAACAATCAAGCAAAACAATCTGCTACGCAAGTACGATGAACAATGATAAAATGATCAGAGAAACAATTAAATCTACCTGCGATTCAATAAAAAAATCAGAATCGATTTTGACAGGTGAAGAAATAAGTGAATCAAAACACATAGCTACGACAACAATCCAGGGCGATGCCTCAACTTCACTTACAGGTGAAAAAATACAGAGGAAAAGCCGAGAAGCATAGAAATTTCATAATGAAAGGTCGAAAACGAATTCCGACTTCATCAAAACACGATTTGATACGGATCAAACACAAAAAGCCAGATGCTGAGTAGGCCGACTTCAAAATTACGCACCAATGGAAGCGAAATAAATGATGGATCATATAGACGAAACTCTAGTTAAAGTTTCTATGTTTATTGAGAGAGGGTGGCAGAGAGAGAGAGAGACTTGCCTCGACTTGAGCGAGAAATGGCGGTTATCTGGCTACAGAGAAAAATCTCACGATCTTAGAGCTATCAGAGAGAGTGAAGAATAGAGTGGCAACACTGGAGAGTGTGATTACAATTTATAAGTGAGAGTAAGAATGGCGGCACGAGATATGGCGTTTATAGCCGTTGGGTCTTTGGTAAATCCCTCTAATTCTGACAGTAAGTGCCTGCTTGAATGAATCTATATCAGCAAAGTTTTTAGAATTTTTTTGAGAAAAATTTTTCTAAGAAGTTAATTGACTATTTGACTGTCATTTAAAAAAGAGCTTTTTTGAAAGAGCTTCATACAATAGACTCTTTGGCAACATAAAAATAAAAGACACTTTTAATTTTAACTATATTTTATTTTGTAATAAAAATTATTTATGCATATAAATATTATTTAAAATATATTAA
>JAOTAY010000002.1:21639744-21681809 GCA_025629805.1 Erythroxylum baracoense
CTTATTATTAATTTTATTATTACTAAATTTATTATTTTTATCAATTACATTTATTTTTATTATTAATAATATTATTAGTTTTATTATTATTATACATATTTATTATTATTATTGTTTTTGTTGTTGTTATTATTATTATTATTATTATTATTATTATTACTAAATTTATTAATTTTATTAATTTTATCATTATTATTACTATTTTTCTACTTATTATTATTATTCTTATTATAATTAATAATGATAATAATAATAATATTATTATTATTATTATCATCAATTTTTAATAATAATAATATTTAGTTTCACTATTCTTATTAATTTTATTATTCGTATTAATACTAATAATAATAATTGTTAATTTTCTACTAATTATTAATTTATCAATTATTTATTATTAATTTTATTATTATTATTATTAATTTTCTACTTATTATTATTCTTAATATTAATAATTTTATTAATTGTATTAATTACATTTATTATTATTATTATTATTATTATTATTAAATTTTTTATTATTATAAAAAAGTTGTTGTAGAGTTGAGAGAGAAGGAAGAGTTGAATTGACTAGCGTATTTTTTAGTTTAAATTCATGAGCAATAATCTAAATACCAAGGAGATGATGAGATTTAGAATCTAAGTAAAGTGATACTACTTTCCTAACTACTCAAAAAAATGAACTAAACATAATAATATAAATTTTAATAAAAAGATTACTTTCCCAATTAAAAATAGATGTCAACCAAACAAGACCCTTACCCAAAGAACATTTAAAAGAAAAAACTTAAAAAATACTTTTTTAGTTAATAATTGAAAAATTGAACTAGTTAGACTTATTTAATAGTCGCTGTAATAAAAATAAATAATCTAATGTAAGTTAATTTCCATAATCTAATGTAAGTTAATTTCCGATCTTAAAATACTGAATTTATTAGTCAATTGACTGTAACCCACTTCCAATGTTGCAGAGCATGGCTCAGTTCTGGAAACCCGGAGCCGATAGGCCGCGCATTCTGGAAGACGAAGACGGCGGCGTCGTATTCGTCTCCGCTGCTGTGTCTTCTGCCTCTACCTCCCGGTAATTAATTGCTCTCACATTTCTCTCACTGTATTTAAAAACTGGCATGAGCTTTTGCGATCGCATTTACATATATACATATATCAGGTTTGGTTATGCGAACATAGAGAAACAGAGACAGAGATTACCAGTTTACAAGTACAGGAATGCGATTCTGTATCTGGTGGAGACTCACGCCACTACTATTATCGTCGGCGAGACTGGTAGCGGCAAAACTACTCAGATTCCTCAGGTACGCCTTCTGTTAAGCTTAGGATGTGAGTAGGAAATTCTTTCTGAGGCATTGAAAACTCGATTGCTATTTGCTTTGATTTTTGTTCAGTTTCTTAAGGAAGCTGGTTGGGCCGATGGTGGACGTGTCATTGCTTGTACCCAACCTAGGCGACTTGCTGTCCAGGTGCTGTAGTCATTACACGTCTCTCAGTGTGTTTTCTGTTTGCTTTGAGTTCTCAAGCAACGTTGTTGTACTTCTGGATGTTATCCACCTCAAATTTGATCTACTTCCTTTTTTTCAAGTTGCTCTATGAAACTAACATTTGAATGATGGTTTTGGCTTCTCTTCTTGTTCAAAAGATTAAATTTAGGTGCATAGATAACAAGTCAATTTTATCAGCATTTTATGTTTGTGAATTGACTGTTGTTCATATACCCTTCTGCTTGATGATAATGCGTTTGTTAAAAAAGCATTTGCTGGCATGATCATCCAGGCTGTTGCTTCAAGGGTGGCCGAGGAGTTGGGAGTCAGGCTTGGAGAGGATGTTGGCTACACAATCCGATTTGAGGATCTTACCACTTCGGTGAGACTAATTAAATTCCTTTAGTAGCTTCACTTTCATTTGACTTCAATTCTCAATTTTATCATTTTACCATAGAGCATCTTTGCAATTTTATCTATACTTTTACTTTTTTTTATGGATGGAGAATATTTTTTTCTTTTCGTTTTCCCTCTTTTTGATGATTGATGCTCATAGTTGTGTTATGTTGGTAGTACAGATGTGACTAAGATAAAATTTCACCATAGAGCGTCTTTACAATTTTACCTATTGTACTCTTTTTTATGGATGTTGATCACTTTCTTTTCTTTTTCCCTCTTCTTTGATAAATAATGCTCAATTTCTTCTGTTGGCAGTACAGGATGTGACCAAGATAAAATTTCTTACCGATGGTGTCTTGATTAGAGAAATGATGGAAGATCCACTTTTGACCAAGTATAGGTATAAGTTGTTATTCCAACCATTTTCATATTGCTTCTTGTTTTTCAAATTTACAATTTTTTTCTATCTTTGAAACTTCAGAAGAAGGTTTTAAAATTTCTCTTTCTTTTGTTAGCCGTTGATTCTTTCATTATTGAATTCGTTTTGAACCTCTGCATCCCATCCACCCCCTAGCTAAAAGGATAAGGGGCAGATTATGTCTATTGGAATAGATCCATATTGTGGATAAATGCATGCATATCACGTACTATTGACTATGAAAAGCAGACGACATTGCATAGCAAGAAGTCTTCAATATGATCCATCTCTTGCTAGGAGCATCTATCTATATATCTATTTCTCTTACGTTGTTGGTTTACTGTTTATGTATATAAATTTCTTTTCCGCATACGGTGTTACAGTGTCATAATGGTGGATGAAGCTCATGAAAGATCCATTTCAACTGATGTAGTGCTAGGTCTCTTGAAAAAGGTTATATTTTCTGTTTTAACATTGTCTAAGTACTATTGAAGTAATTAAATACATTCATAATTAGGACATTACTGTTTCTTGAATTCTAGATCCAGCGGTGTCGACCTGAACTACGCTTGATCATCTCATCTGCTACAATTGAAGCAAAATCTATGGCTGCTTTCTTCCTGGACCGGTAATTTTGTGAGCATTTGAAGAGTGACAACTCTTACTTGTTGCTATGCTATCCATTTTTGTAGTGGAAAATTCTTATCTTTAATTATGTTGATCTGGCAGTCAACCCTTAAGTAATTGCAATACTCATCCAAAATTTAAGAAAATGTGTTTGTCTTGTTTTTTAGTCAAAACTATCACCTCTAAGCCAGTGATGGCATCTGTGCTTAAGTGCAGCTTGGCTGTGCTGGCCTGAAGTCAATTGGCTCGACCAAAACTAACATGGTTTTAGACCAGGCTTGATTTGTTTTTCAAATTTTCGGTCTGTCCGAAATCGGATGTATCAAGTGAAAAAAACATCGTTTCCAAAATTCAGATTGAAAAAAAAAAAAATCGAACTTGGGCTGGGCCTGATCGGGCTTCTAGTCGAGTTTGGGCCCAATTAGGTATTTTGTTGGCCCAAGCCCGGCCCAGTCCATTGCCAATCTTAATCTAAAAAAATTAATATTTGACGCAATAAGGAGATTAATTTTTGTGAAACTATTGCAAACTTATTGTTATGTTGCATTCAACATGTCACATGTATGTGATGATAGTGGTGATGACTACTGCATGCTGCTTCCGCTATCTCCATTTGTATGATGCTTTCTCCCCTTCCTATGAAGCTAAAATAAAAGACTGCAAGTACAGGAATTAATCAACTTTTAATTGTGTTTGTTTTGAACCAGCAAAGGGCGTCAAAGAGTGGAGACACTTGAATCTGGTCCAAGTAAGGAGCCTGCAATTCTGTCAGTTGAGGTATTTGTACTAGCAATAAGTTGTATATATCATGATATTGATGAAAAATCCATTCAGTTTAGAAGCTTTTTGAATATGGGGTCGTCCTATATGTGGAGTAGATCTGACCTGACCAAGATCTTATTGTATTTGGATCCCTTTCAGGGTAGAGGATTTAATGTGCGGATTCATTATGTTGTGGAGCCTGTTGCAGACTATGTTCAAGCCGCTGTTTCAACAGTATTGGCAATAAATGATCAGGTATTCTTGCTTAAATGATGCTGAAGCTTTTACTTTTGCTTTCGGAGAATTTCCATTGTTTTTTGTTTGGAGATGGAAAGCTCTTTATAACTCAAGATACTCAACATCCACCAAAATACACTTCTAGTGCATAAATGCGGACATGATACATAGATGAACAATATCTAACCTCTTTCAAAGTTCTCTTTTATGTAAACACTTGAAACCTAAACAGGAAGCCAATACAAAAGCAGATGACTAGAAACTGGTGCAACCTCAAATATATAGATAAACTTCACAGAAGTCTTTTAAGGATCCACCAAAATCTGAAATGAACTTTAGTATGGGACAATTTCAAAACTAGTTCCATATCCGTGCTTTCATCGTCTCTCAACTTTCAGATGTCAATACTCTTGTGCGTATAAAATCAAAGCGAAGCATTTATTAGGCACAAAATGTTAAAATGCGGAATATTTTTGTGGAGTATAATGGGGATAGCTTATAATTGTAATATGAGATGTTAAAAATCACATGAACCAGCATACTAAACCTCAGATGCATGCATATTGTTGAAGGTTAAGTAGTTGTCTAAGAATTTGATGTTTGTGCCAATGTAGAGCTAAGCACACAGTTCCTTTGACCATATATAGCTGTATTAGCTGGATCAGATGGCATTATGAGTCATGCACTCTGCTATATTAGTCGATAGTATTTTGTCTAGTGAAAGGTCAAAGTGAACTCAATATTAAAATTTTGAAGCTACCTAACTTCCATTCATCCACTAAAATACAATTGCTGTTATGTTGACTGTGGAATACGCAACATGCACAAGTTGTTAATCAGTTGAAAAGTATATATCTTTATGTTGGGAAAACATATCACATTTGTAATTCTACCATGGCTCTTATTTGAGTACTAAAGTGCTTCTGGATTAAGTGTCTGCAAGAATTATAAGCCAGATATTTTAATTTCCCAACTTTATACTTATAGCTCCTGTTTGTTTTCAATCAACGACATCTATTAGACAAAATGAAATATTCTACTTTTTTTGGTCCGGCTTTTGAAAAAATGCAGCCTTTGATATTTGTTAAAATTTCTCCTGGTACTAGTGCAGCATGATTTTAAATTGCAGTTTGTGACCATATTATTGTGGTTGCCGTCTGCACTGTCACAGCGTGACTGTCCCCACCTATCAAAAAAAAAGGTGGGGACAGTCACATACACACACAGAATGTACACTTGATTGACTATGTTTCAATATTATGATAAGAGATTAAGTGGAAATATGGAAATAACTGTACAGTTATTTCTATATTGACTCATATGTACAATAAACCAGTTGCTGCTAGGTTGGCTGCTGCAGGGGCTGCTAATATTTTTAGTAGTAACTCACAGATGTTCCCCCCTCGAACTCGCTTGGGGAGAACTTCCAAAGAGAAGCCCTCCCGAGGAGGGTTTGGGATAGTCTGGAATTTAAAACCTTGATGTAGCAATATGTTTTTCCTTCTAAGGGAACAATATGCTCTACTGATAACTTTTGTATAATAATTTAGGAGCCAGCAGGTGATATTCTGGTATTTCTCACTGGTGAAGATGATATCGGTGTTGCAGTTACTTTACTTACTGAAGAGGCTCAAGCAAATGGGAACAAATCTTCTGGTACAAAGGCATTAATTTGAATTCAGCTGTTAGCATGATTGGTTTATTAGTCTTATTTTAGTTACTTCTTCAAGTATTATGGATTTTGTCGAAGTTTTTAGTTGCACCTGTGTCTTTATATGAACCTAACATATGTTTTCTTTTTAATATTTGATGTTAAATCATTTGTAGTATTATGTATGTAAACAACGAAGATAGATATCTATAATAATAGGAAATGTGCGTGAGCATAAGCTTCTGTCTTTTTGCTTTTGCTCTATGTGATTCAATTACGTAAAATGATCAGAATTACCAAACCACTGATATTCTGCATGTATGAGGATGCCTTATTGACTACTTGAGTTTCTTCTTGATGTTATCCAAGGACAACACTGACAAATTACCAATTATCAGGACTGATTGTTTTTCCTTTGTACTCTGGCCTCCCGCGGGCTGAACAGGTTTGTCATGTGTCATGTGGTTTCTTACTGTGTTAGCAGGATATATTGTAGACTTAGTATTCCAGTGTCTCGTGTTCTTCATGCCCTGCTACTTTCTTTACAGGATCTTGTGTTTTCTCCCACTCCTAGAGGGAAGAGAAAAGTAATAATATCTACCAACATAGCTGAAACATCATTGACCTTGGAGGTAATATATGTATGTTTAAACAGTATTCCGAAAAATCCTCATAAACTTATTTCCTTTCTTACACTGCATTAGCATTGTTGGTCCACTGAATTATGCAGGGTATTGTCTACGTTGTGGATAGTGGGTTTTCAAAGCAGCGATTCTACAATCCGGTATTTTTGATACTATTCATTTGGGTTTAAAGTAGTGATAAAGTGCTGGTTAGGGAAGGCAATGGCCAGGCCACCTTAAGGCCTGACCCTGAACTTAAAAGAAATTTGTGGTCTGGGGCCCAATAGGAATTGATAAGCAGGTGCGATCCAGAGACTGCTCACACTTTGAGCATATCTCAAAAGCCTGAGACTGTTTTGGGCCATTTCGGTCCTGAACCCATTCTGAAACTATATGTATGTCTATATATATATATATATATATATGTATGGGGATATTTAGGTGCCCAAATCAAGTTACAAAACTTTATTCGATCCCAAATTTTTTTTGAGTCGGGCTTAAGTCTTTCTATTGCTAGTGTTGACTGGCTTGCTGTATTTGAGATTTTCTTTTATTTCTATAATTGGACCTTTGAACTCGGTAATAAACATCTGCAATGTATTATGAGTTTTCTCGTAGCTAAAACTAAGTTTCAATTTTTGTATTTCACATAACAGTTAAATGTTATGGTGTGTATCTGCATGTTCTTGTTCGTGTACAGAAATATTTATGCTGCAGAACAAGACTTGTGGTGTTTATCTGGATGTTTATTTATTTATTTTTGAGTTCAACATGGACTAAATCAAAATTGGATAGTTTGTATTGCCTTCAACCTTTCTTTTTTTCTTATCCTTTTCTCTTTAATCGTTTCTTTTCAAAAGTTTCCTTCTGTTGTATAAGCCATTAAATCTGCATAAGTTGTGGGAATCAGGAGTGGAGCCAATCTAATGGTTCCAAACTTTTTGTAACTAACCGGGCCTCTTTAATGTCTTGGTTTTGCTGCTTCGTTTACTAGTAACAACTTTTTATTTATTGCTTCTGGCTGGTAATTGTACTGAGCTGAGATGTTTCTGCTTCTCTTAATTAGTCAGTCTTCTGATTTTATTTATGGTGGTTACAGATGTCAGATATTGAAAATCTGGTAGTGTCACCAATATCGAAGGCATCTGCAAGACAAAGGGCTGGTAGGGCTGGAAGAGTCCGACCAGGAAACTGTTACAGGTTTCTAACTGCAAAGTGATGTTTTGCATAATAGTTTCTCGTTGCTCTTATTTGTTTTGGTATATTAAGGAGGAGCTTCCATAACTTCTAGAGCAAGAAGCTAAGCATTAGAACACTTTTCCATACGACCATGATAGTCATTTTTCTTGTTCTATTTTACCACCAAGGAGTGTAGGTGAATTGACACTGATTTTGTTTTCAGAATCATGTCAAGTATCATCAAACTTGTGAATTGTAAATCATTATCAGGGTCTTATTTTTACCTTATACCAGCTTAAAAACTCTTCTTTAAATTCTGGTCTTGACTGTTGGGCATCACACAAAGCCGAAATGAAATTAAAAAAATGGAGGCCTTTGTATACAATCCAAATGCACATTAGACATGACTCATAGAATACCACTGATAGGTACTCAATATAAAAACTTAGTACACTTCCTTTTATGGAGTGACCTATATGAGAAATTTTAGGGCACTAAACTCATAAAGGTAGACTACTAAATCAATAAGGGTCCATTTGAATGATGGAATTGCAATAGCCATTTGCAGTTCAATTGTAATTGTAATGCATACTGACCATTTGCAGTTCAATTGTAATTGTAATGCATACTGACTAACCTAGTGAAAATTAAGTTGTCCAAAAAGGCAATTCTTTGTGGGTTTAACAAAGGTTAGATTTCTTTCTACAATTTTGTGATACATTAATCTTCTCTTAACTGCCTGCATTTTGGATGAGAACTAACCCCTAATATCAAGTTCTTGAAAAAATTTTATTCTCTGCATGTCCTATGACCGGCTATGAGAGCCTAGTAGCCTACCGGATATGCTCAAGTTATCTCATGGATTTTTATCATCTTCATGAAAAGTAATCCTGGAATGGTTTCTTCATGCATTCTAGTTGTTGCTTTTGACAAATTAGATACATCCCTCTTGAACTTGTGGAATTGATTTTGATGGGTGGTTAACAAGAGTTGAGTGCTCATTGTTGTCTCCTGAAAAATTGATTGTTGCAAGGTGTCTCCAGTCTATATATAACGTGAAACATTTTGACCCCTACGACCAGATTATATACAGAAGAGCATTTTATTAACGAAATGTCTGCGGAGGGAATACCAGAAATTCAAAGATCAAATCTTGTTTCCTGTGTCATTCAGGTCTGCATTTCTAACCTTTCTAGTTGCCAAACTTTATAAGAGCATGACCGTTTAGTTGAAATCTTTGACTTTAGTGAATACAATATAGCTTTGTTGCTTTTAGAGTTTTACATAATATCTGGTCTCTGAATCTCAGATAAAAGCCTTGGGCATAGACAATATCTTGGGCTTTGACTGGCTAGCCTCTCCAGCTCCAGAAACAATGATTCGGGCTCTTGAAGTTCTTTATTCACTAGGGATCCTTGATGATGATGCTAAACTTACATCACCAGTTGGTTTTCAAGTTGCAGAAATTCCATTGGTATGCTACCTGCTGAGTATTTGATTTGGCCTTCTTGAGGCTGCCTATTTTTGTTGATGTGGTTGCACACTGTTACTTGTTGAGGATCAGATTATTTTCTATTTCTTTTTTCTGATGCATGTGTTCTAATGAGTTACTGCTTTGATTGCATGCATAAGTAGGACAGTAAGTTGGGAATCCCGGGCAGTTTAACATCATAAATTAGCATCTCTTCTTGGACTATTTTCTTGCCATCACTCTTGTCTGCACCCTCCCCTGGAGAAAAAACTCCAAAGAGCAGCCATGGGAGTAAGAATTTGTATATTGGACAAGTCAGTACTTGACCACAATCTTTGGGATATTAAGAAATTGACTTCCCTAAAAGGTTATACAACTAATATACAACTTGATATTTTCTAATAAGAATCTGATTCAATTTCTAAAATTAGATTTTTCACAGGAGCCAATGATCTCCAAAATGATATTATCTTCAAGCCAACTTGGTTGTTCTGAGGAAATCATCACAATTGCTGCTATTCTCTCCCTTCAGGTATCCTTTTTCACTTTGATTAAATACCTTTTGCCTCCAATTTGGTGATTAAAATGGAATGTATGGGGAATTACCATTAACACTATTACGATATAAAGAAGATACTCCTTAGCGATAGAATTAGTAACTGAAATATCCTTTTGCAGTCCATCTGGGTTTCTAGTAGAGGAGCATATAAGGAGCTAGATGAAGCCAAGATGAGATTTGCGGCAGCAGAGGTACTGGACTTGCTCGATCAAATTTGGGAGATCACGTTAAAAATGTCTCTATTTATCGATTAGATATTTGGCTATTGTTTAGACAATTTTTAGTCCTACAGGGAGTCCAGCTGCACTTTTTATTGAATAAGATTTTACAAAACTCATCGTCTTACTTCTTAGCTACAGCATTCTATCTATATTCCTGACTGATCTCATTTTTCAATTATTCAGCCATTTCATTTTACCAAGATACTAGTTGTCTGTCTCTATATCTGGTATAATTGTAAGTTTTACTGTTTATGCCTTATATAATACCTTTGGGCAGCCTTTTCAACTACTAAGGAAAACTGGACATCTTTTGCTTCATCTGCTCTGGAGCTGCCAATTCTTCAAATTTTTTCCCATTTTCTATTTAATTAGGACAGCATACCATTCTATAAATTTCTTTGCTTGGCGCGTAAGCAAGTTCATGTGAAGCAGAAAGATTATTATCATTCTTGAAATTTAACTTTCATGATCCCCTCTAAAATTATCTTACAGTTTGCACCATATACTTGATGTATGATGGCTTTATTTATTTATTTATTGGAAAAGAGAATGTATGTTCCTCGGTCGTAATCCTTTTGTATACGGGTTTAATTTCTTGATCTTTTTCAGGGAGATCATGTCACATTCCTTAATGTTTACCAAGGTTTTCTTGAATCTGGTAAATCTTCACAATGGTGTCATAAGAACTTCGTGAATTATCATGCCATGGTGCGTAATCAAATTTTCATAGCTGTAAACCACCTCAAATTTGAATAAGATCTTTTAAGTAAGACATTCATTTCACAAGACACTCATTCCAGTTTACTTGTTTTGCAGAAGAAAGCTGTTGAAATTAGAGAACAACTAAGAAGAATAGCACTCAGATTAGGCATAACATTGAAGTCTTGTGAAAGAGATATCGAGGTAAGTGTTTCCAATACTAGAGGGAAGGGGAAAAAAATAGGTAAGATTATCCTTAGCAAAGTAGGTCTTTTACCATCTTCAATTGTCAATTGTATCATTGAATCATAGGTTCTCTTACTTGTGCAAATTAAGAATTTATATCATAGTGGATTGTAGTTTAGTCTAGCTACAGTTTAACAGAAATGAGACTTTTGATAGTGGGCCTGATATTTCATTATTGATTAATTTTAGCATGTCATCTTTTTTTACAACGCTGAGCACTAATGCAGATGAAGGGATGCAGGAGTATTAAAATGATGATTTACAGCACTAGCAAAATGAAAAATGTTCTGACATGGATTTTGTTTTCTGAACTGCTCATTAGTCCATTGATTGTACCTTATGAACCTTTTATGCAGAATGCTTTTACGTAGTTAACTGAATGAATCATATACTGAGTTGCTAATGCTGATTGTTTTTGCTCTTCTTCTTCTCCTCCTTTCCTCCACCACCACTTTGTCCTTTCTAATCTCTTTGCAGGTAGTAAGAAAGGCCGTTATTGCTGGATTTTTTGCAAATGCTTGTCGTTTAGATGTGAGTATTGTCATGATGGGAATTCTCACTCTGTATCCTGGACAATTTTGTCTTCCCCTTTAGACGAGCCTTCAACTGAATCAACTCTTTGAAGCAATAGTGCCCAAAGTTTTTCCACTCACTAATTTGCTGATGCAATTGTAATTTTTGTCATTTCATTAGGTTTATAGTCATGATGGCATGTACAAGACCATTAGAGGTTCTCAAGAAGTCCACATTCATCCATCTTCTGTATTATTTAGGTAAGCAAACTGGACTTCCAATTTTAGCTCAAGTGTTCTGAGAGTCTGTTGTTTTGTGTTGACTGATATGCAGATACTCTTTTTATGTCTGACAATCTGTTCTCTTCTTTATCAGAGTTAATCCGAAGTGGGTTATATACCACTCAATTGTCTTAACAGACAGGCAGTACATGCGTAATGTCATGACTATCGATCTGTCTTGGCTGACAGACGTTGCGCCTCATTTTTACCAGCACCAGTGACAGGACCTCAATTTTTGTAGACGGCCACTCCACCATTCATGTACACAATCCCTGATACCTTTGTGCATATCAGTTAATAGGTTATCTGTGTCACTCAGCTACTTTAATATTAAAATTGAAAACATTTTAAAGCCTTCTGTCAAATATTACATTTGAAATTTCTGTTGGATTCTTGCTTCAAATTGTAATTTCTTGCATGGTTGCTTGGATCTTGTCTTATTTTAGGAACCAAGTGAAAATGTCACTCTGGTTTCCAAGGTTTTAAATACCTCTGCCTAAAAATTTCTAACTTGAGCTCTATTATGCCGTTGCGGTTCAATTGAAGGTTGAATTATCTTGTTTGGCTGACGTTACTGCTTCTCGGTTAGCTAATTTCAGATGGCACACCACTGACACAACAGTGTACTCGATCTTTCCAGCATGACTGCAAGATCAATTTTACTTTTAAGGTTGGATATTTTAACTTCAGTGAGGGAGCCCTTGATACTTTTTGCATTCGAGTTCAAATTTTTCAATGTGTAGAAAACGATTATTTTCTCTTGGAAGAGTTGGTCTCCATGTTGAAAGGTGAAAGAAAGTTGATATTTAGGATGAATAGAACTGAAGATGTACATGCAATGGGATTGAAGAGGACGTGTAATGGGATGACATAAAATGGGTTAATGTGGAGTGATCATATTGCTAGAGTGCATATTTTAATGTGATATATTACAATTCAATTTCGTACGCAACTAAATAGAATAAGATGGTGAAATAATCCAGTGTTATTGACATTCGGTACAATTTGTTAAACTTCATCCAAGTCGACTTGAGTCTTACAAATATTGAAGCTCATATAAAAATAATCTAACATTCATTACTATATTTTAAATACTATAACTAAATGTATCAAAGTCCTAACCTTGAACACTTTTGTTCTCGCTCTATTCCGAGTTTTATTATACTTTCTTTCGAACCGTGTGATGAAATTAGTTGCTACCAAATGACTTAGTTGTGGTGTTGTAGATGCGAGTCCGCACAAGATATAGCCTCCACAAACTTGGATCCAAAGTCTAAAACTTTCAAACTTACAATCTTATTTTCTTGAAATTTTTGAAGCAATCAACATAATGCCCCCTCAATTTAATATGATAAGAGTTGCTTATATGGTAATTCGATTAAATAATAATTTAAGACATTATATTGACTATTTTAAAATTAGGTTGATTGCGACTAGGTTTGTTTTTGGCTGGACTTTTGTATTTTGGGTTGAATCTCAACTAACCTTGATTTTTTTCATTAGATTCGAAGCTTTTTTATTTTACTTAGAGTCTAACTGAGGTTTTGGCTAGATTTGGACCTATAAAAAGAAATTCAAGTCAAACTTGGATCCCCTTCATTTGGTAACTCAAAATCATAAAACTTTTTATTTTATTTATTCATCATATTTACGTATTATTATTTTTATTGAAATGCATAATAATGTTTAACAAAAAAGTCAAATCAAACCTACACGTAGGAGCATTTAACACCTTAAAGTTTATCTTTTGTTTAAATGACCCTAAATTTGCTTAAAGTTAGCATATATCACCAATTTTGATCATGTAGAGCAACCTTTTTTTTGTAAAACTAAATTTTGTATTTCCAATTAAGGAATAAAATTGCTTTACAAGGGTTTTGTACAAAAGGTTTTATAAAAGAAACATCTAATGTAGTTGCATCTAAATCTGTTGTTTTTCATTTAAGGACAAGTATCCTTACTTGGTCCAATGTGTCAACCATTCTTTACTCATTTTTGTCTTTGACTTTCTTCATTCTAAGTCAGTGTTCTCAAAGCTTCCTTGATAATTTTAGTGAGGGGAGACTTACTAGTTTGTTTAGGAGTAATTATTTGATGTCTTCACGTCTTCATGTGAGTATAATCCTGTTCTTTTTTAGATCTCTGTTCTTTCTTATTCCTTTCCTTAAATATAGTTAGATTTGGTTGGTATATAGATTACACACTTCTAATTTCTTCAACTTCTTTATCTACTATATGTGAGTTGCCCTCGAATGGATTGATGTATGTTTTATTGATTCAAAATTGTGTTTTCCCTAATTTTGAGGGTTTGATTGAGGCACATCCATGTTTTAATTGATGCATGCCCTCTGCTGGATTAAATAAATCTCCAATTCACCTTGTATGTGAGACTGTAGTTCATACGCAATTTTAGTCATGATTACTTCTCTTAACAAGAAATAGATGGAGTTCGTAAACTCCCTTACCTCCTATTTTTTGTTGCAATACTTTTTATAGTTTCTCTCTCTCCACAACTCATATATCACGCCACTTAATACTATCCTAAGTATCTATGTGTCATTGTCATTAGAAAATATTAATTTTAGAGTACATTCTAGCATTTCTTCCATTATATTCAGTTGAACATGTAGATTGCATCTTTGTATAATGTTTCTCCATATATTGGAGGAGTATAGGCTAGAGAATAGAATATGATCACTTTTTTCTGCCAGTGATTGACATAGAATGTGGAGGAACCACTCTAGGGCATTATCTCCATTGTTAAAAATATATCTCCATTGTTAAAAATAAGTTTTTTATTGTTAGCCATATGATAAAAGAAAACCTAGGAACATAGATCTTATCCCTTACAAGTTTATGCCTTTTATTTCTTAAACATTAGGATTGAATATTGACATATAGGATTTTGTATTGAATTTGTTTGAAAGACCCCCTTAGCTAGAGAATTCTGTCCATTATGAATTGGTTTGAAGTAAAAATGGGAAAGTAGGGTATAGTTCATTTTACCCCCTTAAAGGGAAAGTCCACTGGTTTTCCTTAATCACTGCACTTACTGTTGCATTGAGGCCTAAAGTGTAATGCAAGTTTAGGTTTAAAGGGTGTAGATAAAAGGGACTCAAGTCAGATCAATTGCCAAACTAGAAATTTGTTTTTTTGCCACTCCCTCTCATGTGTTTCATTTTACTTCTTACTATTTCCCTTAGGCTTAGAATTCATCTAGTCACTGAAGAAGAGTTGGAGTTAGGTTTCACAGTCTGTAAGCTTGCTCCTTTGATGAATTCTTCATACATCCATTTTCTTATAATGCTTCTTTTTTCTTATAATGCTTCTTTCTTGTTAAATAATCTCCATATCCTCTTCGCCAATAGATCTTCATTTGTGAGTATTAGGGAGACATCTCCTTCCATTTGAATTTTTCCATTCATTTGTTTTTTCTTTCCCCACTCTACAGGAAGTTTCTTTCATTCTTTTTATGTCTTTAATTATCTTAACTAGGAGGGCGACATGTGAACTCCAATAAATGAGCATACTATTTAGGATAGAGTTTATAAGTTAAAATCTTCCTACATAGGATACGCATCTTGATATCTATATACAAGTCTTGCTTAGAATAACATCAAATAACAGTTCACAATCATTATAACTTAGTCTAAAGGAGGAGATAGGTAGCCCTAGGTATTTAAAAGGAGTTTTAGCCAATTGGAGTCCTAAAACTTGTACCAAAATTTGCTCCAATGTAATGGGGATTGAAGGTATGAAATTTGGCTTCTGTTTTTATTAATGGTCAAACCTAACATCTCTACAAACTGTGTAATGCAGTTCATTAGCAGTTGTATTATGTTTTTGTCAGCTTCACAAAGTAGTACTAAATCACCTACAAATGAGAGATTAAATATCTTGACTTTCTTACATTTGTAGTGACATGTAAAATTTTTTCTTTGCAACTTTTAGCGTCCTATCATTCCAATGAGAACTTCTATACCTAAAGAAAAAATATACAGTAACAATGGATCACCTTATCTCACCCCTTTAGCTCCTTTAAATAATTGAATTAGTTCTCCATTAACTAGAACACTGAATGAGGAGGTAGTTAAGCATTATAACAACTAATTGATGAATGTTTGAGGGAACTCAAAGGTGTGGAGAGAATGTTGAATGAAGCTCCAATTGAGAGTCTTAAAAGCCTTAGAGAATTCTATCTTCAAGGAGCAACTTTTAATGAATATTTAAGAATGGTAATATTTGAGATTTCTTAAGCTAGAAGTAGATTGTCTCTTATGCTTCTACTTGTAATAAAAACATATTATGAGATATTAATAAGCTTTTTCATTATTTCTTTTAGTCTCAAGGCTAGTATTTTGGAAATAACTTTGTAAATATTTTGATGAATTTGGGATTAGGCAAAGGAAGGTTTTACTAAACTCTTTGAGTAATTTTCCTTAATTGAAGAATTTCTTGACAAGTTTGGTAACATATGGTTTAAATAGGTCCAAAGATTTTTAGGAGAAGAGTGCATTAAATCCATCAAGCCCTGGTGTCTTATCTAGATCAAGACTAAAGATGACATCCTTTATTTCTTTGTTTGTGACTCGTTATATAAGAGGGTTAATCTATGTTTGGTTTAAGGAGGGAGAGATGAAATTGGAGAGAATATTAAGGGAGCTTGTGGAGCTAAAAACTATTCTTAAAGTGGATTTGAAAAAAGAGAAAGCCATAGTTTTCAATTGTTCCTAGTAATATCAGGGAATCCTATTGTGTCTTATGATTCTTAAAATTTTGTTGATTTTATTTCTGTTCTGGATATTTTTGTGGATAAAGGTTGAATTGGAATCCCTATCCTTTATATAAGAAGTCCTTGCCTTTTTTTTAGAAGGGAATTGTAGATATTTAGTGTTAAAAGGTAGGGGTTCATTTTTAGTCTTTTCTTTACTTTCAACTCTTCATTCATAGATCTATATAAAGGTCTTTCTCTATTATATTGAGCTCATCTCTGTCTTTTCCCACTTCTTTGTCAAGACCATTCTTGTATTGGTCTCTATGAAGCTTCCTTAAATGTTCCTTTATTGATTTTAGCCTTGTTACCAATTTATTGGATTCACATCCTTCTACTAGGTGGTTCAGTCCTCTGGCAATTAGTTTCTCATAATCTTCTAGACCTATAAGGAAGTTGAAAAACTTGAAAGGAGTTTGTAGTTTTCTAAGGTATAGGTCCATTCGAACTTCAAATAGTAAATGGTTTGGAATTCCTTGTCACACCATGACCTTAATAAGGCGTAGGGTGGACCACGTAGTGTTAACCCAACATTGGGATGCCAAGCAGACTCTATAAGTGTATATGAATTAACTTGTTCATACATTCTATCCATCTAATCACTATTTAGTGATTAATTAACAAGATATTTTAAGTCTATATAGACATAATTCATTTATTCATTTATCATAATAATCTAAGTGTAATCCCATCATATACATAAGTCCAAATCCTACTTAGTAACAATATAATAATAATAATGATTTCAGTCTATAAGTGCACAGCCACACTAATGCCCCCAATGTTTACATTGACATCTAAAGCTCAATGTTCTAAATATATGAGAAAACAAAAATAATTAGACAATGTTGGTTGACATTGTCTAGACCTTATTCACCACCCTTACTACTGCTGCTATTGGCTAGTCGACTCAATAAAATTTTTTCCTTTTTCTTAGGAGAAGGGAAAAATAATAAAAATGTGAGTACCAAATTTGGTGAGGGAAAACATTTTATTTTCATTTTGAAAACCATTTTTGGTTTATAAATATAAGTAGTAAGTTCACTACCTATTTTGACTCATAATCATGCTCTCTAACATAAGCATCGTCCATATCAAGGTATAAAGTCAATCGACACATTTCACATCAAGATTTAAGCAAGATATATATTCTTGAATCAATCATCATTACATTCATTAATGCACAAGTTCATCATCACTAAAATCATTAACCACTTAACATGATATTATTTCTTTGAATAAGCAACACTATATCAAGTATGAACTACACATGGAGCTTAATTTCATTAAATATGTCCTTCATCAAGGTTTTTATTAATTTCCATTAGCTCTTTAACCTAGGGAGCCTTATTTTCTTGCCTTGGTTACCTCTCTTATGTCTTTTGCCTTAGCCACATCACTTAGGTATTTTGCCTAAGTCACCTTACTTTATTCTTTGTTTAAGAAAATTTGTCTAAGTCATCTCACTTAGTCTTTTGCCTAAGCAACTTCACTAAAGTCTTTGTTTAAATAAATTTGCGTAAGTCACCTCATTGAGGTCTTTTGCCTAAGCAACCTCACTTAGTTCTTTCATTCATTTTATTTAATAATCCATTTATTATCAATTTTTCATTGAGGGAACTTCATTTCACTGCACATTTTTAAATAGATAACTGATATCAACTATAGCAAAAAGTTCAAGGTACATGTACGCACGCATGCACACACGCATCTACATATGCACAAGCACACGTGCACACATACACACACCCATACAAACACACACACACACACACACACACCCATACAAACACACACACAGACACACACACACACAAACACACACACACACGCACACACGCACACATACACACAGACACACACACAGACACACACACACACAGACACAGACACAGACACACACACACACACACACACACACACACACACACACACACCTCACTCACACATACAATTTTCATGTTGAACTCCTTCCCAAATTCAGTTCCTATAGTTCCTGAAATTAACTCCTAACAATAGAACATATCTAAAGTCATAACACCCTAAATAGCTAATTGTAAATCATCTATATCTTCCAAACCATTATAAATTTATCTAAACTATTTTATAAACAACTATAAAACATTTGAACCTACAATTGTCATGTTTTAAGTAACTTATAAATTAGTTCTTTATGTCTTCAAATTATAAGTACAATCCTAGACTTAACTTCAAATTTGCTAGACAAACTAGTTTTAGAAATTTGGCCATATCTCTTAACTTCTAAAATATGGGAACTTTTCCTTTTATGGAAATAAAGCAAACATGTATATCAATAACTTTTATGTTTTATACTTTATCAAATTTTCAACTCTTTACTCTAAAATAATTAGATTAATACAACTTATCCATTCAATATGAATAATAATATTTTTTGTCCCTTTATATTTGTTCTAAATGACTGTATAGGTAAAACAAGGCTTTTTCTCCTTTCTTGATATCATGAGACTAAAACAAACAATTCAAAGAGTGACATGCCAAGAAGAGACCGAAAGAACGATGGCAGAGGAATATAATCAAGAATACCAACAGTGAAGCCTAATGGATTTCACGAGACCAAGGTTCAATGCTGCACATCAAGGCATCACTCGACCACCAATGTAAGCAGTATCATTCAAGATCAAGCTAGTTTTGTTGAAAATGTTACAAACCAATGTGAAATTTTATGGATTAACTAATGAGGATCCTAACATCTATTTGGTAAATTTTCTAGAAATATGTGATACTTTTAGATATCATGGAATGTCAGAAAATGTTGCTAGGATGAGACTCTTTCCCTTCACACTAAGGGCCTGTTTGGTTGGATGTTAATTAATGGAACGGAACGGAACATAATGGAACGGAAGGGAAGGGTTTATAATGGAATGAAATGTAATATAGTGAAAAGTTGTTTGGGGGAGATGGAAGGGTTCATAATGTAACCTAGTGAAACATTGTTTGGAAGATGGATCGAATGAAATGTAATGTATAATAAATGACTATTATACCCCTCATATTAAAATAGTTGTTACAACAGGTTTAACGCTATGATTTTAAAAAAGAAATCATGTCCAATTAAAAAGTCATGCACAACTGTGACAAATAATTTTTTATATATTTTTATTTTAAAATAATAAAAATTTTAATAAAAGTTTATTATTTTATTATTAATATATACAATTTATTATTAATTATATAAAATTATTATTATTAATTATTTAATAAATTTTATTCTATTATACGTGAATTATATTTAAAAATTATTTATTTATATTTTTATTTATATAGAAATATATACAAATAATTAAAGAATAATTTTTACATATTTTCTACTTTCATTAATAAAAATTTTATTAATATTTTATTATTTTATTAATAATTATATACAATTTTTATTAATAATATAAAAATATTAATATTAGGGTTAGGAGAAATAATATAAAAATATTATTAATTATATACAAGGGATTACGGTTAGAAGAAATAATTGGTATTAAGAAAAATTATTGAAGGTATATTAGGTAGTATGTATTTATTTGTTTACGTTCTATCCTAAACCTCCCAAATCGGAGGTTTCATATTTTCATTGTTTGGGATGGAATGAAACGTAACATGAAACCCTCCGCTTCCATCCCATTCCATTCCATTATGAAACCCTCAACCAAATGATGGAAGTGTATTATGTCACGTTCCGTTCTATTCCAAACCGTCCAATCAAACAGACCCTAAGGGATAGAGCCAAAGTAGGGTATTACTCCTTTAACTTGACAAACATCACAACATAGGAGCAGCTGGTGTATGCATTTTTAGACAAGTACTTCCCTCCGACAAAGACGACAAGATTGATAAGGAAATTATAAATTCCCAACAAAGAGATAGGGAGTCACTTTATAAAGCGTGGGAACGTTATAAAGATTTGCAAAGGAGATTTCCTCACTATAACTTACTTAAAGAATTCTTATTGCAAACCTTTTACAATGGAGTAAATCTACCCCCAAGGGGCACCATTGATGCAGCATTTGGAGGATCTCTAATGAGAAAAATAGTTAAGGAAGCAGAGGAATTGGTAAAAGAGATGGCGAGCAATAGTTTTCCTTAAACATTAGATAGAAGTAGCCAATAAAAATCCTTCTGTGATCAGAAGGGAGCCATTACTATTGATTTGATTACAAAAATGCTAGTGAAGATTGACAATTTAACCTAACAACTCAATACCATAAGAGCCTCGTCATTAGCTCTAGTTAAAGCAATTCAGTATAGGTGTGAATTATGTGGACAAGACAACCATGATACCATTGATTGCTTCTTGATGCAAAATAGTGAAACGAAGTAACTTAACTATATGGGAGCATAATTTGGTTTAGAAGGAGGAAATAATCCTTAATTTAACACTTATAATCTTGGGTGGAAGAACCACCCAAAATTTTCTTAATCAAATAATGCAGCAGGTCAATTCTGAAATTAATGGCCATCTGGATTTCAATAAGAGAAATCTAATACTACTGACTCTAAACTAGACAAAATCTTAAACATACTCGTGAACATGGATGAAGCTCATAAGAGACTAAAAGAGAAGTTCGAACAAGCCACTAAAAATCATGCCTCTTTCATTCATAACTTAGAGGTCCAAATGAGTCAATTGGAAAATGCATTATCTACAAGAAGGGTGGGAAGTCTCTAAAGCAACACTAAAGCAAACTCAAGGATGAAACTCAAAGCAATCACACTCATAAGTGGGGAAGAACTGGAGCAACCGGCGGACAAAAGATCTGAAACCCACCTAGAAGAAGACCAAGAAAGGAACAAGGAGGATATAGACATAAGTGAGTACCCTCCTTACATTTCCCCTCTGCCATGTCCACCTAAGATTCCATTCCTCCAGTGATTAACAAAGAATAAACTGGATGCATGTTTTGCAAAGTTCATGGAAAATTTGAAAACTTTGCAACTTAATCTTTTGTGGAGGCATTAGAACATATGCTTAAGTATTCAAAGTTTCTTACAGAAATATTAACAAAGAAGCGGACTTGGGAAGGAAATCAAATGGTCGCACTAACCAAAAGTTGTAGCTCTATTATCACTAATCACATGCCTTTGAAGTTGAAAGATCCTAAAAGTTTTACAATACCCTGTGTGGTTGTTGAGTTAGAATTTGCAAAGTGTTTATGTGACTTAGGCGTAAGTATAAATCTTATGCTGAGTTAGAAGTTGACACTATTCAATTGGCATATTGATCTATGAAGAAACCATTTAGTGTGGTGGAGGATGTTATCGTAAAGGTGGACAAGTTCATTATTCCTGTGGATTTCGTCATATTAGATTTCGAAGAGGATAAGAACTGTCCACTAATTCTTAGACAACCCTTCATGAACACTGGAAAAGCACTGAAAGATGTTTATGAAGGCAAATTACTTCTTCAAATTGGTGATGAGTAAGTAGAGTTTAGTATTAACAACGACTCGAAACATCCAAAAGAAAGCAGCTCTTGCATGAAAATAGACATAATGGATGAGTATATTAAAGCACAAGAGAAGGGCTACTTTGAAGAAGTATTTTATGAGGAACAAGTGTCAAAGGATATAGAGTTTGAGGAATATTTAGAATTCCTTGTTCAAGAAGCTGAAGAAGAAGAGTGGACGATGGTGATTGCAAAAGAAAACGAGCAATTCACCTTCCTACAACATAAACTGTTTGATTTTGTAAAAAATTTAGGGAATTTTATCATTCCCAATTATATTGACAGTTTGTTATCGAGCAGGGAATTACTAAAGTTACTTAGATTTCCTAATTTGATTGATCATGCCTTTTTTAGTATCTCACCACATCTAGCTTATGCAAAATCTACTAAATTAAAAATGATTGAAAAGGGTGGTAAGCCACTCATAATTGATCCAAGCTAAGTTTTGAAGGATGTAAGGTCAAGCTAATGACCATAACTTAGCATGTTCTATAGTTAGATTGCAAATATTATGTAGTTAGGTTTGTTTTGACTTTTAGAATTACATTTTTAATTACAATAATTTGGAATGGCTTGGATTGTTAATTTTTCTATCCTTTTTGAGCGATCATAAGTTAGGGAAGTTTAAGAGAAGTTTCTCAAACTGGTTTCGGAAAATAACAAACTATTGAAGGAGATGACACAAGAACAACGACGGTAGCTTCGCGACATCAAGAGAATATATAAATACTTTGCTGTTCAAGGTGTTTAGATCCCATCTCCAAAACCATCACCACCTCAATCACCATAACAGGTTTCATGCTCTAAATTTTTTCTTTTTGTTTTTATTTTTTCTTGCCAATTTTTAGTTTCCTTTATGTGTTGTTGTTTCTCCTCACATTGAGGACAATGTGTTGTCCAAGTATGAGGAGGTTTGCATTGTTATTGTTATCATGAGTGTGAATTTTGCATGTCATATTGTTAGTTTTTTCTTAGGTTTACATGATGTAAGCATAAGTGTGAATTTTGTGAATTTGTCAATAACTATAACTTGATGGAAGTAGTTTAGCATTGAACATAGTCATTGAAGTTGTAAAGACATATTGGCTCGTGAAATTTGTGTTATAAGTATCTTTGGTTAAATATATATGGTAAGTTCACTTAAAGAGATGTTATCATCTATGCCTTTATTAAAAAGTTGTAGAAGTATCTTTGCCATCTTTTCTTGATGTCATTTTCAGCCACAAGCACCCGCCCTACCTCATCTTTATACAACAAACTTGATCTAAGTCTCTCAATTTTATTCCTTAGCTCTCACTAGCTTAAATATTACTTTTATCCATCTTTACTTTCCAAATGTTGATATAATTTCTTATAAGTTCTACTTCTAGCTTTTGAGTATATCTTCTTTTCCTCTTTCTTTGCCAATTTGTAACTTTCTCTATTAACTACCTTTTTTACCTCTATGGTGATATCCACTAGAGCTTCATAAGCAACCTTCTTTCTCTTAACCTTATCTTGTACATCTTAATTCCACTACCAAGACTCCATGTTACTACCTCTATGCCCTTTAAAAACACCCAAGATCTCTGTAGCTGCATTCCTTAAACGAGTCGTTACTCTCTCCCACATCTAGTTAGCATTTGCTTGTAATTTCCATTCTTGTCCATTTTTTACTTTATCCCTGAGTTGTTCCTTCGTATCCCCTTTTAGGTTCCACCATCTGACTCTGATACACCTATTATGACTTCTCTTTTTATCTAACCCTTAATTATAAGATTCATAAGCAACAAACTATGCTGAGTTAATAAGCAAATGCTAGGTATCACCTTACAATCCTTGCAACTAGGTCGATCACTTTACCTTATGAGGAAGTATTTAATTTGATTCTTCATAGTTGTGCTCCTTATTTTTCTTAAAAAAATGAGACCACTAACTCAAACGCTACCATAAAGTCTAATAAAACAATACCATTATCATTCTTGTCTTTATACTCGAAACTCCCATGAGCCTATGAATATCCATCTGAGATTGCCCCTATATGACTATTAGAGTCTCCTCCTAAAATAACTTTCTTGTTAAAGAGAATCTACTGAATCACCTCCTATAGCTTTTCCCATAATTGACACTTAAGTTGTTCATCCAACCCTATTTGGGGTGCATAAGTATACACCATATTGAAAAGAATACCTTTTTCCATAATCTTTACGAACAAAATCCTATCATTGGTCCTCTTTACCGAAATTACATGATGTATGATTTCTTTGAGAACTAAGATACCTACCCCATTCTGATGCCTTGAACCCCCTAAATACTAAATTTTGTACACATTGATCTCTTTTACTTTAGCTCCCGTCTACTTTATCTCTTAGATGCACGTTATATGAATCTTATATTATTCAAAAATCTTTACTAATTTTAATGACTTTCCTGTAAGGGTCCTAATGTTCTAATAACCTATTTGCAATATATCAATATCTTCTCTTCTCCTAGACTCAAGATTCACCGAAGGACTAGCCCTTGCTCTATCATCAGAAGTTAATTCCACCCGTTTTATAGTAATACCCAACATCAACTATAGAAAAAAAGCATAGCAAGTTCCTTAACAACTATAATATCAATTGATTATTGAAATAATACAAAAGTGATTAAAAATTGCAAAATAATACATTATTATGGAAAATCTCTAGGTAAGCAATTTGTTCTCACGATGGTGTCTATCAAGCAATATTTTTAGAGAGCAAGTCTATAATTTCTTAATAATATATGGTCTTATCTATGTTTTAGAGAGCAAGTCTATCATAAAAATAAACCAAAAATGAGATGTAAAGAACAAAACTAGAGAGAAACAGACAAGTGCCAGAAATGAAGATGGAAGAAAAATATAAGCTCATAAATTGCAACCCCAATTCTAAGGAAAAATAAAGCAGACAAGTAAAGCAAAAGAAAATGGACAATGGGAAGTGAAAAGATTGACTTTGTAGGTCTTCTCAAAAAGTATTATATCATAGTTATAAAGTAAGCAAAGTTTCAAGATCATGTATATACTTGTAAAACTTACTTGGTAACCATTAAAAAAATTTTATTATTGAAAATAAAAGAAAACATACAAATCTCAAAATGAGGTTTCAAAAACTCTAGATCGCTAAATCCTTCCACTCAACTATAATAAAACAAATGATTCAATTGAAAATTGAAACCTTTAAAAGCAACAACCATTGAGGAAACCTAAAAAAACCAAAATCCAATCAAAAAGAAAGATGTACCATAACCAAATGAAGTGAATGTACAACAATACAAGTAAGCAAACCAAAGTGGGAAGATCTTAAAAAGCTTTTTTTACACGAATTTCATAAATGGTAAATAAAGAGAGAAGCGGATGTCAAGTGATCATACAAAAAAGGGCAACAACAAAGGGAAAAAGGAAAACAACCTCCAACAGTTGTGATCATGTGTGTATGTTTGCTCAATCCTATGTAGGTGATGAAAAAGTCAGTAGAGCAACTGAAAAATCAAAGTTTAGTCCAAGACACGATATTTGAAATTTTAAACAACCAAAATCTACTTTTAAAAAGAAGAAAAAACCCTTACCAAAAAGAAATAAAGTACCAAAGGAAGAAGAAGAAGAAGAAGAAGTCGACTACGGTCTAGACTAATATGCAACAGAGGTTATTAGAAAGGTTGAGAATTTACTATTCAATTATAAAGATTGAGTCTTAATTTTAAAAGATAACAAAAGATTAAGTTTCAAATAATCAAGAATCAACTTTATTATCGTATAACATAAGAAGTCAATCCATTTAACACCAGAAGAAAAAAGAAAGAAATGTTAATCCAATGGAACTAGAAAAAGTATGATCACCAGTTTACATATCAAGAACCAAATAAGCAAGGATAGTAAACCTAAAAAAGATGGAAAAATTTATAAAGCAAACAAGTGTTAGGGACCTAAAATACTAACAATACTTAATACACTCAATAACTCTAAAGCATCTACAAGTTTAAGAAACAATCATTGAATCTTGATAATATGAAAGAAAATGTAAGATAACACTAAATACAACCCAGGAGATGATCAAAGAAAAGCCTTTCCTTGATTAATGAAAACTAATAAAACAAACCAATCAGTAATTAATTTTGGCAACTATAAACAAGCCAACTAACTGGCAATACCATACAAACCCAAAAAGATCCCAGACACCCAAGATTCAATCCAAAAAATAGAAAGAATGTTATGATCCAAATATAGAAAGAAGAAAATCTACAGATGAAAACAAAGAACATATAACATTGACATTAAAGAAAAAATGAACAACTCACTGAGAAGCAAGATCCAAGTGAAACCCTACCAAAAATCGATAAAGAATTAGAGTCACTAATCAAGTTAAACCTTGAAAGAAAACTATGGTAGATGTTATAAAGAATAGCAAAAATGGTGATAATACCTAGAAGATTGCTTTTTGATTTAGACCAAGAAAATAAATGGCTTTAGTTTGAAAAACAATGAAGTGTTCTAGGGGATGCAGTCTTCTAATTGAACGTATTCATATAAAATGTTAGATTAGAATGTTATAAAACTAAATAAATAAATTATTCAGATTGTTTAGTTACATCAATAAGGGTCTACACTCATTTTATAAAACTTAAAGTGGTAATACCAATTTAGCCCATCATTAATTAGCAATTA
The DNA here is from genome assembly GCA_025629805.1 of Erythroxylum baracoense. NCBI lineage: Eukaryota > Viridiplantae > Streptophyta > Magnoliopsida > Malpighiales > Erythroxylaceae > Erythroxylum > Erythroxylum baracoense. The sequence continues at coordinate 21,666,040 of JAOTAY010000002.1, forward strand.
GATCCTTAGAAATTCTTCACATATATTTATATATTAGTCCCATAATTTTATATTAGATAGTATAGACCACTAAAAGAATTAGATCACTTCAGTTAAGTCCTTAAATTTTATAGTAGAAATATGCATATGATTATTTACTATAATACATGTACATCTATATGTCCATATGCATTTATAATTATGTGTGCATATGGTGCACAATCCAAAATTCTAACAATCTCCTATTTGGACTGCATAACCATGTACTCATACCATAAAACCTTTAATCACCTACAAATCTCTATAACCAATCTTTATGTGCATGAAAACTAAAGATATGCCATCTAAACTAATCCTATCCGTTAGCTTCATTATCATAAGAACCAAAGGGGCAGTCATTACCATTTTACAACTAAACCCACAATGATCTAATGGATCAACTCAACTAAATGACAAAGACAAGTATAGATGATGTAGGATGAAAATTACATATTATGTGATTTACATATACCTATTTCCAACTAGTCCAACCTTAATTAAATGATATTCGAGTTTAGACCAAAACATAGAAACTAAAAAAGAAATGAATACTGCATTAATGTCATGACATCAAGTATAGTATTAAGTATTTAGAATATAACATGAACTCTCATTAAATCAAATGGCATAAAATATGTAACATGTTTATGAAAGGCTTTGGACATAAATGCCTTGTGATAAGATCCATAATCGTGAAGTTTTTTCCAATAAGTTCAATACTATCAAAACCACTTTGAACTATTTCTTTCAAAATAAGGAACTTAATATCTATATGTTTAGATCTAGAAAAGCTCATAGTGCTATTTGAATACAAGATTATTGCTTTATTGTCATATTATAACTTGAGTGGCCTTTTAATACCATTGATAAATTAAAGTCCTAAAATTAAGTTACATAGTCATATAACATGATTGGATGTCTCATAATATTCAAAAATTCAGCCTCCATAGTAGAAGATGAAATAAGTGTATGCTTGGCTTTCTTCCATGAAATTATACCTCTGGCTAATACCAGATGTTGATTTATGATTCTATTCGCATACAACAAAGTCAAAATAAAAAAAAATGATCTCAAGTTTTTCTGACCTTCTATATATGAGAATATAATCCTTAGTGTTCTAAAAATATCTAGAGACTCTCATGGCTGCTACCGAATATGCTCTTCCTAAATTGCTTTAGTATATACCAAGAATTCCTACAACATATGTGAGGCTAGGGTAGATTTTGACCTACGTGTACATCAAACTCCCTATTGCTAGTGCGTAAGGGATATTATGAGGTCTACAATTTTGCATTCCAAATTGCTACAACACCTTCTCGTTATAATCCTTATATAATAATCCTAGAATTTCTTGTGAAAGATCACGATGAATTTAGATCTTTAATACGAATCAATCTTTCAACTCTATCTCTAAATATAAGGCCAAACCTTATATGCTAAAACATATATAAGGTATCATTTATTATAGACTGTTTATCAGTCACATGTTTAAAAATATATAAAAAAGCATAAACCTTATCAAGAGTCATACATATTCTACATAATCGTTATGATGAGAAAGTTGTACCAACACATTTTGTGTCGACTGATAACTGTACATTAAAATTTTTTTATTACAAAACTATAACCTTCTTTATATTAAGACAATACAAAAATCAAATTTCATATAAAAGATAGTACTATAACCTTCTTTATATTAAGATAATACAAAAATCAAATTTCATATAAAAGATAGTATATAGAAAGTGCCATATAAATTAATTTGGAAACAAATATTTAAATTCACACAAACAAATCCAACATCAACTTCTTCATTATTGTCAACCATTATTGTAGACCCATATTTATTTGTATGTCTCCTTAATATGAATCCTTACATTATGGAGGTGAAATAATTAGAAGCCTAAGTATCTAGCCATCATGAAGTAAATGTGGCTATAGTAATATTAAACTTATGAATAATACAAGCCAATAAGTTACTTGATACTTCCTGTTTATATATCCCTTCTTTTTATAGAAGAAACAATGCATATGATTTATGACATTTGTAGGGCCTCTTATGGTTGTAGTATAACCATATTCTTTAAGTGGAGGGTTTTTAGGAGCTCCACCTTTGAACTTTCTAAGTTTGGCCTTTGATTTTTCCTTTAGTAACAATTGGGGATATTTGAGTAGAGTTCTTTAACTTTTCCTCTTTTTCAAGATAATGAGTGATCAAGAAAATTATGTAGCTTCATCTTGAGAATTGTAGAATAAAGCTTTGAAGTTAGATTATTTTGGTATATAGTAAAGGCATCAAAAATAACAATATTCAAGGTTTTTAGCTTACTTTAGAGGTGAATCATCTGAATAATATATTTTCTCACTCCTATATCCTTGTGTATCTTATAAAATATTATTTTTTCAAAATAGTACCAATCTTAACATTTGATGATACTTTATACCACTAAGGCACATTATTGAGGAAATATTTAACTATATTGGTATCATGAAATCCAGTAAGCAGATGATCTAGAACGGACCTTTTCATAGTCAAATAACATGTCTTATTTGACCGCTCACACATTGTATGTGTTGCCTTATCAACATCTACACTGATAGATGTAGGAACAAATGGCTTGTCCCTAATCATGACTATATTGATGTTAGCTCTCTCTAATGAAAACTCCATATATTACTTCCATTTCTTAAAATTGAAACCAATTAGGGTTTTAATTATGACATTATCATTGTTTACAGAAAACATGACTGCAAAATACACAATGTATATTAACAACAACAATGTAGGATAACAACAACACTAATAGCCATAAACCAAAGCTGTCATGAGTATGTTATGTAATATATCATGAAGTACCTACAGGAAGAGTAATATAAGGTCTTCATATAAAAGTAGTTAAAGTATAAACGTTAATTAATATAATTTTACCATATATGGGTGTATAAATCATTCAAGTAATTGCTTCCCCCCACCCCCCTGCAATAAAATACCTCTAATTGCATCTTAAAAATCATCTAAGGTAAACACATGTTGTCGAAGTGACCAATCACAAAATGGATATCCATCAATATACAAGCAAAAGAGTTTAAATACTAACTTGAAAGGTCATTATAATGACTACATTATTATTGACATTCAAACAATTTCATAAGTGCAAGAGGTGTACCTATATGTTATCATCATATTTTCCTATATGGGAATAAACTTATGACAAACTTACAACTAGATAGTGCAATATCTTGACGCACCTGCTCACAAGAAAATAGTCGGGAGACAGCAAGGATTAGATCAAATGTAAAAAAAAGGGATATCTAAAAAAATAGAGGTATCTAATATGTAATAGATAGTGATCCATCTTGATTCTATATTGTTTTATTAGTTTATACTTTTTGTTTTTGACTTAATGAAGTACAACAAAAGAACAACTAGGTCTCATTCTTCTTATATCTTAGTAAGATTTTGTTGAAACTTCCAAAGGTGTCGCTGCGTATTTTGTTTGTATTTAATGTTTTTCGATTATACTAGCAATCATATAATTTCTTATAATTAAGAAATTAATAATTAATTGGATTTTTTGGATTGTTTCATCAATGGTATTGGACAGAATCCTCTTTTTTATTCTGCGTCTGCGATTCTACTATTATTATTTAAATTATTATTTTATTATTATTAGTTTATTAGTACTATTAGTATTAGTGAACAATAATCATTAATGAACAATAATGAAAAAATTCGATCATATTCATAGAGATAGGGGACATAATTCACATGGATATAGTAAGTCTCGCTTGGGCTGCTTTAATGGTAGTCTTTACATTTTCCCTTTCATTTGTAGTACGGGGCAAAAGTGGGCTTTAGAAGGACTACTAAGTGAGTTGAAAAATCAAATTGTATTACCGACTGAAAAATAGAATGGTATCAACATCTTTGGTACCGGCTGTAGGTATCTGCTGGTACTAGGTGTTTTCGCCTATTACTGGCTAGTATATGGCATTACTGGATGGTACTCAAAATATTGGTCATATATTGGCCGGTACTGTAAATTTAAAAAACACTGAGGATCATTTTGTAAAAATAAAAAATACCCCTAACAACCAAACCCTCCCCCCCAACGCTTGCTTGCCTCTACCGCTCCTTTTTCATTTTTTCGTCTCTCTCAAACTCACCTCATCCTCTCTCTATCTCACCCATGCTCTCGTCCTCTCCACTCCCCGACGATGCTCTACCTCCACCTACGTGACTCTCCGGCAATGCTCCACCTATGTGACTCTCCGGCAATGCTCCTACGTCCTACCTCTCTGGCCGTCATCTTCTGATCTTCCTTCACCACTTGAACCCGTCACCACCAAGCCTCATCTGGACCTCCATTAGCCTTCAGTCGTCCTCCATGACGACCATCAACCACCATCATCTGCTCTCCAGTCTCCAGCCATCCTCCGTTGCCCACGCAGGTAGCTTTCAGATCTGGAAATAATACCTAAATTTAAACCCGACCCGACCCAATCTGGAATAATACCCAATCACCGATTGTGAATTTCTATTTGGGTGTATTTTTTTCACTTTCTGTTAGAATTTTTCTGGTTAATTGCATTTTTGATGTGATTATGAATGAGAAGTTGGAATGAGAAGTTGGAATGAAATTGTGAAGCATTTGTGACTTTCTGTGCCGTTGGTTGGAGTTGGATGATGGATTGGATTTGGAGTTGAATTGAATGAAAGGAGTATGGTTTTGCCGTTTTGGTTCATTTGTGGTTCAGTTGGTTTTGGTTCATTTGTGGTTTGATAATTGATGACTTGATTTATGTTAAATTTTTTGATCATTCACGGCATGCATTAAAACTTTATAAAGGATTTCAAATTTCAACTCAAAATTCAAGTTTCAATTTAACTTTATGATGCATGATTTAAAAGTTAGAAAGGATTTAAAGTTTTAACTTAACTTAAAACTAACAAACCGAGAATGTAAATTGGAAAGAATTCAAATAAATAATTAATTAACATAATCTTAAAATTATTGAAATGGTATTTAGATATTGGGTAAATAATTAATTGATTATAACAATAATGTAATTTATCGTTGTCTTCCATCTACAAAATGCTAGATCTTTCAACCCATTAGGTTAGTTGTTGTCTTAACATGCAATCACCATAGAAAGAATTTGTTAGAAAAATAGTGAAAGCAGTTAATTATATTGAATGTGGGAGGTTCTTTACATATCAACCAGTGAATTATATTGAATGAGGGCGGTTCTTTACATATTAGCAAGTGAATTATATTGAATGTGGGAGGTTCTTTACATATCAGCAGTTGGATGCCTTATAGGTATTATAAGTCTTACGTGGAGTCACTGAAACAAGATAATGCAACTCTTAAGAGATACACTCTTTAAATCTTGACTCTCATACTCATAGGCTTTACTACTCTCCAATAGAAAAGTCTATCTATTTCTAAATTTTACTCTAGTTTCATGCATCTTTACTTCTTTAGGCTTAATATAAAGATTTAAAAACATCATTTATGCTACATTGCCTCATGAAGGACTTAGCATTAGCACTGCTAATTTTGTTGATGAAACTAATAAAGGATTAATTTTTTACAAAACTAACATCTTCACTTTTTGTTACAGATAAATGGAAGGAAGTTTAACTACTCCTGATTAAACTACTTCAGAAAGATATAATAATCCAGCTTGGGCTCATGCTGCATTAGTCCCAGGTATAAAGAATCATACAATTGGCTTATTTTGTAACAAGCATTTGAAAGGTGAAGGAATTTTCCTGATTCAAGAAGCATTTAGATAAGGTTAAAAGAGATGTAAAATCCTGTAAAAAAGTAAGCTATGATGTGAAGTGGAAAATAAAAACATTGCTTGAAGAATATCAACATGAGAAAAAAAGAAGGGAAAGGTTGAATTTTGAAATTGGTAGTACAAGTTTGTTTTCTAGTTTCCGTGGTGATTGTGTAAATGTTGAAGGTGGTAGTGGTAGTGGTAGTAGTGGTACCGCTAATGTTCCATTTGAGACCCAAGAAGAAGTACCTGAACTTGATGTGAGGAAGATAAGAAGGCAGATGACTAATTTCTTTGCACCATGAATAACTGCCAGAGCCCAACCTTCAATTCGTAGTGTAATACAATCAAGAAATGCGACTCACAATGTCGATATGTCAGTATCTAGATGGTGGTATGATACCAGTTCATCATTCAATACTTCTTAATCTTATTATTATCAACCTATAATGGATGCAATAGCCTCTTATAGTCCGGGATACAAAGGTCCTTCGATTGATGACTTAAGAGGTAAACTTTTGAGTTGTTCTGTTTTTGAAATTAGAAGTTATTTTGTAGAAAGAAGAGTAAATTGGGCTACTTATGGATGTTCAATCATGTGTGATGGTTGGACAAATAAGAGACTAGAGCCTATTACAATTCTTTGGTATATTCTACAAATGACTATATGTTTTTGAAATCTATTGATGCATCTGGCCTTATTAAGAATATTGAGACGTTGTTTGCGATATTTAATGAAGTTGTGAATGAAGTAAGGCTAGAAAACATTATTCAGTTTATTACTGACAATGATTTCGCTTATAAAGCAGCAGGAAAAAGGTTGCAAAATACGTATAATTCTTTTTTTTGAACTCCTTATGTTGCACATTGCATTAACCTAATGCTGGAGAATATAAGAAATCTTAGGTATTTTTCTATTATTGATGAGACTATGCAGAAAGCTAAAAAGGTAACAAAGTTCATTTATAATAGTGCATGGGTATTGAAATTGATGAGAAAAGAATTTACCAATGGTAGGAGTTTGTGTCGTCCTGTTATAACAAGATTTGCAACAAATTTCTTATCACTTCAGTCTTTTGTTACGATGAAGAAAAAGTTAAGACAAATATTTACAAGTGATAAGTGGATTGCATCTCAGCATGCTAGGTCTAATGTTGGAGTGGGAGTTTGTAAAACTATAATAAAAGATAGGAAATTTTGGTCTCAATGCCAATTTGTTATATGAGTTTGTGAGCCTTTAGTGAGTGTACTTTGCTTGGCTGATAGTGAAGAAAAATCAACAATGAGTTATTTTTTTAATGTCATGGAGAGAGCAACGGAAACAATCAAGGCCAATCTAAAACATAGGTCTTCTTTGTACACACCATATCTTTCAATCATTAATAAGAGATGGAAGTAATCAAGGCCAATCTAAAACATAGGCCTTCTTTGTACACACCATATCTTTCAATCATTAATAAGAGAAAGGAAAGACAAATTTTTTCTCCGTTGTTTGCAGCTGGGGCATTTTTAAATCCTAATGTTTATTTTAGACTGGATCTTACTAAGGAAGCTGAAGTTAATAGAGAAATGCTTTTAACTATTACAATAATTGTTAGCATTGACACGATGCAAGATCTCTTAAGCTCACAAATGGAGCTTTATAAGTTATCTTATAGGAATTTTGGAATGCCAATTGCTATTCGACAAAGAGGAAAACTTTCTCCAAGTATTGGTTGTTTCCTTTTTTTATTTGTTGAATATAACACTACTTTTGTTACAGTTTCTTGGTGGGATCAATTAGGAAATGACATTCCAGAATTGAAAAGGTTTGAAATTCGAATTTTAAGTCAATGTGTAAGCGCAACAAGCTGTGAACGAAACTGTAGCACATTTAAATTTATACTTTCCAAGAAAAGGAATAGATTGGAGCATAAGAGGTTGAATGACTTGGTTTTTGTTCATTGCAATTTAAAGCTTCGGGAAAGGTATGATATTATCATTATTATAATTATTAATTTCAATATAATTTCTTATAATTTTCTAATAATTAAATTTATTGTTTATTAGGACTCTTAATAGTACAAGTAGTTCAACTGATCCAATCTATTGAAAATATTGATCTTTTGGCGGATTAGGTTTCTAAAGAAATGAATTTGGTAGATGTTAATGACTTGGAAGATAATCTTGGATGTGAAAATATTGGCATGTCATTTGGTGCATTAAATTTGAATGATAATGATGATGAAGCTCCTCTCAATGATGAGGATTTTATACCAAATGATAACTGAGGTCAGTGCAGTTATAACAGGCATCCTCCTGTAAATGATTGAATTTTGTCCCAAGTTTTTATTTTTCCTCTTCTTTTAATTTTACTTATATTTGATGTTTATGTCAAATTCTATATATGTAATGTAATTATAAATGTTTTTGTTTAAGGTTTAACTTCTACTTGATTGTTTTTTTATCAAGAACTCTTGCTGTAAATTGTAATAGTTTGGGAGTTAAGGAATTTATTGTTCTTTTTATTGAATGTTTTGATGTAATTATTGTTTATTAAAATGATGAAATTATATTATTGTAATATTTTAAATACTTTTTATTATTCTTAATTTTATATTTGTTTGATGATTATTGTCTTTTTTCATATTAATTGTGGTTATTATTTATATTTGAAATATTTAAAAATTATTATTATTTCATATTAATTGTAATTATTATTTATTATTATGTTTTTTGAGACAAGGTTGATGTAAACTTATAAAGTATACAACACAATAGTACAATATACCGATCGACTATTTTGTAAATTTAAAAAAATTGAAGGACTATTTCATAAATTCAAAAAAGTACGCGAAATAGTACCCGATATTGATGATACCGATATAATACCATATCAGAACTAAATCTGATAGTAAATTTGGTACGATATTCCCTACTTTGCTTTCTACCATTCGAAATTCTTTTTTTTCTTATGAACTCCATGATGTTTAGTAGGCTGTCAGAAGCTGGACGTATCATACTGTCGCACAGGGTGTTTACTAACAAAGGAACCAAATATGGTTGGTGTGAGTGGTTCAGCACTCTCATCCCTTAACTAGACGTCTCAAGTTCGAGCCCTGGGAATGGAAAAACTTGTTTGGCCAGCACTTTACCCCTTACGGGCTGACGAAGAGGGATTAATCTGGGTATAGATGGCTTAAAGGCGCCTTCTCATAGTTAGAACTCTCCTAAGACACCTCGTAGGCTACCCAAAAAAAGTTATTAAATATTCATAAAATAGATTTTTAGGTATGTAGGGTAACAGAGATTATTCGGCTCATGTTTTGAATCCAGATGGTCCATACCTTGGGTCTTTTGGGCAATCTACACATCATGAGTCACTTCTGACGGCATTTGATTGAGTCATCTCCTAGTACACATTTTCTCCATTATTATATCCATGTTCAGAGTTCCTCCTGTACCTATAAATAGGCACCTGACAGTGAAAACTCAATGTGTATGGGAGTTAATCGAGACCCTTGACCACCACGCATCGCTTCTCTTTTATGAAATAATGATATATAACTCTGATCTCTTTCTTTCACAGAAATTGAATTGAAGATTGACTTTAAGATCAAGATATTTACAAAAAGGCAATCTTTAACATTATTTTGTAGGAGCGCTTGAACTATTAGATATGGAAATCTGACAGGTCTACAAACAAGTAAGTGAAAATTCTAAAGACTGTTGCAAGCCTACATATATATCACGAAAGCACAATACTAATCCATATGTAATGAAATTTAGACCAAATTACTTTCGATTAGAAATTGTGAATTGGTTTGGACATCTCTTTAGTTACCTATTTTTTTGAGGAACTTTGTTTTTTTAAAGAAAATCAACCAAGTCTATATAAACATGAGTTAGAAGCCTAATGTTCAAGTTCATCGACAAATAATTTTACATTCAATTGTCAGAGTGAGAGAGATGTTTTTCTTTCATAGTTAAATGAATTGGGAGTCTTTTTAATTTATATACTAAATGATCTTTGTTCAATTATATGAAGATCTATATCCCCTCTAATCTCCAAATTTTAGAAAAAATTGGAATTGATTTTGTTTTTGTTAAGTGCCCAACTCTACATAGAGACAAAAGTGAGTTTAGGTGATTTTAGCTATTCTCATGGTAGTTGAAATAATGAACAAGTGAAATCAAGGTAGATAACGACTGATTTGAAGTCAATCCTAAGAGACACGATGTATAGAGTATAACCTGCATGTATCCTTGACTTACACGGTCGTATATGAAGATCGTGTAAGAAATTATGAATGTGTATCTAATAGATGATGACCTACATAGTTGTGTAAGATCAGACACACCCATGTCCCTATCCTACATGGTCGTACGTGAAGATTGTGTCGATAACTACAAACGTGTGTGGAGAATCAAAAACATACACGGTCGTGTGGAAAGACACGTGCGTATGACCCAGATCTACACAATCAGGTAAGTGGATCATATGACTAACTAAGATCATTTATATTTGCGATTCTTTGAAGTATAATTGGGACATGGTTACTTACATGGTCATGTAAGTGATCGTGTCTAGTTATGAAACCCTATTCCCTTAGTATAAAAGGGGAAATGATGGGTTTCATCAATATGAGTAAAAATAACACCAAAAAAGGAAAAGAAAGAGAGTAAAAGTGAGATAGAGAAGTATTTCTCATTCCATAATTGGTAGTTTTGCAACAAGTTGTCTTTTTAAGCGTTTGTTTCAGGATTAGATTGAGAGTGTTGCTCATTTAGGGTATCAAATTATGCTCAATACTAAAATTTGATGGGATAACTTGTAATTATTTTATGGTATAGTTTCAAGCAAGGGTCATAGTTTAGGACCTTTAAACTCTTGTAAGTTATTATTTAAATTAGTGGATTTTCTTATCAGTTTGAACTGTAATTTTTTCCTTTATATTAGAGGATTTTCTACGTAGACCTAGTGTTTGATATATTTCTTGTCATATATATTATTTGGTTATTTCTTTTCGAGACTGGGTCTCTTTAGACTAGTTTATTGTTCTTAATTGACATTGTGGGAGTTGTGATTGGAACCACCCAAATGATATCAGAGCCATTAGTCATAGATGGTGGAAGTAGCTCTATGGTTAAATTGACATCTACAAACTACTCTATTTAGAGACCCATGATGGAGGATCTTTTGTATTGTAAGGACCTTTTCGACTCTATCGATATGGACATAATTGTAAAGCATGATGTTCCATTTAAACTAAAAAAATAGATAAAGAATGTGAAAATATGAAACAAAAAACTCTAGGCATTATCCAACAATGAATTGATATTAATATATTCAACCATATGTCCTACGCAACTGATCCATTTGAGTTATGGAAGAAGCTGAAAGATATTTATGAAAGGAAGATTGCCCAAAACAAGGCCTCCTTGATTAATAGGCTTGTGAATTTGAAGCTAAAATCTGGAAAACTGTGTCAGAGCACCTTAGTGATTTTCAAGACATTTTCACCGAGCTAACTACCAAGAAGATGAATCTTGACGATAAGATCCAAGCTTTATTCTTATTGAGTTCATTATCAGATAGTTCGGAGACATTGGTAGTTACCATCAATAACTCGGCTTTAGAGTGTGTGCTCTCCTTGGATGTAATCAAAGAGAGCATGTTTAATGAAGAGATTAGAAGAAAAGAGCTAGGAGTTGAGAATGTGCAGTCCTTTGTGGTAGAAAGTAGGGGAAGAAGCAAGGGCTTGATAAGTTTAAGAATCGTTCGAAGTTTAGAGGAGATAAAGAGATAAAGAGATCAAGACATCCCACTATTGCACCAAGCCTGGACAGATTAAAAGGTTTTGCTATAAGTGGGAGAGGGATTAAAAAAGCAATAATATTAGACATATATAGATGAAAAAATATAGTTGCAACAATCTCGAGCATAGATGATGAGGTGTCATAGATCTGCATAACTAGTGAATGCTTCTATGCCAGTAATTCGGGTTCTAAGTGGCTTATTGATACAAGAGCCTCCTATCATTATATTCCAAAAAGGGAATACTTCTTTAATTATAGGAGTGGTGATTTTGGAAATGTAAAGATCGATAACTAAAATTTTGCTAATATTGTCAGTGTAGGTAACATTCGAGTTCAAACCAATATCGAATGCGTACTAACCTTAAAAGATGTATGAAATATTCTCTACTTACTCCAAATTTTGCTTTTAGCTAATATACTTGATGATGGAGGGTATTAGCACACATTTGGGGATGGAAAGTGGAAGTTATCAAAGGAAGCGATGATAGCTACCCGAAGAGAGCTGTGTTGCACAGTATGCAAAACTTACCTGAAGGTTTGTGGTAGAGAAGTGTAAGCAGTTGAGGAGAATACTTGTCTTAGTCTATGTTATCAATGATTAGGGCATGTTAGTGAAAAATGGATCAAGTGGTTGTCTAGAAATGTCTTATTATGGTAAATAAATTTGTCCCTCTTGATTTATGTGATCACTAGTTGGTAGAAAAATAACATAGACTCCTTTAGTAGGAGATTTACGAGAAAAATGGCCAAACTAGAGTTGATATACTCAGTTCTCTGTGGTCCCATTAAAGAGGAGTTGTTAAGATGAAATAAAAACTTTGTTACCTTTATTGATGATACAATTAGGAAAACTTTGGTCTATATGTTGAAGACAAAGAGCCAAATCTTTAAAGTTCTCCAGAAATTTCATTCCATGATAGAAAGGGAAATAGAGAAAAAGTTAAAAATGTCTTATAACTGACAACAGAGGAGAGTACACATCTAAGGAGTTTGAGAATTACTGCATGAGGCATAGCTGAAACATGAAAAGACAGAACCCAGTACTCCATAGTATAATAGTGTTGTCAAAAGAATGAACATAATAATTATAGAGAAGATTTAATGTATCCTTAATTAGATTTAATGTATCCTTAAAATGTTTAAACTATAGAAGATGTTTTAGGGTGAAGTAGTTAGAACAATTATTTACTTTATTAATGAAAAACTATTAGTCCTTAGGTCTCATTATGGAGAGAATGTGGATAAGGAAAGACCCCTCTTATCCATATATGAGGGTATTCAGATGTAACATTTTTAAACATGTACCGCAGGAGTAGGGATTGAAACTGGACTCAAAGATAGTTCCCTGCATACTTGTTGGGTATGGTGATAAACAATTTAGCTTCAGATTCTATGTCCCAGAAAAGTTCAAATTTGTCAGAAGTATTTCGTCTATTGTGAACCAATCCACAGGTGAAGGAGACAAAAAATATGAGCAGGCACATGATGTTAGTAATAAGATACAACCTAATAGTGATAAGCTACATGAGTCTCATCTGGACGATGGTGTAGATGAGGTTGATGAGAATAATAAGTACGGGGAATAACTTGGTTTGGTGGTGAAAGACGTTCAACTCCTTAGGTCAATTAGAGAGAAAAGGCCTTCTATAAGGTATTTAAGTATAAATTACCTTCTAGTTACTACTGAGGGGGAGCCTAAAAGTATGCAAGAGGTACAGTCACATGAAGATAAAGATCTTTAGCTCGTAGTTACATAGGAGGAAATGAATTCCCTAAAGAAAAATGAAACCTATGAGTTGGTGAAACTTCAAAAGGGAAAGAAGACATTGAAGAATAAATAGGTATTCAAGATAAAGAAGAATAATGACAAACTAGTGAAGCATAAAGCAAGACTAATGGTGAAGGGATTCAGTTAATAGAAAAGCATTGACTTCAATGAAATTTTCTCACCAATGGTTAAGATGACTTCCGTACGAATCGTGTTGGGACTAAATGTCAGCTTAGATCTTAAATTTGAATAATTGGATATGAAAACTGCCTTCTTACATGAAGATTTAGAAGAGGAGATATATATGGAGCAACTAGAATGATTTAAGGTTCAAGGCAAGAAGAAACTGACATGCAAGTTGAAGAAGAGCTTGTATGGGCTAAAGCAGGCACCAAGATAGTGCTATCAGAAGTTTGATTTATTTATGACAAGAAATGGTTAAAAACGAACTTTTGTAAATCCTTGTGTGTATTTAAAGAAGTTTACTAATGGAAACTTGGTATTTAAAGAAGTTTACTAATGGAAACTTGATTATTCTTATTTTATATGTTGATGAAATGTTGATAATGGGACAAGATGTTGGGACGATTAGGAAACTAAAGGAGGATTAGTCCAAATCTTTTGGCATGAAAGATTTAGGCTTTGGAAAGTTGATTTTGTGCATGGAAATATTTCAGCACGGGAACAATATAGAACTGTGGTTATCATAAGAAAGATATATTTAATGAGTGTTAGAAAGGTTCAATATGAAGTATGTCAAACCAATTAGCACACCACTAGCACCCTACTTTAAGTTAAGTAAATGTGTCTACCTTTTAACTTAAAAGGAGAAAGATGGTATGTCATTTGTTCCATACTCATTTGCTGTTGGTTCCTTCATGTATGTAATAGTATGTACAAGATTGAATATAACATAAGTTGTTGGGTTGGTGAGTGTGTACTTGTCTAATCTAGGAAAGGTTCACTAGGAAGCTATGAAATGGATCTTAAGATACTTATGGGGCACTTCCAAATGGAGCTTATGTTTTAGTGGTGGGCTCTAATTCTACAGAGTTATACAGATGCAGACATAGCTGGAGATCCTGATAACTTTAGGCTACTTGTTCAAATTTGTAGGGGTTCATCACTTGGCAATCTAAGCTACAAAAATGTGTGGCTTTATCCATAATTGAAGTGAAGTATTTAGTTGCTGTGGAAGTAGGTAAGCAAATTCCCTGGTTGAAATGTTTCCTTCAAGAGTGGGATGTGAAACGAGATAATTATATAGTATTTTGTGATAGTTAAAGTGTTATAGATTTGAGCAAGAATACTATGCATCATTCTCACACCAAGCTTATCGATATCAGGTATGATTGGTTGAGATACATGATTAAGGAACAATGATTACAATTAAAGAAGATTTACACAGATAAGAACGATGTTGATATGTTAACAAAGGTGGTTCCCAGGAGCAAGTATGAGATTTGTAATAAGATCGTCGAGATGAATCTCAACTAATCATTGAGGTAATTCAAGTCTCCTCTAAAATGGGTTAGAGGGGGAGATTGTTAAGTATATAACTATATTCAAAGACATAAGTGAGCTTTGATGACCTTGGATATTCTCACAAATTGTTGGAATAATGGACAAGTGAAGTCAAGATGGATAACGATTGATTTAAAATTGTTCCTGAGAGACACGACCGTGTAGAGTATAACACACTTGTATCCTTGACTTATATGGTCATGTGTGAAGGCTATATAAGAGACTGAAAATGTGTACAAGATAGATAATGACTTACACGGTCTTGTAAGATCAGAGAAACCCATGTCCTTATCATACATGACCTTGTGTGAAGACCATATAGGTAACTGTAAACGTATATGGGTGGATGACAAAAGTCGAGGGCATACACGACAGTGTAGAAATACACTCACCTATATTCCAGGTATACACGGTCGTGTAAGTAGACCATGTGACAACTAAGATCGTGCATATTTACAATTCCTTGAAATATGGTTAGGATACAATCACCTATATAGTTATGTAAGTAACTTGTCCAATATGAAACCATATTTTTAAGTATAAAAGGGAACATGATGGGGGGTTCATTAATATGAGTAAAAAGAACATTGGAAAAGGAAAAGAAAGAGAGTGAGAGTGGGAGTAGGAGGCAGCTAAGAAGTCTTTCTCATTTTATAATTGATAGATTTTTCAACAAATTGTCTTTTTGAGTGTTTGTTTTAAGATTAAGATTACAGTAAAACCTCTTTAAATTGATACTCGGTAAATTAATAAACTCTCTAAGATAATATTTTTCTCCGGTCCTGACTTGAGCTAGTTGAAAATTTAACAAATTTTGATAAGATAATAAGATAATATATTTTCAAAATACCCCTATGTAAATATAGGGTCC
>JAOTAY010000002.1:21706257-21727127 GCA_025629805.1 Erythroxylum baracoense
AGAATACCTCATAATATATTATTAATAAGTCAGAATGTCAGTACAAAAGTCACATATGACCATTGGCCTAGGGCACATTACTAACACTACTATCAAACTTCACCTCCCCAATCACTATCACTATAACCAATAAGCTGAAAATTAGATGAAGAAGAATCGTGCAAACCATAGTCAATAGTACCTTTGATATATCACAAAATCCTTTTAGCCAATGCCATATGAGTACTGGTTGGAGCTTACATAAAAATACTTATAACCCCCACTCCAAAGAGAATATTGGGTCATGTGCAAGTCAAATATCTCAAGCTTCCAATAAGACTCCTAAAAAGAGTTGGATCCACCTTTTCACCTTCATCACAATTTTATTGCATAATCAATTGGGGTATTAATGGGCTTGCAATTCTTCATCTTAACTTTCTTAAAAATCTTTCTTGCATAAGCCTCTTAAGAAATAAAGATACCATCATCATCTTGCTTCACTTCAATACCAAAGAAATAGGACATAAGTCCTATATCAGTCATTTCAAATTCTTTATTCATCACCTTCTCAAACTCTTCGAACATCTTTGAATTGTTACCCGTGAAGATCAAGTCATCAATATATAGACATACAAGAAGAATGCTTTCATTTTCACCTGCTTTGACACAAAGAGAATGAATATGTCAAGGACTTAGGATATAAGTATTTTTTTTGTCATCTGTAGCTTTTCCTCATGCAAGGACTTTTGGATCCTATATATTCAATATACTTCATCTTCTTATATAATAGCTATTTGATTGATATGAGTTATTATTATATATGTCTACTCTTTATGAAAGATTCCATAAGATGTGAAACCATTGTTGGCCCTTAGTTTCGATAAATAAGTAGATTTTTTATTTTATTTTCTTAGTATCAACTTAATGCTTATGTGTATATCCCCTTTTCATAAACTTTTCCTTATAGTTCTGCAAATTACCTTTGTTCACCTTATAGGTTTCAGTATAATAGTTTATCAAAGTTGTGAATTTGGCCTAATAGTTATACATCCGATTTAAAGTTCATTTGCTAATTTAAGAACAAATTGTAATGCCTCATATTTTGCCTCATTATTGGATATCTTAAATTGGTGTTGCACTATATATTGTATTATTTATCTCATTATTCCTTCTAAATATGTCCCTGCCCTACTACCTTTCTCTAGATGCACCATCTATATGCATTGTTTAGTTATACCATCTAGTAATTTCTTGGTTGTTATAGACTTCATTATGTTTTTATAGGGGTGTCAACATTTTAAGTACAAAATGCTATAACTTATGATTTTAATAGCTTCTTGAGATGTAGTAGATTTCAAATTCCCTTAGCTTAATTAATAATTTTACAAGTATTCTAAATCATTTGCTTTCAAGGAAGATCAATATATAAATCAATTGTGTTAGCTTCCTTATGTTAGTAAGTAGTGTGTAGGCTACTTTTTCATGTCTTAGGAAGTTTAGCATTGGTCCCGATAATATCTTACTCATATAATATATTATATTTTGGATGTTTTCTTCTTCCTTGGTTAATAAAGAGCTAAGGGCCACATCCAAAATGATTATGTAGAGATATAATGGTTCTACAGCGTGCGAGGTTAATAGTGACAGTTGAATCTTGAACTAAGCCTTTAGTTATTTAAAGGCTTGTTAGCATTATTAGGTTCATTATAAGTCCTTCGACTTTTGGTATTTTAAAGAATGACAAGTATTGTTCAGTAAATCTTGAGACAAACCTCGATAAGCTTGATGGTTCGTTTGTCAACCTTTAAATTTATTTTTAGGTTTCTAGCTGCTTCCATTTGTGACATAGCATTAATTGTAGTGGATTAAGCTTTGTCCCTCTATAGATGATCAAGAATTTGAGGAACTTGCTTTCCCTCACATTAAACATGTATTTTTTTGGGGTTTAATTTTATATTATATTTTTACAGAGCTATAAATCATTCTTATAGGTATGTAATATGATCACCTTTAACCTTTACTTTCGTAATCTTGTTGTCCATATATAAAGAATGTAGATATCCATATCTTATAACTGTAGATATCCATGTGAGTGATAAAGAATGTATTTTCCTTGTTTGCCTCACTCATCATGATCTGATTGTGTCTTGATTAAACATATATCAAGCTTAAGGTTTAGTAGCCTAAAGTGACATCCGCCAAGTAATATATCTTTAAGTCATTCTTTGTTCATATTTATGAAGTCAATGCATATCCTCTAATTCTTGTTTTCCTTTTTGATCATGAACACATTAGCAAGACACTTAAGGTACTCAAATTCTGTTATAATGCCTATGTCTAAGAGTTTGGCTACTTCCTCTTATATGAGTTATTATCTTTCTATTTCGAATTTTTTCTTTACTTTTATTGACCCGAAATGGGAATTAACATTTTTCTTATAAAAAATTATGTCCCCATTCTTGACAGACATATTGGCTAGACTCTATACAAAAATTTATATTATTGAAGCAAGAATTTGTTAAAGTTTTCTATGGTATCCTTACCTCAATCTTGAGAGTCATAGAATCTTCATTTCTTCTTATCACAACTTACTCAATTTCTTCTTCTAGCTCACCTCTAATATATTTCATGGGATATCCGATATCTAATTTTTTAAATATGCATTGTTTAAATAAAGTTCCTTTCTTTTAGATATGTAGAACCTCTTTTTCTTTGTTTGGCTTGGAAACTTTATTGTTTACTGATAGGGTGATAGGATTGTCTGTGCTACATATTGGGATGACCTACTAATAATAGTTTTATACAAAGGGTCTCTTCACCACATAAAATTTCATTATATGAGTTATCTACATTAAATGTGTCCTTACAATCATAAGTAGAGATATACTCCCATTTATATAAATTTTTTTGTCTCTAAAATCAAACACAAGTAAGGTAACAAATTTATTTTCTTATATTTTTATTTTTAAATATATATAAATTAATTGATTGATTTTTACTTTCAATCAATAATTATTTATTAATTCATTTTGTTATATCAGCCTGATGTATTTGGTGTCACGATTGATTAAAATTTTCTTATCTTATTGGCCTAATGGATTTAGTGTCAATGCTTATCAGTTTCGTTGATATATTAGACTTATTGTTGATACCAATTAATTTTTTTGTCATATTGATTCGCTAGATTCAGATTCAGTATTAATCTTAAGTAATTTTTTTGGTATCATCAACATGTTAGACTTAATGACAGTGTTAAATATTATTACTACTAATATTATTTATAATTCATACTTCCACAATTTTATTAATTAATATTAAAATAAATCAAATTATTTATTTATTATCTATAAAAATACGAGCTATAAATAAAAACTTATTTACTAACATTATTATATCATAAATAAAAATTTAATTTATTTTCGTATTAAACTAGTTAATATTATTAATCTTTAATAAATTATGATTAATCGTTAATTATTAATAAAAATTAATATTACATGTATTAATTCGTGATATAAATAATACTATATAAATGAAATAAATAAATTATTAATAAACATAAGTTAGTCCAATTAAATATATAAAATGTGAATAACATAGGAGAATTTGATTATTTTATTTATTATTTACATACTAAAAGATTTATGAAAAAGTTAATATTATCATATATGACTAGTAAATATAAGATTAAATTTTGCATATATTTACTTTGTCCCGTCTATGTGGACAAAATTTAAGTTTTTCTTTAGTATTTTTAACAAAAAAAAGTTGATAAGAGGAAGTTTGAGAAAATTATGAATATGGATTTATCAATATTTTTTAAATCATAAGAATTTTTGTGAAAAGAGAAAAATTACATAAGAAGTTAAAAAGATATGCGCATTTTTTAGTTCTCACCATACTGTTAATTATTTTAGGATAAAAACGTAGATCCCTTATAGTTTTACTTAATTTTAAAAATGTTTTATTATTTCAAAATGCTAAAAAATAATTTTTTACTATATTTTTAAATTTTAGTTAAACAAATACAATTAACTCATTAATAAGCATGTGACATAGTTTTGACTTAGCAAATTTTATTAAAAATTTTGACATAAATAAAAAATGTATCTTTTAGTATTTTTAATATAAGATGTATTTATTAACAAAATTTCAATAATAAGAACATTTAAGATATCAATGTTCAGAATCCCGAATAAGCCTATTGGGCTAGGCCCAAGGACTAGATGACCATAAGGCAACATGAGCCGGTGGAGGACTTGATGGACATGATGGGCCTAAAATCTGACTTCATATGGGCCAATATAAACGAAAAGTTAAAAAGAGTCGATTGATGTCGATTCGTGACCAAGCAAATCTGTGCACAAGTTTAGATACTTGAGAAAGTGCAACATATTAAGCACAAATATGCGAGCAGAAGCATTGATTAGGGTAAGTTATATAACAATGCCCCCCAATTGCTTCGCGGTAGCCAGATCTTCCATGATAAAGCTTGAAGCACAAGTCATTGCAGGCATTTTCTTCGCAGTTTTGCATTGGTTCTGTTTTTATGCAAACCCTCTGCGGTCCCTGTGGTGGTGGTGATGCTGTTACTGCGGCCTCCGTCTTCCCTACAACAATCAATTTGGTACGAAATACTTCCTTTTCTGTTTTCAATCCAATCTTACTACAAAATTTTACGATAAGATAAAATATATATTCTAATTATCAACACATATACCTTCAGCTTTTATTGTGAATAACATAAGTTATGTGCAATGTAAACTAATGAAACATAAATGCTTTTTAAAAGAGAAAAGGAACATGAATAGTAAAAGTGTTTTCCAAACAACTGAATTCGTTGTTTTATTTAATAAAAATATCCATTTCAAACAAATTACGTTGAACGAAATATTTCAAAGGCATGCAAATCTCGGAGTTCATTGTGTAAGTTGGTTCAATAGATATAATGCATTTCATTTACATGTAACATTTTAAAAACAAAACATGTAAAAATCATATATTTTCATCTGCATAAGAAGACAAGGAACTAAATTCTTACCATCAGAGAAGAAGACAAGTAGAATGAAAAGGAGAAACAATAGAAAGACCTTCATTTCTACTCTCCAGAACCAGAACTCACAAGACCGTCAAAGTAATATGCACATTGCAGAGGCATATCTTTTGACCTGCTGCCAAGGGCTTACTTATAGAAAAGTTCCAACTCTTGATGGGTGGTTTTTACGCACTTTGCTAACTTAGCAACTAAGAAGTGGTATATAAATTAATTCTTGAAGTCTATCTGTACTGCATTGAATTCTCTGGCTATTAAAAGGAAAAAAAAAGATTGCCTCTTAACAGGAAATTTATACTATTGATGAACGATTTCATATTTTTATTTTCACCGTGTTATTTTCATGAAAAAGTAATAGACTGCCTTACAGGGGTGGACCAATTACCGGATTTGGTAATTGACTTTTGGTTATTAGTCTAAATATACCGACTATTTTAATTCTCAATATGTTCAAAATCTACAAAAAAAAAATTGATGTAATGAAAGTTCTAGTTTGATCATATATATTTATCTAAATATAGTAACTAATACAACAACATTTGCGTAATCAACCAGAATGAGTGGGTAAGTATGATCAACGTTCAAGTGCTTATTTGATTATAATATTTACCGCTTCATATTACACTTAACTCATATGAAACATTACCTCAAAATGTAAACTTAAATTACATAATGTA
The DNA here is from genome assembly GCA_025629805.1 of Erythroxylum baracoense. Lineage (NCBI taxonomy): Eukaryota > Viridiplantae > Streptophyta > Magnoliopsida > Malpighiales > Erythroxylaceae > Erythroxylum > Erythroxylum baracoense. The sequence continues at coordinate 21,711,967 of JAOTAY010000002.1, forward strand.
GAAATTAGTATATATCTACATCCTTGAGATTTTTTAAAATCCCTTACTCCAACAACAAATAATGAATAATGATAGAGACCACAAAGTAATTAATTAAATCACAATAATTCAATAGTTTTTTAGGGAATCTCTATCAATTAATAATATTTAGATCATAAAATTACACTTTTTTGTAATTTTAACAAATTATTAATTTATGATATGGACAAAATTAAAGAATTATATAAAGATTTCTTAAAATCATTATCTTATTAATTTATCAAAATTATTAATTTAGCACATTAATTATAACAAATATTATATAATAAAAATTACTAATATATCAAAATATTAATTTACCAAAAGTTAAATAGGACCTTGAGAGATAACAAAACAAAACTTTCAAAATCTAAGACAATAGGTACCTTTGCCTATGTTTGAATGAACAATCCATATTTTACACAGTTGTGTTTTATTTCAATTGGATTCATTCACGTATGGAAGAACAACCACAAGTCGATAAGATTTGGTTACAACTCTACAAGGGTAACATTCACAGGAGAAAAACAATCAAAGGATTAAGCACAAATTGTTGAAACTAAATCATTAAAATCATTAAATCATCAATTTGATAGTTTTTAACCAAAAAATTTTACTAGTTCTTTTTTTTTAATAATGCAAGCTTATATCTTGAACGAAGTGATAAGGGTGAATGGAGGGATAAGGTTAAGGACTCTCAAGAACATATGCTACAACTTGAAGGGTGTGTCATTGCTATTGAAACAACGTCATCCCGGTCCGGTTCTAGTGGTAGACAATGCTATAAAGACGTTTTATTATTGAAGCCCAAGAAGCATCTAGCCTAGGTTATTTAATAGGTTTTTAGGTTATTTCATGTTTTTTACTTTTATATACTCTTCTGTTGTGCGTGAGGCGTGAAAAACATATATCGATAAAATAACAATTCTTCAACAGCTGCACTCTTTAATTTCTATCGATTTCTTTATGGTATCAGAATTAAAACATGTAAAAACACATTGAGTCAAACATGAATCCATCTTCATTATTCTTAACCAACAACTCTATTCCCATCAACGTGGCGAACTTTATCATGGTGAAGCTCTCTCACGAGACGTATATTGTCTGGTGTGAGCAGGTTAAAGGCTTAACTCTTTGCTATATAGTACAGGGTCTGCTCATTGGAGAAGAACAACTACCAACCAGATACAAAATCACAAAACCAGATGCTACCATTGAAGCCACCAAAACAGCAGAATCATCCAAAACCAAGGAAAACATGCAAGCAGAAAATGACGAGTATATCACTTAGAAGAAGAATGATTTGATGTTGCGAGGTCTGCTTATTGCTACGCTCCCTCCACAAGTTTTGGGACTAGCAATCGAGCAAGAAACATAAAAGGATCTTTGTAAAACTCTTGAACAAGATTTTGCTAGTACAACTCAGGAAAGGGAGTTCTCTTTACTTCAACAAATGACTAATCTCTGCAAAGAATTAGATACTCTTATGACAAAGTGCTTGCTGTCATTCAAATAAATATATGATTAACTAGTCACAATCGACAATCCAGTACCAGACATAATAAAGGTATATCATCTCCTCATGAGCCTTGGTCCTAATTACAAAGACTTTGCTACAACTATGCTCAAACTATCCTTGCCTACATACTCCGAATGTGTGTCTTATATAAACTCCTATGAAGCATGAAACATATATTTTGAGAACACTGGCACTGCATTGTTTGCTTTTGCTACACAAAGGGAATCAGGATAAGGAAGAAACAACAATTGTGATACAAACTGGTTTTTTTATAAGGTAAAGGTTTCTATCCAACTTCAACTCATTTTACTAATCCTTCATCGAATCAAGCACTTGCAGGGATCTATCAATTATTTTAGCAATAAACTAGAAACACAAAGGGTTCTATATAATCCTCTTCTAGAAGTAGGCCTAAGGAAAGTCATCCACCACCACTAGGCATGCGATGAATGACACCAACAGAATATGAGATATACAAAGATGAAGTTTGTCAGTGGATCAATCGACAAGGGCACATTGCTAAGATATGCTAAGGACTACTATGGTCTTCCAACAACTTAAACGATTTACCTCAAGCCCTAACAGCTCTCACATTAGATAACTCACTCTCAGATGTTGAATGGACGATTGACACTGGAGCGTCAAATCACATGGCTCATGATTTAGTTATATTTACGTCGCTTAAAACTATATAGGCCATGACTTTGTTATTATTGGTAATAGAACAAACTTATAATTGATGGTATCGAAGAAGTGCCCATTACCAACGATAAGAAGAAACTCTCATTAAAGGAAGTGTTACACACGAAATTTGTTATCTATAAGTCAGCTCACATCACAAAATAAAGTGGACTATAAGTTTATTGATAAGTTATTTCCTATGAAGGAACAAAAGACAGGGAAGATTCTGCTCCTAGGAAAATGTAAAGGAGATCTTTACATGGTGCCTAAAGCTCAATTTGGGTTTGATGCACAAAAATTGGCACACATCAAGGAGGTTTTGCATCATCGACTGGGACACCCATAGGACTCATCGCTACACTGACTTGTGTCGGATGGCTTAATTTCTTTAGCCTCTAGTAATAAGGATAAACATCTTTGTCAAAGTTGTTGTATTAGTAAACTTAACAAGTTGTCCTTTCATTTATCTTAAACAAATGCTAGTGAACCATTTGCAAAAGTACACTGTGATTTATGAGGCCTTGCCCCAGTTTTATCCCTATGCAAATTTCGAGACTATGTGTTATTTGTTATTGATTATTCTTGATATATGTGGTTGGCCCCAATGAAATCTAAGGCTTAATTTTTTGATATATTTCTATCCTTTGAGCAATTTGTGTTTTTTCAATTCAACAGGAAGATTAGGGTGTTTCATTTTGATAATGGAGGGGACTTTGTTAACGTAGTATCCCATTTTTCCATACTAAAGGTTAGAACCCTAGAAAACTGTTCATGAGAACCATTATTGAGAAAATAGGAAATGCATTTCATGCTTATGCATAACAGTAGCATATAAGCACACGCGAATTTGATTTTTGTACACATTACAATGACTGTTTATGCATTCATTTGACATATTTCGGGGTATAAATGATTTTAATGTGATTATGATGTGAATAGTGAATGATATGTCTTGAAAATTGATTTGGTGAGTATAAATATTAATTTAGAATTTTTAGTGAAAATTTAGGAAATTTATGATATTTATGGTAATTTTGGACTAGGAAAAGTGCCAAGTGACAAGACAATTGATTTATGATAGTAGAAATAAATGACATATGGCAGTAGAAATTATTGATAAGTGACTATAGGATTTAATGCCAAGTGACATAGAAAATTGGGAGACAATTGGTTTAGAAATGGGAGACAAATGGACTAGTTATTAAAAAGGGACCAAGTGGGAACCATTAGAAGTAGACATGTGGCAAGTGACACTTGCCACATATCTACTCCCACGACATTAACCAAATTAATAGACCATCTTCACTTTAATTATCTTTCACCTTTGCCAAATGCTCTCTTCATTTTGTTCTTCATCTTCTTCCCTTATTCTCCATTCACGACATTTTCTCACCAACCCTACTCTCAATGTTGAGTTGCCATAATCTTTCACTTTATACTTCAAGATCCTTGCTATTTTCACTTCTTGTTACTAAAAGACCCACTCTATTCCACCTTAAATGTTAATGATCGTATATTATAGAAGGAGCTAGGGTTTTACGTGATTTTTGAAGAAACTTGAAGTTTAAACAAATAACTGCATATTTGATCTTTATGGGTTGTTTGAAATGAATTATATAGGGTGATTGGTTTGAGATAGCATGATCATGATCATAGAGTTAAATAAATGTTGTATATGGGTGTAAAAATAAATGGATTTATGTTCTGTTTTTAGTATATAAATGGTATGTATGAGTTGACTAATAAAAAGCATTTGTGATGATATTTTGAGATTAAATAATAATGATAGAGGAGTTGAATCATGATGATTCGTGGATGACCAAGTAAGTAGGGTTATGTCCTATTTTTGAGTACATGATGAAAAATAGATCATGAGTTATGTTAAAGATGTTTTTGAGATAATTTGGTTATGAAAATTATGTTTTAATGATAATTGAAAGTTAATGAATATAGAGATGTGCATATGACTTGTTTTATGTTAATGGATGAGTGTAGAAATGAGAAAGAAAGAATGATTTAAATATGTTCTGTTTTGGGTATATGAGAAATGTGAGTTATACGTTGTTATATAGAGATACGTTGTTTTTTTATTTTTATATACTCTTCTGTCGTGCGTGAGGCGTGAAAAACATATATCAATAAAATAACAACTCTTCAACAGCTGCACTCTTTAATTTCTATCGATTTCTTTATGGTATCAGAGTTAAAACGTTTAAAAACACATTGAGCCAAACATGAACCCATCTTCATTATTCTCAACCACAACTCTATTCCCATCAACGTGACGAACTTTATCATGGTGAAGCTCTCTCACAAGACGTATATTGTCTGGCGTGAGCAGGTTAAAGGCTTAAATCTTTGCTATATAGTATGGGGGTTGCTCATTGGAGAAGAACAACTACTAACCAGATATAAAATCAGATGCTACCATCAAAGCCACCAAAACAACGGAATCACTCAAAACTAAGGAAAACATACAACCAGAAAACAACGAGTATATCACTTAGAAGCAGAATGATTTGATGTTGTGAGGTCTGCTTATTGCTACGCTCTCTCCACAAGTTTTGGGACTAGCAATCAGGCAAGAAACATCAAAGGATCTCTATAGAACTCTTAAACAAGAATTTGCCAGTACAACTCAGGAAAGGGTGTTCTCTTTACTCCAACAACTGACTTATCTCTACAAAGAATTAGATAGTCTTATGATAAAGCACTTGCTGTCATTCAAATCAATATATGATCAATTAGCCACAATCGACAAACCAATACCAGAAACAATAAAGGTACATCATCTCCTCATGAGCCTTGGTCCTAATTACAAAGACTTTGCTACAACCATGCTCAAACTACCCTTGCCTACATACTTCGAATGTGTGTCTCACATAAACTCCTATGAAGCATGAAACATATATCTCGAGAACAATGGCACTGCATTGTTTGCTCTTACTACACAAAGGGAATCATGTCAAGGAAGAAACAACAATTATGATAGAAACTGATTTTTTCATAGCGTAAAGGTTTCTATCCAGCTTCAACTAATGCTATTAATCCTTCATCGAAACAAGCACTTACAGGGATCTATCAATTATTTTAGCTACAAACCAGAAACACAAAGGGTTCTACATAATCCTCTTCTGGAAGCAGGCCTAAGGAAAGTCGTCCACTACCACTAAGCATGCGATGAATGACACTAGCAGAATGTGAGACATACAAAGATGAAGTTTGTCAATAATGTAATCAACAAGGGCACATTGCTAAGATATGCTGGGGACTACTATGGTCATCCAACAACTCCAAAGATTTACCTTAAGCTCTAGCAGCTCTCACATTGGATAACTCACTCTCAAATGTTGAATGGATGATTGATACTGGAGCTTCAAATCACATGGCACATGATTTAGGTATATTTACATTGCTTAAAAACTATATAGGACATGACTTTATTATTATTGGTAATGGAACAAAACTTATAATTAATGATATCAAAGAAGTGCCCATTACCGATGGTAAGAAGAAACTCTTATTAAAGGAAGTGTTACATGTCCTAGAACCTACACAAAATTTGTTATCTATAAGTCAGCTCACATTACAAAATAAAATGGACTGTGAATTTATTGATAAGTTATTTTGTGTGAAGGAATGAAAGACAGGGAAGATTATGCTCGTAGGCAAACATAAAGAAGATCTATATGTGGTGCCTAAAGCTCAATTTGGTTTTGTTGCATAAAAATTGACACACACCAAAGAGGTTTGGCATCACTAACTGGGACACCTAAAGGACTCATCGCTACACTGACTTGTGTCGGATGACTTAATTTCTTTGATCTCTAGTAATAAGGATAAATATCTTTGTCAAAGTTGTTGCATTGGTAAACTTAGCGCATTGTCCTTTCATTTATGTTAAACAAATACTAGTGAACTGTTTTGTAAAAGTACACAATGATTTATAGGGTCCTGCCCTAATTTTATCCCTATGCAAATTTCGAGACCGTGTTTTATTTTTTATTGATTATTCTTGATACATATAGTTAGCCCAATGAAATCTAAGGCTAAATTTTTTGATATATTTCTCTCCTTTGAGCAATTTGTGTTTCGTCAATTCAACAGGAAGATTAGGGTGTTTCACTTTAATAATAGAGGGGACTTTTTTAATCACAAGCTTGGAAACTATTTTCGTAATAACAATATTGTTCATCAATTGTCCCATCCCTAATCACTAGAGCAAACCAGGAGAGTGGAACTATGACATCGAACTATAAGAGTGCTAGGAATGACAATGTTGTTCCCCAGTGGTTTCCCACACTTTTTTTGGACAAAGGCTTTCTCCACCGCTATTTAATTAGTAAATCAATTATCGTGATCTGCACTTAATTTTTCTACTCCTTATTTTAAACTATATGGTAAGAATGCTAACTATAAAAATGTTTGCATCTTTGGTTATAGATGCTTTCCCTACATTTGGGACACAAGGAAGACAAAATTTGATCCCAAGTCTATTCCTTGTATTTTTGTTAGGTATAGTGACAAGCTTAGGAGGTTTAAATGTTATCATCCAACTACGAGAAAGATGCTTATGTCTCATCATATCGTTTTTGATGAGCAATTCCTACTATATAAAAATGTATCACATTCTGAGCAATACCACAGGGAGCGACAAGAATTTCTTTCATAAGTGAATTTTGATGACAAAAGCAAATGTGAGATTTTTGTACCGTCCACTTTAATGTCAATAGCCAACCTTCCAGTTCCTTCTTTTCCTACTACCAAGATGGTTTCGCCGAGGGATGTAGCAGCTCAACCTTCTCATGACATTTCTAATGCCTTTAATAGATCACATGCATATAGGCCAGATGTAATCATCAAGCTTGACTCTAAATCACAAGTCCCACCAGATACACAGATCGTGATAATAGTCATGAACTCTTGGTTTTAAATTCAGCCTCCATTGACTCTAACCTCACATCTGATCTTATCACTCAGTATTTAGGCCTGTCTCCTACCCCAAGTGAAACTAATTTAAGTTCTTTTGTTATAAGATCTATTAACGATAATGATGAACAACTTAATCGACATCTAATGCGCACATGCTCTCAGTCTGGCATTGTCAAGCCAAATCCTAGGTATGTACTCATTATGACATACGTTACTATTCCAACTGAACCCAAAGCGATCAAAGGAGCTCTTGCTCATGTTGGATGGATACAAGCAATGCAAGAGGAACTCATAGCTCTTCATGACAATCAAGTGTGGGATTTAGTGCCTTGAAATCCTAATATGCATGTGATCGAGTCTAAACAGGTTTACAAGGTAAAACTTCATACCGATGGCACTCTAGATCTCGTAAAGGCCAAGTTAGTAGCCAAAGGATTTCATCAGATTGATGGATTCGACTTCAATGAGACTTACTCACTCATTACCAAACCAAGTACAATTAGATTAATTCTTAGCATTACATTGGTTCAGAGCTAGATAGTTCGACAATTAGATGTTAAGAATGTGTTCTTACATGGTGTTCTTACAGAAGATATCTTTATGGAACAACCTATTGGGTTTGTCGATTTACATCTCTTGAATTATGTCTGCAAACTCAAATGAGCTCTATATGGCGTGAAACAAGCTCCAAGAGCTTGGTTTGATTGTTTTAGTGCTTCTCTTTTAAAACTTGGGTTCCTTTGTAGCATAGTAGACCCCTCATTTTTCATATTGCATTGTTTTTATGGCATAATACTTCTTACTCTCTATGTTGATGACATGCTCATCACAGGATCAAATACTCAACTTATTGATGGATTTGTATCTCTTTTACATGCAGAATTTTCAAAGAAAGACCTCAAACCTATTCATCATTTTCTTGGCATTGAAATTCAACGCAATGAATGTGGCCTCTTACTCTTGCAACCTCACTTTGCCTACTCCATTCTGGAAAAGGCACAGATGTTAGATTGTAAGCCATCCAAGATGCCTTTGACGTCCCAAACTCACCTTCTCCTCAGAGTACACCATTGTCGAATCCAACATCGTATGGAGCTATAATTGGATCCCTTCAATACTTGACGTTCACCATGCCAGACATCTCTTTCGCTATTAATTTTGCTGCTCAATTTTCTTAAAAACCAACCTATTATAGTTTAAAACTAGTTAAGCGCATCCTTTGATATATTAAAGGGACATTAAACCTTGTCATGCAATTTATATCAGATACTAAACATGATTTGTGTGCTTTTTTTAGGCAAATTTGGGGGGTGTTCATTAACTCAATGGTCTACAACTAGCTACTACACATTCCTTGGTCAAAATATCATCTCCTAGTGTGCCAAGAAACAAACCACCGTTGCTCGCTCTAGTACAGAAGCTGAATACAAGGCCATGGCCAATACTACCGTTGAACTCACTTGGCTTACCAACTTGCTTTGAGATTGTGCTATTACTTTACCAGCATCGCCTCTTCTTCTTTGCAATAACCTCATTGCATTACACATGACAGTAAATCCAATCTTCCATTCCTGCACGAAGCACATTGAAATCGAGTACCACTATATATGGGAACGTGTTGCACTTGGGTTGTTGGTCACTCGACATGTCCTTTCGTTGTATCAACTTGCCAACATTTTTACCAAATCTCAATCTTAAGCTTCTCTACTTTCTTTACGCACCAAACTTTACCTCAAACCTCGACATAGTTTGAGGGAGGCTAATAATGCAAGCTTATATCTTGAGCGGAGGTGAATGGAGTGATAAGGATAAAAACTCTCAAGAACATATGCTACAACTTGAAGGGTGTGTCATTGCTATTGAAACAAGGTCAGCCGGGTCCTGTTCTAGTGGTAGACGATCCTATAAAGACACTTTATTATTAAAGCCCAAGAAGCAGCTAACCTAGGTTATTTACTAGGTTATTAGATTATTTCATGTTTTTTGCTTCATATATATATAAATGTACTCTTCAGCTGTGCGTGAGGTGTGAAAAACATATATCAATTCTTCAGTAGTTGTACTCTTCAATTCTATCGATTTCTTTACTTTTAAGGCAAAGAATAACTTTTTTCCCTTTTTCTCCTTCTTATAGTTTCTTTCATACGTTTTGTTTTCTTTAGCCAGAAGATATTGTGATTTCATATAGCTGGAATTTCTACATTCAAAGTAAATAATGATAGAGGATTTATATTTTGAAATATCGTTACCTCCTTTGAAACTTTCTTTTGGAAAATCTTTTCTTCAAGAACTTAAAATTTCTAGTAATTAAGTCAATGTCTTTTTCATTGCTTTCACTAGTTGATGTCTCTTCCTTTTTGCTTGATTTTTTATATGAGATTTTGAATGCTAAATTCATTTTCTTTAGGAATATTATTTTTCTCACATCTCTTGGAGTATCATTTTGTATATAAGAAGAGATCCAATAAGTTCCCCCATGGTGGTGTTGTTTGATCACTTTATTACCAATTTTAACGTTAGTATATCCTTTCCAAGGCCTTTGAAACTATTAATAATATAAATAAATCTACTATACATGCTATATATGCTTTCATCATGTTGCATTTGAAATAATTCACATTGATGTGTTAATGCGTTAACTTTGTTTTGTTCTACTTTACTTGATTTATTACCTCATGTATAACTTCTAAAGTTCATTAAAATTTTGAGTTGTTTTACATATAAAGACCTTATTAAATTCATTTCTTCATAATTCACAAAATATGATGCGTACAATCTTACTATTCAAGGAAATTAATCTCTTATTTTGAGGTTCCCATTATTTCTTTAATTTGGGCACCTTTTTGTTATCCATAATTTTTGTAAGGATAAAAGCACCATTTAAAACTATTTCCCATAGGTTAAAACTTATGTCCATTAAAACAAACTCATCCTAATTTTACGATAGAGATAATCATTCCATCAGTAAAAGGTGTTATACTAAATTGGTAAAATTCTCATGATGTTAGGAATTGGGTGTTTGTAAGCGCTTTCCTTTAAATGGTTAGTATTGGAATGGCCCGTACTAAATTGTCGATGCATCAATTTAGTTAGACTGTGAGAGAGAGTTCTTGGTAGGCCTGTTACAGATGAGTTATTTCTAAAGCACAAAATCCTTTCATTATGGAGTAAAAAGATTCATGGGTCGAGAATGTATACAAATATGACTATGTGAAGCTTTTTAATTGATGCTACCTACTATAATTCTCTTAATTTTTTACTTTCTTATCTACTGTGAGATTGTTGATAGTTATAGAGTTGTTCAACACTTACATGGATTAATTATGAGGAGTGCTCAAAATTCTATTTCTAGTTGGACATAGTGTTTATGACTTTTCGATTTCCCTTTTTCTTTCTCTTAGGAATTTTAATATTGCCTGTGCAGATCCTATTGCAAATTTACTTCTTGAGTTCAGGGTGGGTATTTTTGCATCATAATGGGATATTGGGAGCATGGAGATATGTAAGTATTGATATGCAGAACGGGAAGTAATTTATTGTTTTATTACCCATCACAACTACGAATTTGTTGTCATACAGGGCAAAAGATTTAAAAAATGCAAATGGTGTTCATTTTCGTGAGCGTTTTCTCATATTACTATTATGAAAACTTGCACTTGAGGTTTGTAGGTTAGGAAAGAAGTTCCAATACCTTTAACTCATTTGTTATGACAAAACTCTGTTAGTTCAACTCCTGCTAATACCTGATTACTTGCATGCCAACCACATACTTCCTCATGATGTCAAAGTATGTGCACATAAAAAATAACTAATATTTGTATCTGATACCTTTTAAGTGGCTTTTTCACTGGTGAACTTCCACCATTTACACCGTGTTCAAATATATCTTTAACCAAAGACTATGACTTGTGTCTAAGTAGAAGTTTTTTATTATTAAAGATGTCAAATCACTAATTAATCTTTAGCATATGCTCTGGATTTTATTAATATTTAAGGGTAAGTGACAAACATAGAATGTGTATATGTAGGGGATTTTTTTCTTCGCTAGAAAATTAAGTTCCGATGATCTTTGCTTCTTCTGTGAATATTTTTTTAATTGCATATAACTTCATATATTTTTTATTTTTAATTTAATTGTACGCTCTGCTTTTATATTAATTATTTCATTTAAGAACTTATCTTTGTTGGATTCAAAATTTGAGTCTAATTGTGTACTTATGAAATTCATTAATGACACCGCTTCTGTATTTAAGTTGTCAAATGATCTTCAAATCACATATGGGGTATGTTGTTTCTAGATTACCCAGGAAAAATAATTAAATCTATGACGTGTTTTTATTTCTATTGCGTTTTCAAAATAAACTGTTAACAGAAATAAATCGCAAAATATCAAAGTGGTAGATTTTTTTGATGTTGGAATTGAGTTTTGTTGGAGTTATCTAGTAGAATCATCCCTGCTAAAGAACAAATGGATGGACAACAAATCCGTTCTAGCCTTCATTGGTTGATCTTCTTCTTTAAAGTTTTTAGTCTCATTTGACTTAACTCTCTTTCTTTATTCTCCATATCTCATTTTCTGTTAAGAAGCTATTTGATGAATGTGTGCTTATATATTATATGTTGTGTAAAGGTTGCCCAAATTTTCTAAAGAACATAGATGAAAATAGAGGCAATGCCGGCATCCATACAGGATTAGGCAAATTGGTAGTTTTGAAACAATCATTAATTGAAAAAGCTATTTCTGTTTATTGTGACGATGATAGAGTCATTCAATCGGGTATGCATGTGCTCTAATTTGGGTTCTTTATACCATCTCATTTAGCTTATTTATTTTTAGGATTTAATTTTTCAAAGGATTTTGAAGAAATTAAGGTTATTGTTCTATACTGTTCGTTCCTTAGGTGAAATGCATGGTATGTGAGATTCATCTAATTCACTATTCCATACTGTATCTGGGAAATCATTAATGTATCTTCTGCTAGTTTAGTTAAAGCAAAGAAGTTGTTGGAAGAGGCTGTCAATGAACCAACTGTTAGGGGAAGATCGTTGTTTGTTTCAAGTGATGCCTTTGAATATACAAGGAGCTTTCTTAGGAATAGAGACATAGGGAATTTCTTTGCCTTATCTACAAAGTCTCATATCACAATATCTTGGAATCTTTTGTGAAATGTCTAGAAAAATAATTATATCTTTTTCTCCTTGATGGAATAGGCATAGAATTCATTATCTTTTTCTCCTTATTTATTGCTTTGTCTACAAAAGTTGTTAATGATGTCATTAATATCTTGCATATAAAGAATATTATTTTTGTTGGTATAATTTAATAATATTTATATAGTTTTACATTTTATATACAATGCTCGATATTTTGAATTAATAATATTTTATACAATTTATTTGTATAATAAATTCATAATACAAAATATATAGATGCATTATATATACATTATATTGTTCAATAATATGAATTAAAAATGTAATAATATATTGCAATATTGTATAACATTTGACTATATTTATGAATATGTACCTAAAAAAATTTGGCTACGTCTAAAAAAGTGTAGCTAAAAAGATTTAGCTACGTTTTAGAAAATGTAGCAAAAAATATTTTAAGGAAACAAAAAAAATTTGAGTGGAAGAAATACACCTAAATATTTCAAAGAAATTTATAAACAAAAGACGTTAATTTTTTAAACATGAAAGCTGACAGCTGTAATATTATTACACCCAAGTGACACGGTAAGAGGAATGCCAAAAATCTTGTCTCTTCCATGTCTCTCTTGCAACCATGAGATTTAATAGCCTTTGGATGAAAATATGTAGAACATAGAAATGAGATTTGAAAGTGATGAGATTTGAGAGTGACGTCGAACACACAAGAGAGTAATAAATGCTAAAAATGAGATTAAGGGTGGGGCTTGTGGCGAGAGAGTAATAAATGCTACAAGTCTTGTACATACCACCGTTTATTACCGAGTCTGCCATTTATAATATTAGGCCACGTTTGGTACGTAGCACTGAAATTGAAGAGATTGAGATTGAGAATGTGATTGGGATTGAGATTGGTAGTGGAAGTGGAATTCGGACTTTAAAATTACGTTTTGTAAAAGGTAATATTTGAAGGGATTGTTTTCATTAATTTTATTTTAAAATCAGATAGAAATTATGGAAAAACAATAATGCCCCTTCCAAATATTTTAAAACAAAAAAAAACTCAAATTGAATCTCTCCCTTTCGCATCGTCTCCCCTCCCGTTCCACACATCGGCCTCTATCCCACTCTCAAATGATGTTGGCTCTCCATCTTTCTAGATCTCCTCCCTGGAAGACGGGTACTTTCAGAACTCCTCATTGTTCTAATAAGTAGTCATTGCAGTCTTCTAAGCCTGGTGAGCCAAGTTGGGACTTAGAGAAGAAAATCCAAAAGCAAGTGATGAAGAAGAATGTGTGTGTGTGTGTTTTTCATAAATAATGTAGAGTCAAAGTGAAACTTACTCGTGATGCTGCGTTTAATGGCAAGAACAAGGGAGAGAACGATGAAGAGAGCAACTCGGCAAATCTGGTAATGGCAAGAGCAAGGGAAAGAATGATGAAGAGTGAAAGTGAACGATTTCAAAACAATGGAAGAGAAGATAAATTATGGCAAATATAATAAGGTTAAACTTGTCCAAAAATTATTATAAGTGGAGATATTTTTGTCTTCAAAATTTTCAATCACAGGTTTTAAAATGCAATACCAAGGGGGGAGGTGGGCTTACCCAATCTCACCTATGTGGTAATGTACAATCCTTGAGTTTCTTCAATACCACTTACCAAAGATGCTTATTTGACTTATTCCTTATCCCAACTCCTGTCCCATGCCTCCAGTGCTATGTACCAAACGTGACCTTAATGAGCTGTTTGATTGGGAATAATAAAAATTTTATTGTCTACCATTTTTTGTTATTAATTATTCTTTTATTTGGTTTGTAAAGAGACAGTAAGTCTAACGTTTATTACGCTCTTACGCCCTTAAAGAGGGTGGGCCTGGACAGATGTGCCTATTTCTACCCTGTGCTGGGAGTGGGTTTCAAACAGTCAATATGCACACTTATTAAGGCGTCAGAATCGTCACTTAGATTTAGTCATGTAGTCATTTCCAGTAGCTTTCAACAGCCACTTGAAATTTGTGTTTAACTAATGATGCTACTACTTAATTAATACCTCATAATTTGCTAAGATGTCACATTTTGAATATCGTATACAAAACTTGAGTTATTATGACCAGCGCCAGCCATTAATAATAAAAGAATTTGAGAAGAAAAATATATTATATTCCAGCAATATATTTGTTTTTCATTCTATATATATTCTAAATGATAAACACAACGCAATTGAATCTTCCCCATTTATGCTCCTTCTAGAAATTCCCTTTCTTATGGTATCTAACATGCTTTTATGTCTTTTTCGCATCATTCATGACAAGGAACTTCCAAGCAACTTCCTTGGTCTGATTGGCAGTATCTTTATCTGTCAAAATCCAAGGTCTACCTTGATTTCCAAAATTCTGGTCGAGATATACCCATGGTTATAATACAACGTTAAAGCCGTAAATGTCAAGGCAGCACGGAACTACTGAATTCCACGTTCTTTGTTTTGGGCAGCCGACTTTGTCCAAATCTTATTTAACCAATCTTCAGTTGAATTGTCCTAATTAAAAATTTTTGTCAGCCTAAAATGTAGAATCTTGTACAATTACTACCCCACTATGCATTGGCAGACAAGCGTTTAAATGTGGGTACGTACATCTCCAAAATTACATTGTTGACAATTCCAAATGATTCTTAAAGATTTTGATGTAGAAGTTCCGATGATCTCATTTTGGCTTTTTGTCACAATCTAACGGTCTGTTTGGTTGCTGTCTTCAAGATGCAGAGACGGGACGAGACAGAAATCTGAAGACGGAACAGAACAAAAATTGGAGACAGTGAGGTGTTTGGTTGCGATGGACAGAACAGAAAAAATTGTCTTCG
>JAOTAY010000002.1:21727227-21741992 GCA_025629805.1 Erythroxylum baracoense
CACATTCATTCATAATTTGAGGTCTTTTAACTTAAGTAGCTTAACTAGTATTTTTCATGAAAACGAATAGCTAAAAGCAACAAGGTAGGCAATAAAAAAAGTTTTGTTAATAAATTACTATTTCGCTAACCTGCAGGTTATGAATAAAGCTAGTAGCCAGTTGAAAACATGATAATAGTTGAGTAACTGGATCGATACGCATCACAAATGTGTGCCTTCACATAAAAAGGCAATAATGACGTTTCAACCAAGTTGTTTAGTAAAATGACTTAGTTGAGTAGCTGGATTGACATACATCATAAATGTTTACCTCTGAGTAAAAGACTAAGTCTGGGTTTTGAAAAAAAGTGTGCGTTTTCTTAATAAAAACCTATCAGACTTGTAATAAGCTTGAATTATCATGAAAATGTACTTAGGAACAATTACAAAGTCCGAGGGACCGAAAAATTATTAATGTGTGTGTACAATTGAATAGGGTAAATAAGTTAACACTTAGGTCTCAATTAAGTTGTACATTTAGTTCAAAGCCCCTAGACGCATATTTTGCATGTTAATGAATTGACATAACTGAATGATTGTGTTCAAGATTAAATTCATTTCATGCAGATCAAATCTATTGCCTCATTATTGCATTGCATGTTTTGTGCTTGTTTTGTATTGTTGTTTTGTTTACTCGAGGATAAATAAATGTTTAAGTATGGGGATATTGATAATTGTCAATTGTATACTGTTTTAGTGTTTAATTTGTTATGTATTTAGTGTGAATTTAAGTGTTGAGTATGCATTTAGGGTTTAATTATGTTAGTTTGAGTATTTTAGTGTTTTTATGGGTTAGTATGAGTCTTTTAGCTTAATTGTTATATTTTTGAGGTACCTTGATGAGTTTGTTAGTGTTTTAGAGTAAACGGTGAAGAAAAGAGAAGATTCGAGGAGTTTTCAGGCCAAAAGCATAGGTTATGATCGTGGCACAGTAGGCCACAATTGTGACAAGCCATGATTGTGCATATGAGGGCACGATCGTGATAGAGAACTTACATCCAGGCCACGATCACGCACATGAGGCTACGACTATGACAGAAAGGTTAAGGAGTTGGCTATAATCGTGGCATGCATCGGGCTGACAAAAAAAACTTATGTTTGGAAAGATTTCTTGGACCGTTTTGACCTCGACTTTGACTTAGAGCTTTAAAAGTATAAATAGAACATTACAAGTCAGATGCAACAGTCTTTGGAGAGCCTAGAGAGTCGTGTAAGAGAGTTTGATTCAGTCAATTCCGAGAGAAAACCTAGAGAGAAATCAAGACATTGAGGAATGAGACAAAGGAAGAGAAACACAGATACGAGCTAGACAAGTGGTTTCCGCTATAGCCCCCTCCCTGACTCCGTTCCCGTTGTATTTTCCAATTGTTTTAGTTTTATTCATGTATAGGATTGAAATAGGTGTTGAGATTTGTTTGTATTGAATGTTAAGTTTTTTTTAAGCTCACCTTTGGATCTTGAGTTTTGAGATTAATGAAAATTGATTGATTGTGCTTTATTGATTTAATTGTCATTTCAATTATGCTCTTACTAACTTGGAGATAAAATGAGAGGGTGAGCTGGGTAAAAATAATCAATTTAGTTTAATGAGAGTTAGGTGAATTGATAGGTTAAGAATTGAATCAAACCGGTAGAATTGTGTAATGAGAGATTGAGCATAAGTTCCCAGTAGGTTAATAGACAATTTAAAACTAATCTAGGTTTTGGGCTAATTGTTAATCGAGAGATCACAATTCTATAATTTAAATTAGGGATCATCAATTAAGGTTGAGAATTATAACTCGAGAGAGAGTAATTCATCCTAGGACCGTCTAGACCCGTTAAGTCAGTGATTGCATAATTGATTATGTTTCCATTAATTTCGAATCAAAATTTGTTACACTCCAGCACTTTAAATTCTCATAATTGATTATTGATTGATTTAATTTCTGCATTAGTTATTTGTTTAGAATTACTGTAGTTTAGGATGACCTTATATTTTAGGACTAGATTAGACTTCCTCGTGGGATCGACACCTTAGGTACTACGTGAATGACCTGTGCGTTTACGGAATTTACCAAGGTTATAAATAGTAAAACTTAGCGCATGTAACCTTGCGAACAAGTCTTCCACCACCACTAGGAAAGTGATGAATGACACCAGCAGAATGTGAGGTATACAAAGATGAAGTTTGTCAATGGTGTAATCGACGAGGGCACATTGCTAAGATATGATGGGGACTATTATGATCTTCCACCAATTCGAACGATTTACCTTAAGCCTTAACAGCTCTCACATTGGATAACTCATTCTCAGATGTTGAATGGACGATTGATACTGGAGTGTCAAATCACATGACTCGTGATTCAGGTATATTTACATTGCTTAAAAACTATATAGGCCA
The DNA here is from genome assembly GCA_025629805.1 of Erythroxylum baracoense. Classification (NCBI taxonomy): domain Eukaryota; kingdom Viridiplantae; phylum Streptophyta; class Magnoliopsida; order Malpighiales; family Erythroxylaceae; genus Erythroxylum; species Erythroxylum baracoense. Next base: position 21,729,650 of record JAOTAY010000002.1, read on the forward strand.
TGACTTTGTTGTTATTGGTAATGGAACAAAACTTATAACTGATGGTATCGAAGAAGTGCCCATTACCAATGGTAAGAAGAAACTCTCATTAAAGGAAGTGTTACATGTCTAGAACCTATACCGAATTTGTTATCTATAAGTTAGCTCAAATCACAAAATGAAGTGGACTGTGAATTTTCTGATAAGTTTTTTTATGTAAAGGAACAAAAGACAGTGAAGATTCTGCTTGTAGGAAAACGTAAAGGAGATTTATATGTGGTGCCTAAAGCTCAATCAAGGTTTGTTGTATAAAAATTGGCACACACCAAGGAGGTTTAGCATCACCGACTGGGACACCTACAGGACTCATCGCTACACCGACTTGTATCAGATGGCTTAATTTCTTTAGTTTATACTAATAAGGATAAACTTCTTTGTCAAAGTTGTTGCATTGGTAAACTTAGCAAGTTGTCCTTTCATTTATATTAAACAAATGCTAGTGAACTGTTTGCAAAAGTACATTGTGATTTATGGGGCCTTGCCCCGGTTTTATCCCTATGCAAATTTTGACTATATGTTATTTATATTATTCTTGATTACATGTGGTTGGCCCCATTGAAATATAAGGCTGAATTTTTGATATATTTCTCTCATTTGAGCAATTTATGTTTCTTCATTTTAATAGGAAGATTAGGGTGTTTCACTCTGATAATGGAGGTGACTTTGTTAATCACAAGCTTGGGAACTATTTTCGCAGTAATGATATTGTTCATCAATTGTCCCATCCCTAAACACTAGAGCAAACCAAGAGAGTGGAACTATGATATTGAACCATAAGAGAGCTAGGAATGACAATGTTGCTCCACAGTGGTTTGCCACATTCTTTTTGGACAGTGGCTTTCTCCACTACTATTTAATTAGTAAATCTATTATCTTCATCTACACTTAATTTGTCTACTCCTTATTTTAAACTATATGGTGAGAATGCTAACTATAACAATCTTTGCATCTTTGATTATGGATGCTTTCTCTACACTTGGGACAAAAGGAAGACAAAATTTGATCCCAAGTCTACTCCTTGTATGTTTTTCACATTGCATTGTTTTTATTTCATAATACTTCTTACTCTCTATATTGATGAGGTGCTCATCATAGGATCAAATACTCAACTTAATGATGGATTTGTATCTCTTTTACATACGAAATTTTCAAAAAAGGACCTTGAACCTATTCATCATTTTCTTAGCGTTGAAATTCAACACAATAAATATGGCCTTTTACTCTCACTTTGCCTACTTCATTTTGGAAAAGGCACAGATGTTAGATTGTAAGCCATCTAAGACACCTCTGACGTCCAAAACTCACCCTCGTCCTTAGAGTACACCATTGTTGAATCTAACATTGTATGAAGCAAAAGACATTAGCATTCAGTTTAAAACATTAAGATCAGTAAATCTGTTATTCTCTGACCACGTGAGCAAATATGCGGTGGGTGTGTGTGGTTTTCTGACCAAAATTGTCCTCTCCATTTTGCTCTTACCTTGTTTATTATCCTCTTTTAGTCGTTGGTGTGGATTTGCAAATACTAGTTAATTAATAAGCAAAACTAAGTGAAGCATAACTAAGTCCAGGGCAGATCTCAGTTCAGGACTTGCAGGTACACCACTAACCCATCATTTTATGATATTGGATTTTCATTTCTATCGACCCAAGTCTCCTGTGCTCCTTTCATTCTTTTCAGTGCTCCTTGTTTTCCTTTTCTATTTTCTGCTTTCTGGCTTCTTTTGTTTTATTTTGTGTGAAAAAATGGATCTTGGCATGTTTCCTTGCTTTTGGTGTCAGTTTGGGTCTAGGTTTTGGTTTTGTTTCATTAGTTGTGCGGGTTGCAAGCGATCATCTTGTTTTATGTTTTTAAGAACAAAGATTGATCCTTTTTTTGGACTCTTGAGTTATTGCATTTAATTTGTTCAAATGTTTCTGCTTTGACATTACAACAGTAAGCTTCTTAGTTTGCTTTGACATTACAAGAAAGATGGAATTTTTAGAATGCGTGAGACTAGATCTTTGCTTATTCCTGCTCTTCTTTTCTTCTCTTGCTAAGTTTATGTCATTTCTACTCATCATTTTCTTCTCTAGCTCTATTAGGAGAAATCCAAGAAAAATTTTGTGACTTTCTTTGCTACTTTCTGGGAAATAAGTATAGTGTAAGTTTGCCGATGGCGTTGTTGACGGTGAGAACGGTGATGGTGGTACAAGAGTTAATCTTGGTGGCAAGGTGGGTGGCGATCTAGTAGTGGTTACAGGTAGAGAAACCTGGTGTTTTGTGAGAAGGCGAGTGATGTTGTGTGTGTTGGACAGAGTGATGGATGTAAAGAAGAGGACAAGTAATAGTAAGGAGGGGTGAAACTAAAGAGAGCTGCTTTGTGCTAGACTTAGAGTGAAGGGAGGGAGTGTCTGTTTAGGAGCTTTGTAGTTTGTAGTGTGGTGCGAGTTACACGCATGAAGTTCAGGAAGTTTTCTAGGTTTTAGAAGTGTCACATGATCGTCCACCCAAGCAAGTATGTGTTTACTCTTTTTCACTTTAATTTGGCATTAATGTTGGGTAGGACAAGCTGCATCTCTTTGGCCTTTAAGTGGGAATCCATTCATCAAGTACACTTTTACCTTTCACTTATCTAATTTTTTGTGTGAGTTGGATGTCTGTTGCCAGTGTATTATTCATGTTGGTCATTTATATGAATGGCTCCCATCCGTTTGTATAAGACAATCTTACGCCTCTACCAGTATAAGATAAATCCATTGAATTTTTTTAAACATGATAAATCAACCTATTCTTTTATTCTATTTTATTTTATCTATTTATTTACTTATTTTAATTTTATTTACTTACTCTTTTAGCATATCAGTTTTATATATTTACTCTTTTAACCTACATTTTTTTCATTGTTTTTTTCATTGTCACATTTACATGTGAGTTTACAAGAAATAGCCTCTCTACTTTGTAGAGGTAAGGTTGCGTACTATCAGACCTTCCTAAACCTTGCTTTGATGCGGGATTTCAGACTGGGTGATGACGACGACGACTACACTTGATCTGTGTGCTTTTTCTGAGGCAAATTTAGGGGGATGTTCACTAACTTGATGGTCTACAACTAGCTACTGCACATTCCTTGGTTGAAATATCATCTCCAGGTGTGCCAAGAAACAAACCACCATTGTTCGCTTTAGTACAAAAGCTGAATACAGGGCCATAGCCCATATTGCCACTAAACTCACTTAGCGTATCTACTTGCTTTGACATTGTGCTATCACTTTACCAGCACTGCCTCTTCTTCTTTGCAAAAACCTCATTGCATTACACTTGACAATAAATCTAATCTTCCATTCCTTCACGAAACATATTGAAATTGACTACCATTATATATGGAAACGTGTTGCACTTAGGTTGTTGGTCACTCGACATGTCCCTACATTGTATCAACTTGTCGACATTTTTACCAAGTCTCAATCTTAAGCTTCTCTACTTTCTTTATGTACCAAACTTTACCTTAAACCTTGGCATAGTTTGAGGGAGGCTAATAATGTAAGCTTATATCTTGAGCGGAGTGATAAAGGTGAATGGAGTGATAAGGTTGAGGATTCTCAAGAACATATGTTACAACTTGAAGGCGTGTCATTGCTATTGAAATAAGGTCAGCTGGGTCCTATTCTAGTGGTAGTTTATCCTATAAAGATACTTTGTTATTAAAGCCCAAGAAGCAGCCAGCCTAGGTTATTTACTAGGTTATTATATTATTTCTTGTTTTTTGCTTTATATATATATATATATATATTTACTCTTCAGTCGTCTGTGAGGTGTGAAAAATATATATCAATTCTTCAGTAGTTGTTCTCTTCAAATTTTATCGATTTGTTTGCTTTTAAAGCAAAGAATAACTTTTCCCCCTTTTCTCCTTCTTTTAGTTTCTTTCACACTTTTTTTATCTTTGACCAGAGGATATCATGATTTCATATGGCTGGATTTTCTACATTCAAAGTAAATAATGATAGAGGATTTATGTTTCAAAATATTGTTACCTTCCTTGAAATTATTTCTTTTGGAGAATCTTGTCTTCAAGAACTTAAAATTTCTAGTAATTAAGTCAATGTCTTTTTCATTGCTTTCACTAGTTGATGTCTCTTCCTCTTTGATTGATTTTTTATTTGAGATTTTGAATGCTAAATTCTTTTTCTTTGGGAATATTATTTTTTCTTGCATCTCTTGGAGTATCATTATTTATGTAAGAAGAGATCCAACAAGTTCCCCCATAATATTGTTGTTTAATCCTTGGCTTCTTGGATAGTTGCCACTTTAGTTTCCCATGTCTTTGTGAATGACCTAAGTAACTTTCTCACCAATTTTAACGTTAGTATATCCTTTCCAAGACCTTTGAAAGTATTAATAATATAAATAAATCTACTATACATGCTATATATGCTTTTATTGTGCTTCATTTGAAATAATTCACATTGATGTGTTAATTTGTTTACTTTGTTCTACTTGATTTGTTACCTTATGTATAACTTCTAAAGTGCATTAAATTTTTGAGCCATTTTACACATAAGTACCTTATTAAATTCATTTTTTCATAATGCACAAAATATGATGTGTACAATCTTATTATTCAAGGAAATTAATCTCTTATTTTGAGGTTCCCATTATTTCTTTAATTTGGTACTTTTTTATTATCCACAATTTTTGTAAGAATAAAGAGACCATTTAAAACTATTCCCTATAGGTTAACACTTATGTCCATTAAAACAAGCTTGTCCTAATCCAATAGAGGTAATCATTCCATCAATAAAAGGTGCTTTACTAAATTGGTAAAATTCTCATGAAGTTAGGAATTGGATATTTGTAAGCAGTTTCCTTTAAATGGTTAGTATTAGAATGGTCTGTACTAAATTATCGATGCATCAATTTAGTTAGACTGAGAGAGAGAGTTCTTGGTAAGCCTGTTACAGATGAGCTTATTTTTAAATCGTGAAATCCTTTCATTGTGGAGTAAAAACATTTATGGGTCGAAAACGTATACAAATGTGACTATATGAAGCTTTGTTACTTGATGCTACCTACTATAGTTCTCTCAAGTTTTTACTTTCCTATCTACTGTAAGATTGTTGATAGTTGTAGAGTTGTTCAATACTTACATGGATCAGTTATGAGGAGTGCTCAAAATTTTATTTATAATTAGACATAGTGTCTATAACTTTTCAATTTCCCTTTCTCTTTCTTTTGGGAATTTTAATATTGCTTGTGCAGACCCTATTACAATTTTACTTCTTGAGTTTGGGGTTGGTATGTTTGCATCATAATGGAATATTGAGAGCATGGAGATATGTAAGTATTGATTTACAGAACGGGATGTAATTTATTATTTTATTACCCATCACAACTACAAATTTGTTGTCCTGCAGGGCAGAAGATTTAAAAATGCAAATGGTGTTCATTTTTGTGAGAGTTTTCTCATATTACTATTATAGAAACTTGCATTTGAGGTTTGTAAATTAGGAAAGAAGTTCCAATACTTTTAAGTTATTTATTATAACAAAACTCTGTTGGTTTAACTCCTGATGGTACTTGATTACTTGCATGCCAACCACACACTTCATCTTTTGAATCTGATATCTAAATCTGATATCTTTTGAATGGTTTTTTCACTGATGAACTTCCACTATTTACACCGTGTTCAAATATATCTTTGACCAAAGATTATGACTTGTGTCTAGGTAGAGGTTTTTTATTATTAAAGATGTCAAATCAATAATTAATCTGAGACATATGCTTTGGGTTTTATTAATATTTAAGGGAAGTGACAAACATAGAATGTGCTTTTGCAGGGGATTTTTGGCTGGCTAGAAAATTAAGTTTCGATGATCTTTGCTTCTTTTGTGATTTTTTTAATTGCATATAAGTTCATATATTTTTCGTTTTTACTTAATTGTACGCTCTGCGTCTATATTGATTATTTCATTTAAGAACTTCTCTTTGCTGGATTCAAAATTTGACTCTAATTGTGTATTTTTGAAATTCATTAATGACACTGCTTCTGTATTCAGGTTGTCAAATGATCTTTAAATCAAATATGGGGTATGTTGTTTCTAGATTATCTAAGAAAAATATTTAAATCTATAATGTGTTTTTGTTTCTATTTCCTTTTCAAAATAAACTGTTAACATAAATTCATTGCGAAATGTCAAAGTGGTAGATATTTTTGATGTTGGAAATGAGTTTTGTTGGAGTTATCTGGTAGAATCCTCCCTGCTAAAGAACAAATCGGTGCATAACAAATCTGTTCTAGCTTTTATTGGTCGATCTTCTTCTTCAAATTTTTTAGTTTCATTTGATTGAACTCTCTTTCTTTATTCTCTATATCTCATTTTCCCTTAAGAAGTTATTTGATGAATGTGTGCTTGTATATACTATATGTTATGTAAAGGTTGCTCAAATTTTCTAAAGAGCGTAAATGAAAATGGAGCCGATGCTGGCAATGGTCTGTATAAAATTAGGCAAATCGATAGTTTTGAAACAATCTTCAATTGCAAAAACTATTTTGTTCATTATGACGATGATGGAGTCATTCAATCGGGTATGCACGTGTTCTAATTTGCGTTCCTTATACCAACTCATTTAGCTTATTTATTTTTAGGATTTAATTTTTCAAAGGATTGTGAAGAAATTAAGGGGCTGTTTGTTCCTTAGGTAAAATGCATGATACATGACATTCATCTAATTCACTATTCCATATTGCATCTGGGAAATCGGTTAATGTATCTTCTGCTATTTTAGTTAGATCCAAGAAGTTATTGGAAGAGGCTGTCAATGAACCAACTGTTAGGGAAAGATCTTTATTTGTTTCAAGTGATGCCTTTGAACATACAAGGAGCCTTATTGGGAATAGAGACATAGAGAATTTCTTTAGCTTATCTATAGAATCTCATATCATAGTATCTTGGAATCTTTTGTGAAATGTCTAGAAAAATAATTTTATCTTTTTTCTCTTTGATGGAATAGGCTTAGAATTCATTATCTTGTTTACCTTATTTATTGCTTTGTCTACAATAACTGTTAATGTTGTCATTAATATCTTGCATATAAAGAATATTGTTTTTGTTGGTATAATTTAATGATATTTATATATTTTTACTTTTTATATACAATGCTCAATATTTTGAATTAATAATATTTTTATAAAATTTATTTGTATAATAAATTCATAATAACAATATATAGATGCATTATATATACATTATATTGTTCAATAATATGGATTAAAAATGTACTAAATAATATATCGCAATATTATATAACATTTGACTATTTTTATGAAAATGTACCTAAAACAATTTGGCAGCGTTTAAAAAATTTAGCTAAAAAGATTTGTCTATGTTTTAGAAAACGCAGCAAAACATATTTAACTACCTTTCTGGAAACATAACTAAACATATTTGACTACGATTATAAGACATAAATAATAGCATTTAGCTACGAAAAAAAGTAGACAAACTATTGGCTATAATTTTTGAAAATGTCGCCTATAGTTTTCAAGTGTAAGGATTGGTGACATTTTATGCAAGGAAACAAAAATGTAGTTAAAAACTATAATTGATGTTTTTTAGACGTTTATCTACTCTCCTATTTTGCTTAATTAAATGAAATTACAATTAATTTAGTATAAAATCTTTATTATATATTTGAAATTATAGGTCTTTTCTTTTCCTAAGAATTACCTACAATTCTTTCATTGATTTGCCACCACGTTAGTGTCCACTTACTAACTTTTCATGGCACGTACAGTAGTTTTAGAAATTAAGGTGGGTTTAACGTTTCATAGGTCCTAAGTGAAATAAAAAAAAAGTCCCAACAAATCAGCATTATAAAGATATGTAAACTTCCAAAGCATATTTTAATTATTAAATTTAATATTCACATATAAGTTACTCAATTTCTAAGTCCTTGTATTCAAAATTGCAGTCTTTGTCAAATAATTTTTATTATATTTTATTAAAATATAAGGGTGGGACTTGCAGCAAGAGAGTAATAAATGCTAAAAGTCTTGTATATTCTACGGTTTATTACCGACTCGACCGTTTAGAATATTAAGTCTAACGTTTACTATACTCTTACTTCCAAAAAAAAAAAAAAAAGGTTTACTATACTCTATACTCTTACCATGAGCCCTTTGTGAGGGTGGGCTGGACAGAAGTCCTGCCTATCCTTACCCTGGGGTGGGAATGCTACAACCTAATTAATACTTTTCTTTACTAACATAAACTTGAGTTATTATAACCAGCCGTCAATAACAAAAGAATTTGAGAAGAAAATATATATTATATTCCAGCAACATATTTGTTTTTCATTCTATATATATATTATAAATGATAAAACAACGCACTTGAATCTTCCTCACTTATGCTCCTTCTACAGACTCCGTTTCTTATGATATCTAACATGCTTTCACGTCTTTTCCGCATCATTCATGGCAAGCAACTTGACTTTGTTTTTCACACAAAAAAAAAAAAAACTTCCTTACCTGAGACAAATTGAAAAGGTTTCTATTTATAAAAGTCGACAATTACTTGCAAAAGAAGCCGAGCCGATTAAGAGTCTCAACCATTGGCTCTGTGAAGTTTCCATGCACTTTCATCAGCTTGGCTAAATAATTGAAGAGCTGATGCAATGGTTCTTAAAGATTTTGATGTAGAAGTTCCGATGATCTTATTTTGGCTTTTTGTCGGTGTCTAAGTCTGGCTCTGTGAACTTACCTGTCTGAGATGTTGCTTAAAAACAAAACGCTCTTGATCTAGCTAATTTAAGCTTCAACATCTCGAGGCCTATGCTATGAGCTTAATGACTAGATAATTAATTTAAAAATGACCAACATACTTACGACCTTTTAACATATATAGACTTTGACACCAGTGTCCAAACTCATTTCCAAGTAAATATAAATCTATAAAATTGAAAGACTTTCGCCGATTAAGACCAAGTCCATTAAGTTGGTAGATTCCTAGCAAATGCGCGGTCTTCCATTCTCTCCCACCATGCATTATATAACATGGTTTCCTTGGCAGTTCAAAGAAGTTTTATATCAGTAAACCTGACTCCAATTCCAATAACAAAATGGCCTTAAATGCTCAAATTTCCCTTTCCATGTCAATTTATGTGAAAAGGTGCGGTTTTCCTGTGTGGTCTGGTCGTTGCCACTATTCAAATTACCTGACAAATTCTCAAATTTTGTTTCAAAGACTGCCCCACGTATTAAAACGAGGGATCAGATCGCATCTTCCACTTTTAATTAGAACAGGTGAATTCAAGGGTAGAATGAGATGACTATAATTCACTTTTTTACTTAAACAGCCAATTCTTTATCCGAGGTTATAAGCATAAATAAACTCACCCATATTTATTCCAGTGAACCTGTCAATTTAGTTCAATTTTTCAATCATTGATTTTAATATTATTAAATTAATTTTATATTTTATGATAATTATTTGTATTTATTTAATATATCTATATATTCTTAGTAAATATAAAATAGTTATTATTTATTAAAATATATATGGTGTTCTTAGTTTTCATGCTTGACATTACAACAATTGATTACGAGGATGTTCCATGAACTAATTTCATGTTACAGCATCTAAACCGGATTTATCCAATGACTAGGTAATAACCATCCAACCTATGAAACCAAACTACTAAAATTACTAAACACTTTAGATTTATTTTTTCTCAAATTTTTACTAAACACTTTGTCGGTGAACCGGTCATCTTCTCTTCTCATCGTTTCCTTCTCTGAAACTGCGAGTCCCTCCACAACCCACAAACCAACTTTACTACCATTACTTGATCATTGTTATCAAAAGTTTGAGACAGAAAGTGGAAGAAACGGACTGAACGTCAGGGAAGACATCCGTCAAGTGAGGGATATTAAACATCCTCTCGTAATCCCTCCTGTGCTATCCTTCCAACCCGAGTCGCTAAGAACTGATGTTGAAAAGATTGTGTGTTTGTCGTAGGCTAAGAAAACTTGGAACAAGAAGAAGAGTGATTCCAACAAGCAACGTGTTGTCTTTTAATTCACTTGTACTATTAAGTATGACTCACCCATTTGTGCTATTAAGTTTGACTCACTCTATTTCCTTTTTTGTTTTTTTCCCTCTGTATTTCTTAACTGATCTCTTCAAATTTAAGAATAAAATAATGCCACATTTTATTTGATTTTATATATTTAAATTTATTTTTATGATTTTAATTATAAAAATGTTATACTAATACAAATTTTTAAAAAATATTTTTTATTAACTATCCTTTTAGTTATTTTAATATTAATTATCATATAATTGGTTATATAATGACTCAATTTTATTTCAATAATAATCTATATTAAATAATTTACTAAGATATTCATGAAAATTCAAGCGTACTATTTAGATATGGTAAAAAAAATGTTTTAAAAATTAAGACCAAAAATATTAAATTCAATTTATTATATAATAATAGTAAATATTATTATATTTTTATTTCAATAAAATATTATTTATTTATTCTTGTATTTTTTATTTTTACTTATTATTATATACTGATTTATAAGTGTTTAATATGGGTTAAATCTTTAAACTTTAAATCTTTCTTTAAATCGATTCAACGTTCGGTTATATTGTTAAAAGATAGGAGTTTTTCAATTTCTAATTGTTGTACAAGGTACTCCACAGGACAGGTTAATCTCCTGAGGTCCTTAACTGAAATTTCCTTGCTCCTTCTAAATTCTTAGTCAATTTCACACCGAACTATATATTAACCTTTAATTAAAATAAAGTCAAACAATTTGATTTTATATATTTAAATGTATTTTTATGATCTTAATTACTAACTATACTATTACAAATTTTAAAAAAGATCTCTTATTAGCTATCTTTTTAGTTATTTTAATATCAATTATTATATAAATGGTTACATAATTAATCGATTTTATTTCAATAATAGTATATATATTAAATAATTTAACAAAATATTTATGAAAATTTAAGTGTTCTATTTAGATATGATAAGAACAATGATTTAAAAATTAAGACCAAAAATATTAAATGCAATTTGTTATTAATTTATTATATAATAATAGTAAATATTATATATTTTTATTTTAATAACATATCTATTTTTACTTATTTTTATAATTTTTATTTTTATTTATTATATATCAATTTATAAAAATCTTTAAACCTTGGATCTTTTAAGCCGATTTAACGAAATTTCCTTGCGCCTGCTTCTGGATTCCTCGTCAGTTTCGCTGTCCGAGCTTTCCAGTGAAACAACATTGTGCGTTCCTTGAATATTATTAATATTCAACTACTTTTCATTCAGCAGAGAAAAGTCAACCAATCAACACACAATATAATCTTTCCTCGGCCCTCACCCTCCACACTCCGATTTCGTTTCTTCATAAATATAAATAGTTAAGACACTCCAAACACAACTTCACGTCTCGTTCTTTTCTCCATCTTCTTCTTCTTCTTCTTACCTTTGTCTCTCTGCAACTTCCGAGCAGTTTCTTAGTACCAAACATGGTTTCTCAAACTGATCAGCCCAACGGTCACCAAATTGTTAGTATCTTTCTTTCTCTGATATATCTGTTTATAACTTTATATATGCTTTTTTGTTTTGTATTGATTTGTTTATTTCCATGTTCCAGTTGTATCTGCCTTCGTCTCTTGTCCGTATTTTGGCTAAGAAATAGATAAAAGCGAAAACTGAAACAACTTTTTCCAACGTTCTTGGAGATTCCCTACTTTTGGGGAGTTTTTTTAATAAAAGTGATTTCTTACCTAATTTTAGCTATTTTAGAAAGTACTTGCAATTTCAAATTATTAAAATTAAGATTTAATATTATTAAAAATCTTATAACTTTATTTATACTAAAATAATTTGATAAGAATTTTTTTTAAGAATTTTTAAAATTAAAAAAATAAAAATAAGTAAATCATACAAAAAGTGTGCCTCTTCAAGAAATAAATATAGTAAAGACGTCACCACCACTTGCCCAATGTTACGAATACCGTACCGGATTTGGTACTGGATTGTATTCTGGTACGGTACTGTACCGGTACCGGTCAATACCGGATACCGTTTCGGGTAATTTTTAAATTTTATAAAATAGTCCCTGAATTTTTTTAAAAATTGCAAAATAGCCCATTGTCATATTGTATAGTTGTACTGTATATTTTAACCCTGTTTCTAAAAATCTAAATAATAAATAATAATTACAATTAATATGAAATAACAATAATTTTCAGATATTTCACATATAAATAATAACCACAA
>JAOTAY010000002.1:21749956-21760573 GCA_025629805.1 Erythroxylum baracoense
AACAACCCAAGATATGCATAATGACTTGTATGTGAATTTTAAACCTAGGTAATGCATAATAGAACTGAATCTCAAATAGATGCTATTATACTTATGTATGTTTTAAACGACATTGTTTTGAATAACTCTTTACATTTGAAGAGCAACTGATGTTTTTATCACGTATTTTGAGAAATGATATTGTTTTCACCAAACCTACATTTAAAGTGTAAAAGACAACGTTTTGTTTTCTGAAACTACATTTTTGAACAACTTTGCACTTGGAGTGCAAAAGATGACTTTTATTACATGAAATGATGTTTTGGAATTTACATACATATAACTGAGTCATTTATGTTGCGCGTATGTGTTTTTTTTGGGCTTAGAGCCATGGAACTGTTCCAATTTATCAGTTGGACCGATAAACAAAGGCATGGTGCCTTATTTGACTTTAGTACTTATTATTTGTATATGATTTTTGCTTGTGATTGGTGAGGAAATGATTGGCCAATCGTGTGCTAAGCATAACAGATTAAGCGACCCCCGTACCTTTGACGCTGGTACATAAAAGTCAAGTCCTTATAATGACACCATTCTAGAGGACTCGCAGGTGATTGCACACCTAGAGGTCTGGTCATCGATGAGGTCATCACCTAAGGTCATGACGCTCTTATTGACTGTAGTCTGCACTCACCACGAATGAAAGTCGAGCCAACACTGGGATTCGGTAGGTGTGCAAACTAGTTTGGCCAACTAGTGGTAACACACATAGTTGTTTTGACTTACTCTGAGATTTGACTTCCTGACGAGATTTGATTTTTACATGTGATGCTTTTCTGCTCATGTGTACTGGAATTGGAACCCATGTTCACTGAATGAGTGATTAATAAGCTTGGCCTATATGGTTCCTAACCAGTATGGCATGAGTCATAGATTAGGTCTATGTGTTTCTATGTCATCTATATTCACTTCATATGAGGTTATGTGCATGTTAGATGTGTAAAACCATCCTTAGGTTATTTAGACCATTTTGGTGTGTACAGGGTTTTATTTGCGACACATGTTTTTTTTCTGCTCACTGAGTACATAGTGTACTCACCCCCTCCACTTCCCAACCATGCAGGTTAATTTGGTGGGTTTTGAAGTTCTGAGTAGATTGTGCGGTCTTTTGACATTTTCGGGGTATTACCACACGTGGGTAGTCTTTGTTTTGTACTGTATTGTATAGTGGCTCATGATTATATTGACGTGCTTTATAATTTTATAAATTAACTCTTATCCATCTTGTGGTTTGTAACTGAATTTATGTATGAATATTTTGTACTACTGTTGGGATTGCTTTTGAGTGGACTTAAAAGTCTAGAAGTTGTGGTTGAGTTTTAATGTGATTTTAGAAGTGCGTTTGAAACTGATTTACTGGTGTTTTGCATTTTGGGATTTTCAAAATACAGCTATTGTGCTGCTAAAATGTTTTTTTTAAGATATCCAGTTAGCCTTACATAGTCAGGTTAAAGGTACTATGAGTATTCTTAGCTTGGGTATGCAGTAGTTGTCATATGCCTGATATGATCCTGAGTTGTGACACATCAGATCTCAGTCTGATAGTTAAATTTTCATTAAGTATATGGATATTTTTCATATTCATATGCAAACAGAACACTCCCAATACATTCCCAAATATCAAACTCCTCAGACTATTGATGACTAGAATTATCACAATCAGATCATTAACAGTTTAATAACTAGGAGATAAACAGAAATATATCAATCCTAGTGAGAACATCTGGGTTACTAACAGTACGCTCCAGATTATGCTATTTCCTAGATGGTTTGACAATGTTTGGATGATGGCGTTTGAGTTGAGCATCTAAAATCATACAATTCACACATAATTCATATTACAAAGTCGATCAATCAAATATATATTCAATCATACATACATATATACATATATATATATATATATATCTGTGTGTGTGTGTGTGTGTGTGTGTGTGATGTTCAATGAATGCTCAATGACTTTCCCTGGTATGTTTCCTTAATCACAATTCATGCTCATTCAAACATTATCACTTGGATATGTCTTATTTGCACTTAGGTTTATACCTCAATTAACTTGTTTAATCTAAATTCATCAATCAATCATCAAACTAGTTCATTTTAAGCTTAAATGCATCATAGGAAAGTACCTTATCATTAGTGGTTTCAAATATCACTTAAAAGAGAATTATTCACGTTGAAGCCTTGCCCATAATCATGGTGGACCTTGCCAGGATCATGACATAACCTTATGCAACAGGTCACGATCGTGGAGACTCCGCCACGATAGTTAGTCTCCACGATAGTGATATAAACCAATTTACCAGGCCACGATCGTGCACTGAAGGTTACAATCGTGCCCTGCCTTTCTTGCTTCATTTTTTCCATAAATTACCATACTTAGATCCATCATTTACACTCTAAATTTTTCGTATTACAAGCCCTTTAAACCTACACCATTACATGATCATCTAGCTTTATCTTGATTACATTAAGGTCCATTAAACTTTGCTCATTTTTGTCATTATCAATCACTCATATACATACACATACACCTCCAATTCAAGAAAAATATATTAACATCTTTCTTTAGCTTAAATTTACCTTCTTTATACACTAAATTCCACTCTAATTCATCCATATATTAACCTATATAATCCACAATTTTCATTCACCAAGAATAAGCATAAAAACTCCTAAGCTCATTCAATAAATTTCCAGCACATATCATCACCAAAACCATACACATTTCATTCCAATTCAAGCATCATTCTCATCTTATTAATCATGCCATAATTCTCATAATGTTACTTACTTATTAGGCTTCCAAACTCAGCTTAAAATATCAAGATAGCCTTTCCCTCCACGTAAGCAAAATCAACACAATTCTAATGTGAAAATAGATTGATTTTTAATAGCAAGATGAAGTTAACATTCAGTTAGTTTCTTGGCTATTTTGCGAAGGATTAAAATGTGAATTTCGTATAACAATTTAAGCTAGGGTTAAACCAACATGCAGAGAGAAGATGGGAGAAGTTTCGGTGCTAAAGCAAAGGGAAAGACAGCAGAAACCACCCTTACTGAAACCTTCTTCACTAAGTGCTAGGTGTCTTCATATAAACCTAGACATATGTCTTAAGGCATGTAATCCCTTTGTTCCATAATTAAGCTGCCATATGTCCCTTAAGAAGTTGCCACGAATCTCCTATTAATTTGTCCACATGTCACATATTAATTGGTCCGCTTGTCACTTTATAATTGGTCCATTTGTATATTAATGACTAGTCCATTTGCCACTCATTTAACTATGCCAAATGTCACTCAATTACAAGCTTAGTCACCTAATTTTTCATATATCAATTTATCTTACCACTTGGCATTTTTCTTAGTCCAAACGTACATATTAATTTATCAATCTCCCAATTAATAACAATTAATTCCAATTTACTAATTGTAATCCAATCAAACCAAAATTCCAGACATAATACCTTATCATTCACATCAAGTTCATTTTTAAATCTTTCATACCCCGGGATACTTCAATTAACTACATATGCTATCTTTGTAATGTGTACAAATTATAATTCATGTGTGTATACTAATGATATACATCAGAATGAAATGCTCTCAATGCCATTACTCATTTACAATAATCTAGGGTTCTAACCCTAAGTATGTTCTAGGAAATTGGATATTACAGCAAAAACTTCAATACCTCTTGATAAATGAAAAGTTTCATGTAATAAAGTAAGATGAAATGTTTATGCATGGTGAGCTTTTAAAATCACCAAAGAAACAAAATGAGATTACAATTAATATTTCAAATTAAAGAATGACCTTAATGTACCATGATATTCTTTTGTTCTTGATCCATATTTTGAATGTTGCAAACTTGAACTTTTCTTAAAATCTTCACGAACAATCTTCTTGATTTATACCTACATCTTATTCTTATATTTCTTCTAATCAAAATAATAAACTCGTTATTATTACTTATATTTTGTTATCATCAAAACACAAATTAAAACCTCCATTATTTTAATAAAGTGCTTAAAAGGAACAAATGAAGAATTCTTTGATAAGTTTGAAGTTCAATAAAGAATAAGTAGAAAAAAAAGCTTAAATAGATCTTAAATAACAATTATGTCAAGATATCTCAGAAACAAAAAGGAAACATGCTTTAAATAGAAACAATAAAATTAAAGTTTTGAGCAAACACAACTTGGGACACAGTGTTGAGCTAGTGTGCTTTGGTTATAGACTTTTTAATACCAATGGACACGATTAAGATATGCATTTGTCAAATACCAAAAATCTCTCTATAACTTTATGAAGTTGGATATGGTATAGGAGACGCTCATAGGTGAGACCATTAATCCTCGTAGAACTTTGTGAAGTTAGGCATTGTCTAGGTTATGCCCATGTTAGAGGCTTTGATATCCTAAAACTTCAACTCTTGCATCCAGAGAGGGACATAAGTTATGATATGCCTATGTGTGAGACTGTGTTTAACTAATATATAACAATACTCTCTTTAGAATTTTCCCTCTAACTTCTCTCTAACTTTCCTTATTTTCTTTATTATTTTTGGTTGTCTTGTCAAGCTTCCCTAGATTTAGAAAACTTTTCAAAATTTTATGACAAAAATAGGTAAAGAACTAGGCAGGATTCTTCTCGCCTAGTACCAACCTACTCCTTATTCACCATGGTGCCTATTCCTCTATAGATGAATAACCAAAGCCTTTCTTCTTATTTGCATCTTGAGATAGGGTCAGACCTTATTTCTAAAAGTTCTCTAAGCTTAATACCTATTGAGAAGAGGGATAACTCCATCTTTACCTATAAAAGAAGCTTAAACAAATCTCAAATATATGTCAGAAGTTCTCTAAACCAAAAAAGAAACATACCTTAAATACAAAATAATAGAACTAAAGTTTCGAGTGAAAACGAGTTAAGACATGGTATTGAAATAGGGTGTGTTGATTATAAATTTTTTAATACCAATAGACGTGATTGGCATATGCATATGTCTAATACCATAAATCTCTTCGTAACTTTGTAAAGTAGGACATAGTCTAGGATACGCTCATGGGTGAGACCCACTACACCAAAATAAGGAGATTTTAGACGCTTATATCTAGACGCTTTTAATATCTGTCTTAAATAATCTAAAAATTGGTGGAGTTATTAAAGACAGCAAAATTTGTCTAAAAACTATACTAAAAAGTGTCTAAAACTTAGATTTGATTATCTGTGAAATGGAATAAGATAAAACTTAAGTAATAAGAAAAAGGACAACTATTTAAATACACTCTGATATGGTCCCTTTGGATAAGCAAAATAATACAACTTCTCATGCATTTCTTCACTGATTTATCATTATCAAAAATATAATAAATTAATATAAATATAAATATAAATTTTGATTTACTTTGTCATAATAATAATTACTACTACAAAAGTCCAAATCATCCAATTCAATAAATGTTATTATTATCCAAATTCCTTTTCATCCCTGTCTTCCATTCCTTTCTTCGCGAGCAATATGGGATCTCTAAGCTTAATTTGTTAAGATTCTGAAATGGCTTTTCATTTTCTTTGGATTTCCTATTCTTTAACCAAAATCATCCTAAATCTAGTTCCATTTTCCCATATTTTGTGTGTATTCTGCCTCTGTAAACCTCTCTCTCTCTCTGTCTCTATCTCTCTCTACTTCTCCAACCTGCCTAGATTGCTTGCTCCTTTTTAGGGTTTACAGATCTACTCTACTCTTGCTTTCTCTTAAAGTAAACCTATGTTTTTGGCTCTGTTATGATGTTTTGGAATCTCAGTGGCATCTCTACGTCCTCTCCTATAAGGGATTTTGTCCCCCTTCGCTTCTTTTGTCTTTCTCTAGCTTTTGAGATGATTCCGGATCTTTTTGCTTGCTTGCTTGTTTAATTGGTGTTTTCTCAAATTTTTAGCTTATGTATGGGTGAATTGGGATTTCAATTTTACTTTCAATTATATTTTTGACTTTGTTTTGATTTGTTTCAACTGATTGATTTCAAGTTTTTATAGGTTTATGGCTGTTAGTAGTTATCTGTATCACAGACTATATAGAAATATAGAATGGTAGTAAAATATAGAAATAGTATTTCGTTATTCAGTGTCAAGGTTCTTAGATGTTGTGGCAGTAGCATTGTATTGTTGTGTCAATGCAGTGTAGCCTATATTTCTGGAATTGGTCATAAAACGTTTCTAAATCTTACAGATTCCGTGTTCGAGAATTGGGATTGAACTAGAGTAGGAGTAGGATTACTTTTGTGATTGTAGTAATCCAGTGCTTCAAATAAGGTTGTTAGTACTAATGAAAGGTAGTTGATGTATGTGTCCATTGGTTACATGCTCTCTGGTTTATTATCCATTAGTTACATGCTCTCTGGTTTATTATCCATTGGTACATACTAAACTGTGGGTTTAACTCAAAAAAAGGAATGGTGAAATCTTTAACTCACTTTTGGTATTTTTTTGTCAACTTCAGTAACTTCTGATTCTGTATCTAAAAGTCTTACAGGTTAGTGCTATTAATTTCCTGTTTACTTCTGTTGTTTGTATACTCTTTATGCTTTTATGGAGAAAGATTGATAATTAATATGCTGGCTTTGTTGTGAACCAATTTTCACGCTCCTTTAACTTTAGGAAATTAAACTTCCAAAATCAGCTGACCGTTTTCTCATTCTTTTTCTTATTGTTATCTTTAACTATTAATTCATCGCTGTACATGTGAGTGAGTAGATTAAAATTTTGTCATATTTGGCATTTTTCATTTGTATACGTTTCTTCCATTGTAATCTATTTATTTTTTTGTATTTTTTAAAAATATATGTGAAGGTTGATACTTGTGAATCTATAGGATCAATATCCACAGGTATGGATAAGATTTGGATAAATTAACCAAGAAATAGCAAGTCTTATATTCAAAGGATTTATGATTTCATGGAATTTGCAAAACACGGTGCACAACGTGAGACGATTAGATGTCCTTGTAATGTTTGTCAACAAGATAGGAAGAAATTATTGTCAGTAAATATAAGTTCGGGGACAAGCAAAGCACAGGTCAAGTTTCATTATAATTTTTTACTTTTTTTGTTCTTTTAATTGGGTAAGGGGGTTCACTATGAGAATTTCTTTTAGTTGGGTTTGGCTTGTGTTGATTTTGTAGTTTCCAACTTTCCCTTTACATTTTCCACTACTCTATTTTTTTAAGCTTGGGTGATGCTTATCATTTACTAATTGCTTGGGTCAAGAAAAGAGAAAGTGCAAAGAAAACAGAGAGCAAGATTTGAGAAGAATGGACATGAACTGCATAGGGAAATTTGAGTTCTGGGAACATTAAAAAACACTCAAAGTTGCAGAGAATGGGGAATAGTGTGAAGGAGACGATCTCTTTGTGTTTTTAAGGACTGATTGTTATGTGTTGGAGTATAAAACTCTTCTTTTGCATATGTATTCAAATTCTAGGTTTACTAAGAACTTTTCATCAAATTTTGAACATCTTATGCTCTATTCTCAATTACCATTCCATTTCTGTGTGGGGACGAGGACTGGGGACTTCCATGTATGTTCAGTCTTTGAGAGGAGATCCTTTCAGGGTGAGTTTTATGTTGCCACAGATTCTTGATTTGCTTATTGTAATGTTAAGATTTTAGAAAGTGTGTTAATGAAAACTTTATGTTGTGTGTATTTTACCAAGTGGTACTAATATTCCCTTCTCTCATAAACATCAGCTTGTTGCAGGACGTTCATAGCTAAGTCCACTGTACGCTCTTTCTTGTATGTTTTGTTATTTCGTCTCTAACAATATTTAGAAGCACATTTTAGAAACTAAATCATTCGTAGTGTTTTGAGGAAGATTTGGTTATCAATGAAATTCCATTCCATTCAAGGAGTACCTTTTATTGGTTACATTAGTTTATGAGAATTCGTTAATCACAGAAAGCTAAAACCTCTATTATTTATTTTCTTTCCATGCAACTTGGATTTCAACTTGAGCATCTTGGTAGCTTATATACATCCCAGCTCAAAGTCCGAAATAGTTAAAGTACATCTGTTCTTGGTTTCGTCTATCTATTACTATGTTTCTTTCCACAAAAATGTCAGCATAGAATTCCTTAGATATGGTAATAAAGTTTCTTTCATTTTGCAGGTGAATTTGCTTCAATCATGTGACAATGCCAATGAACAGTCCTACAATCGACATTCTTGCCTTTCCAAAAGCATGAGAGGTTGATGTCTAGAAACTTGTGAAGGGGTTCATGTCCTAAAAGGGTAGATATGGCACAAAATCAAAGTTCTTGGAAATGATAGACTACTCACTTTGTATTATAATATATCCACCATGCAACCAAGAGAATATCAAAAGATAAAAAATTGTTCTTATACCAAGAGAATATCAAAAGATAAAAAATTGTTCTTACTATAATGCACAAATTGAAAAATATGATAAATATAGTTGATTGTTCTTAGTTAGTACAACATTGTTTTAAAATTTTAGTCAACTCAAGTTAATCGATAGTAGGACCTTAAACAAGCATTTTACCAGTTACTTTCATTAATCATAAATTTGACGTATTTTAAATTAATTTGTAAAATTTATTCATGTGAGTGATCTTTAAAAAGATGCACAAATCAAATTGTAAGCTTATTTTTTTACTAAAAAATGATACCGTAGATCTTCTTGTAACTTTGTGAAGTTAGGCTTTATCAATGCTATGCCTATATTGGGGACTTTGTTCTTCACAAAAGCTTAACCCCTGTATCCAAAGAGGGGCACGAGCTAAGATATGCCTATGTATGAGACTATGTTCAACCAATATATAACAATACTCTCCCTAAAATTCTCCATTTAATTATCTTTAGGCTTTCCTTGTTTTCTTTTGTATTTTTAGTTATCTTGCCAAGCTTCCTAGATTTAGCAAAAATGAGTAGGTTGGTACTAAGAGGGAAGGTCTTCTTATTCACTATAGTATCCATTCCTCCATGCATGAATAACTAAAGTCTTTCTTCTTCATTGTAGTCAGTTGGTGTCAAACCTTATTTCTAAAAGTTCTCTAAGCTTGCTACCCACTGAGAAGAGGAATGGCTCTGCCCTCACTAAATTTTCTCCCCTCATTCAGCCATTTCCCTCTTCAACCCCTCCAATAATTCAAGAAGTGTAAAACATTAATCCCCTTCCTTCAGTTATTCTGGAGATGTAAAACCTACTCCTCTTCGCCTTACTCCTAACCAACTACTCTACCGAAAGAAGACCTTTGCTTGAGCTGAAAAAAAAAATTGTTAATAAGTGTAGGTGACAACTCTCCTAACACTAGGATCAATTTTTTTCCTCAGATTCTAGAATGTGAGCAAGAAGTGCTTTCCTCACCTATCAAGTCTTACAAGATGGTGCTTCTAGATGATCAAGAACAATTATTACATACTTTATAAAATGAAGGCCATCTTTCCTTATTATAAAAACTTAGGTAGAAGTAAAATGGTTTGATCTTGGTCTGGAGAATGTCTTAATTCAACAAGAAGACTTCTTCTTGTTGTCCTTCACTTCTAAAACTATTACTCTCAAAACTCTTGAGCAAGGACCATGTCATTAATGGAAAACCACTCATTTTGTAGTTTTGGAAGCTAAACATGGACCTAGACAAAACCAAACTAAAGACAATTATAAAATGGGCATATTTCCATAATATACCATTAGAGTATTGCAGTACCTTAGGTCTAAGCTACTTAACAAGCTTCATAACAAGACCATTGTGTATAGATAAGAACAAAACAACCATGGAAAGGATTGGATATGTGAAGATCTGCATAGAAGCTGATATTAGTAAGTAGTTACCTGACACCTTTTAGTTGAAGAGGTAAAATGCATTTGGAAATTTAGAATAAACTACAATCATAGTCACCTATTAATGGAGGTTGCAATCAAAAGGAAAGCTAGTATGAAAAGCAACAGTTACATTTTTCCCTTATAGGAGTAAGAGGATCAAATGGAAAAAGACAAAGACAAGCTTATAAGGAACTAGATGAACAAAGAAGCACTTGATATAAGGTATGTACAAATAAAAAAGCAACCGAATTTTAATTAAACATTAAAGAATAATTCTTTATTGGACATAGAATTTGAATCACATGTCATTACTAATGTTACAAAAGAGATAGTTAACGATCATCCTCCCAAGATTCAACTGAGTAAGGATATATAACTAATATAATAGAAGACTTATTCTGACCAGAAGAAGAGTTAAGAAGAGGAGATTTGAGGGTCAATAAAGGAAACCAATCCTTTGGAAATAAAAGAAGAAATCCTAATATAATAAATAAATTTGAACTAATCTTAAGGAAATTAGGGAGGAAAAAAGACTAAGGAAAATAAAATTCCCTCAAAACCTCTTTAATATTAGTGTTATCATGGAATATTAGGGGTATTATTGTTGAGCCTTGAATTTTTTTATTTTAGTAAACATGATTTGAATGAATTTTGGTATTTTTAGATAAATTATTTTTGATTAAGGTTAACTATTAGGTCAAGTTTAGGAGGATTTAATTCATGGATTGATGGAATTA
>JAOTAY010000002.1:21760673-21776521 GCA_025629805.1 Erythroxylum baracoense
CATGTATTCACAATTATACCGGGAATATGTCATGAATGCATGTATAGATATTTTCCATGTGCAATAATTACTGTGCATAAATGCATGAGCATGAGTTGTGTTTTCCTAATTTCTCACATATACCTGTTTCTATAATTCAACCCGTTATATAAAAACGGGATGTTACAATTTGGGCTTCCAATATAGCTTCCTTACCATCTTATAATCACATTCTCTCTAAGTTAGCCTTATGCGCATGTGTCTATAAAGTGTGGAGAAAAAGAAATCAAAGGAAGTTTAAGTATAAACAAATGAATATTAATACATTTTGCTTGAGAACATTTGCAAGGATAATGGAAAGCATTATAATTGACATCAGTGGGAACAAGATAATGAGAAACATGGCCACATGATGGGTCCTAGATTTGGGAATCAAACATAACCTTAAAAGTTACAAATAAAGATTTTAAAAGCTATCAGTGATAAGTTAAAGCTAGCGAGGAGGGAAAAATTAAGCAATAATAAAACCAAACAACTTAAACACCAAGTAATAGATTTAACTAGTACATTGGATGCATAGAACACGATGAGACTCATATGCTTGAATTCAATAATAAAAACTTATATTGTTGATGTACTAATTATGTAATTAATGAAATGTCAGTTGTTGTGATCTTCTTATGATTTGGTTGCCTATATATTATAAGTTGCTAACTCTTTCAGGAGACTTACACTAATACAATTTTACTTTACCTTTCGAAAACAAATAGATAAAGGTTTTACCTCTAAATCTTCACCAATTCACCCTTGTAATAAATCCAAGTTTATATACAATGATTCTCCTATATTGGCTAGTTAACTTCCATCACTATTTATTGAAATTTAATTAAGAATCTAGGGTTAAAAATGAGGATTTTTAAAATTTTCACTATAAAAAGGTCAACGACAACAAGAATCCCCTAATAAGAAGGTAAGCATAACTAATTTGAAGGACCAATGTGAGCTATGTTCTTTAATTTGTAAAAGTAAGTCAAAGAACTTATGAATATGCTACATTAGTAATAAGAAACTCTTAGATCAACAAAAAGACTAACAATATCATCAAACCTAAGAAATCGTTAACATCAAAGTGTCCTAAGGCTAACTGAGTAGATAATAATAGCATCAAGAGTCTAAAGAACTATAGACATAAGAAAAACTTTACCATTATTGGTTCTTCAATAGAGGAATGCAAAAGCACCACTGATCCTTTTAAAGTTTCACAAGGTAAGACCTAATTAGATTTAAAGAATCCTTTTACTTATAAAATCATGAGCAAGCCACCCCGATCAAAATTTAAACTAATTAATTTAGATTCATATAATAGTATAATATATCCCATTAATCATGCTATTTGGTATAAAGAAATAATATACTTATAAGGAACTTCAGACGCCATAATATGTATAGCCTTTTTGTTTTTAATTTAGTAAGAATTATAAAGGATTGGTTACATACCATTCTAAATAGGTGAATATAGAGCTTTGAGTAGCTCAAATATATATTTGAGGCTTACCTTAATAGTAGTAAGATAAGTTCCAAGGACTCCTCTACCCTTTTTAATGTGATGAAAACACAGGGAGAAAGCCTCATATAGTATATAAAGATGTTCAATATGGAAGTTTATCAGTTATCAAGCCTGAATTATTCCATATCGAGTGAAGATCCCTTTTGATAAGTAAGTTATAAACTCTAAGGTACACATATAAGTGGTCACAATGCTTTGTCAACTTAGAGAAAGCAAAGGATTACCCAAGATTGAGCAATCATTCCAAAGGAAAAAAGGAGATAGAGAGAATACAATGGGACAATTCATTAGGAGAGAGTCCATACAAAGGAATACACTAAAAATGGAAATAGAGCTCATAATTCTATAGGTACTTCCTTTCTGTAATTAAACGTTTCTATAAAATATATCCTCAACTATGCTAAAAGAAAAGATCTCATAAATCCTTCAAAAGTGTTAATGAGCAAGCTTAAATACAGGCATTTAGGTAAGTTTTTTATTTATTTCTACTGAAATTTTAGGCATGAGATAAATGAATGATGACATTTAAAAAAGTTCATAAACTCCTTATTGAAAATGGGGTGATTGGAGCAATTTATTACTAATATTTTAAGTTTTCTAGAGATGATGGAAAATGTTGTGATCAATCCCATTCAATGGAATGTGATAATAGACTTACAGGAATATTAGCCAGGGCTAGAGTTATCAACACTATAGCAAGAAAATTTTGAGGAAGAGTACACCCAGTTGAAAAATTATATTTGCAACCCAAAAAATTTTATTAAGTAGTGAATCAAAAAGAAAAATAAGATCTTAGAAATTTACTTTTTAGGAAGAATATCATAAGTTTACTAATCCTAACGATGATGTGATAGTTTTTTTATTTACTATAAGGTGAGGAGGATCTTGATCGACACAACATCTTGCTTTAAGAAAGATTTATGGCTTTGGGATTCATTAAGATCAAAACTAGACTTGTGTCAACACCATTGTTTTTGTTTCTAACGCATTAGGAAAGATCACACTATTGTTAAAGTTAAAGGCTTAGCATAAGAAGACCATAAGGTTTGTAAAATTCCTTTAATAGATATATAGCTTGTAACATCACTATAGGAAGATCCTTGCTTTTTTTTTCTTTAGGATTGTACTATCCCTATTAATTATTGGAAAAATTTCTGACTGACAATAGTATAGCCTAAGTATATAAGGACCTAAATATGGCTAAGCAATATTATCTGACATCCTTAAAGGCTATTCCATTTTTAATATTTATCAAATAACTCTATGATATTTGAAGAAAGAAAAAAAGGGAGAGCACGAAAGAGATTTTATTAAGGTGAATGTGAGAGATCTTAGAGAAGCAAAGATTGTGAAGGTGAGAGCTAAAATCGAAAGAACATCTATAAAGTCATTAATGAAGGACTATATAGAAATTTTTATTTGGAAACACAAAGACATAAGAGTAATTGATCATGAGGTAGTAGTGTTAAGTTAAAGGTTGATATCAATTATAGGCTTATTAGGAAAAATAAATAAGCTTTTATCTTAGAGAGAAAATTGGTGCTGAGGAGGAAATGAAAAATCGTTAATGGGTAACTTTATATATGATTACATTTGTGTATAGACTTTATAAACCTAAATGACACTTACCTAAAAGATAACTGTCCTTTGCCTAAAATTGACCAAATAGTAGACACAGTAGTAGGCCATAAATTCCTGAGTTTCATAAGTTCGTATTTTTGTTACAATAAAAATCCTATATACGGTTTAGTTATAATGAAGACTTTGTTTTGCATTTATAATGGAACTTATGTTTATCAAGTGATGAATTTCAGGTTGAAGAGTGTAAGGGGAATTTATTATAGGTTAGTCAATATGGTGTTGAGGCCCTTAGATGCGCAAGTGCAGAGGGAAAAATTGATGACATAATCGTTAAAACTAGAAGTAGAGGAGTCATACTACATACTTAAAGATAGTTTGGGAATGTTTAAAAAACTTATGATGGAGGTTAAACCTTATAAGTATTTGTTTAAGGTATTGACAAGAAGTTCTTAGGCTTCATGGCACAGGATAGAGGTAATATAAACCATATAATCCTCATTCTTTATTAAAGATGTCTAGAGGCTAATGGGAAAATTAGTGAGCTTATTCCTGTCCAAATTAGTAGAACAATACTTACCTTTTTTAAAATACATAGGTAAGAAATGAACTTCAGTTGGGATCTAGAGTGTCCATTATTCTTTGAGCACTTAATGTCTTATCTGTTATAACTACCACTACTATCCACACCTTGATATTCTTTACTTAGTTGTTCTAGGGAGAGTTGTTAATTCAACTATGGTGAGGGAAGAAAAAATCTAATAAAGGCTGATCTACTATATTAGTTTGAATAAAGATATGCAAAGTTAGAAAAGGTGTTCATAAAGCTAGTGGTCTAATATAGAAACATTAAACTTTATTTCTATTCTTATGCTTTCTAGATGGTTACAAACTTTCCCTTACATAAAATATTATATAAACTTTATTCCTCCAGATGATTGGTACAATGGTCTATGAAGCTTCTATATATATTAAGGATGTATTAAAGTCACAAGTGATCTCTAACTTCTTGATGGAATTTATAGGTTAACCAGTGGAATAAGCAAAAGAAATAGAGCCAACAATGACATAGGTTACTTTCACTAATGGGTCTAATGTTAGAGAAGGAATTGGGGGTAAGAGTTATGCTCAAATGACCATTTGATGTAGAAATTAAATATACACAAAAGAAACTTTAAGGACTTAAACAATATGTTGGAGTATAAAATGTTGTATGTGAAATAAGGTTGGCCTCAATTTCACAGTTGAGGGAACTATAGCTACTATTAGACTCTTAATTATTGGCGAAATAGATCATTAGAACCTTTTAGTCCAAGGAGGAGAACATTTAAGAGTATAATATGAAATATCTCCAAATGAGCCACATCATGATTACAAACATATAGTTGGTCCATAGAGAGGATAATGCCCTGAAATATAATATATCCAAGTGGGGCATGAGGAATTTAAAAAGATGGAGTCTTTTGAGGAGATAGACCTAAATGTAGGGATAACAACAAGAGCATGATCTGGTCTAAAGTCAAAAAGATTAGCTTAAGTTAACTAGTTTTAAATTAGGCTCAAGCTTTTTTAAAATAATATATAGGTTTTAGTTTAGGCTCAAACTTACACATCTTAAACCTGACCTAGTTTAAAGCTTGGCCATCATTATTTTTGTACATAGGCTATATCTTTTCTTCTTACTCTATATTGTTCTTTATTTCTCAAGTACGAGGCTTTTAGTTCTTCTCACTTTGCAAAAGCATAATTATGAAACTAAAAATTCTTTAATATTCTATTTACATATCCTCTAAATCTTTGATTTAGCCCTTTTTATGACTATTTTGTGCCTCTTTAGTTAGTCTCCTAATTATAATTATTCTCTCCAAATTTCAAGTTTCCTTTCTGCCACAAGAACAAACCACTTTATATTTGAGCAAAATCTTGCTTTATAAACTAGGAAAGGATCACCAAAGGATCACTTTATTCTCATCTTATTTAGGATTCAATGGAGATGTGTGATTTTACTAAGTAAAATGAGAAGTGAGGAATTAGGTAGAGATGCGTAGTTTATATAAAGAAAAAGTATATTAAATTGATGTTAATTATTGACAAAATGTATAATTAAATTTTAGATGCATATGGTAGGTATAGTCAATCTATTATGTAATGGCTTTGATTATTTGTTTGTAACTAGAAAATTGTTGTAATCTTCTCCTATTTCTTATAACTTTCTTAAAAGTTCAGTAACTGAACCTTAGGGAGTTGAGACATGAGACCTTCTAAACTAATGTTTCTTCTAGTAGGATTAAATAGGAATGTCAATTTTGGCCCGGTAGCCCAACCTGACTCTATTCTGGCCAAGTTACATGGCCATAGACCAAGCTCGGTCTGACTAGGCCCGTGGCCCTATCGAATCCTAAAAAATAACGTCATTTTTAGCTTTTTTAAAAAATATAAAGTTAGGCTAGGCCGAGCCACAAGCCAACCAGCCCCAACCCATTGGGCCACCTAGCCCGTGGGTCGGGTTATTGCCATCTGTAGGTTCAAACTCAAGTCACTCAAAGCCTAATCGACCTTAAGCTAAGGCTTGGGCCAAATAGCCTAAGCCTAATCAATCTTCAAGCTAAGCCTAATTTGAAGAAAAAAATATTTGGGTTACTTGACCCATTTCCATCCTACTTAAACCTATGTAATTAGAAGCTCAATTAAATAATGTTAACTAGTCAAAGAAAAAATGAAAGAGGGAAATTAAAGAATATGTATAACATGCAAAGCTCCTTGAAAATGTTAAGAAAGTAAGGAGGATCAAGTAAAAAGTTGTGAGATACATAATAATAAAGAAGAAACTTTATTATAGGTCATTCAATTTGCTTTACTTGCACTATGTAGACTTATATAAAGTACATTAGATTATGAGGGAGTGTTATAAAAGAGAATGTGGATCATATTAAAGGGCCTTTATATTGGGCCAAAAACTACTCAAGTAAATGTACTTATAGTAAATGTTAAATAAGGACACCCGATATTATATGAAGAAATATGATAAACACCAATGACACTCATGTTTGTATTATAAGCCTATAACTAATCAGGTACATATTTCCAGTTTAGTACTATTTACTTAGTAGGAGATAGATATCTTGGGCCCTTTCCCTATAGATACGGGCCATATTAAGTTTATTTTAGTGTCAATCGACTACTTTACTATATAGGTATAAAAGGACTATATAACACCACCATTAGAATTGTATAGTATTTTTTTTAAAGCAAATATAATCAGTTGCTATAGTTTCCTCCTAGCTATCATTACAAATAACAATCCCTAATTTATTAGCAAAACACTTTTATAATTTTATAATGGGATAAAATTCACATAAGGTTTTGCATTTGTTACATATTCGTTGATTAATAATGTGAAAAAAGTGATGAATATAAATATCCTCCAAGGTCTATATACTAGAGTGAAAAAGTCTAAGGGAGCTTAAGTTATTGAACACATTATATTGTTTTGGCATATTGTACTAGGCCTAAGACCTTAAAATATGAATCACCTTTTACGTTAGCTTTTAGAGTGGAAGCTTTTTTCCTAGTAGATTTAAGTGTGAAAATCTTGAAGACAATTAACTACTAGCAGAATACTAATGAAGAGGGATTGAGAAACAAGCTAAATTTACTAGATAAGCAAAATGATAATTCCTTTCTAAAGAATGTCATCTACTAATAAAGGATTAGAGAATATAATAATAAGAAACCCCA
The DNA here is from genome assembly GCA_025629805.1 of Erythroxylum baracoense. Taxonomy (NCBI): domain Eukaryota; kingdom Viridiplantae; phylum Streptophyta; class Magnoliopsida; order Malpighiales; family Erythroxylaceae; genus Erythroxylum; species Erythroxylum baracoense. The sequence continues at coordinate 21,767,536 of JAOTAY010000002.1, forward strand.
TACACAAGATTTGGTATTGACAAGAATGAAAATTTGGTATTGACAAGAATGAAAATATTAGAGAAAATTAAAGCTGGGGAAAAAATTACACCTATATAGTCTGATATGTTCATTATATTCATATTCGTATTGTATGAAATCTTAAGAACTTTTTTCTTAAGGAAAAACATAGTAGCAAAGATGCATATCTACCAAATGATTGTTTTATACCTAAGATTTTTTTTCTAGCTGGGAGCTTAAATAATTTTAGAGAAAATGGTCAATATTTGTAGGAGGGATTTGGCATTGAAACTTGATGATGCTTTTTGGGCTTGTAGAACAATTACCAAGATTCCCTTAAGCATATCCCTATAATGATTAGTGTTTAGCAAGTCTTGACACCTCTCAATTGAGATTAAACATATGGATTTGAGGGTGGTAAAGAAACTCAACTTTGACTTTAAGTTAACTACTGAGAAGATTATGCTCCAATTGAATAAGTTAAATAAGTTCTTAAGAGAGACTTTTGAAAATGCTTAAAATTTCAAAGACTGATATAGGACAATCCATAATAAAAATATCCTAAGAAGAGAATTTAAAGTGGATAAAAGGTTCTACTTTTTAATTACTGTTTTATGTTATTTTTAGGAAAATTAAAGTCTAAATGGTCTTGACCATTTGTTGTAACAAGGTGTAGTCTTATGGTTCCATTGAAGTTGATGCTATAGATGGGAGGCCATTCATGGTCAATAAGTCGTGATTGAAGCCTTATTTCAAGGGTATTAGAGTAAATGACATTCACACAAATTTTTTCAATGACTAGTCCCACTTTGCAATTCAGTCCAGCCAGAAGACTCATCAAGAAGTTTTTTTTTAAACAACCCACTGTTCTAACATTAAATTATTTTATTTTTATAGTTTTTTATTCTTACTAATTTTTAGTTGAATTTCTTTTATGGGTGTTTGTGTGATGGCATGTCATGGACTCTACCTTTCCAACTATGCATGAAATTAGAAAAAAATTATACCATATTTATCTCTCATGCATACTCTCAAGGTCTTATTTATTAGACATTGAGGATAATATCATGTGTAAGTTTATGTATATGGGGTGAATTTATGAGAACCTAAATGAGTTTCATTTTAGTGTTTGTTTAGTTCATGTGATTTATATGTTGAGGTTATAATTTTGATTTTGTTTTTATATTTGGTTATGTTTTTAACTTTAAAGATAACTAATAAGTTTGGATCAATATATGTGGGTAACATTTATTATACCTTCAAGGGACTATAACTTCGCCACTGGGCACATTTAAAGGATTAAAGGTTTATGACTTGATAAATTCATTGTATGCCTACAAAAGTGAAATTTAATTTTTGGTTTAGTTAATTAAGTCTATGTTAATAGTTGGGGTTTATTTGTTGTGATTTCTTAGGAAAAAGCAATGAGTAATGTATAGAGAATTTGATATGGTGATGTTTTACATGTTATTTATAGTTAAATTATTTAGTATTTGGCACTTTTATAACATGTTTTATATGAATTATATGATGTTTTTCCTATGTTTAGTTCATTGTATTATAGGTGATAAGTTTGAGAGATAAACACAAACTTGAGTGCAACTTTCTCCACCATTTTCTAATCGAAAAGATATTTTTGTCATTTAGAAGATAAGATGTGCAAAAACATTGTAAAAGACATTAGAGGTCAACTCTAGCTCAAAAATGTAAAAAAAAAGGAGATGTTAGTAGGAAAGAACGTAATAAGCATCATACATGCACGGAGATATTTACATATCTTTCATAAACATAAAAAAGGTTAAAAAGAATAATAAGATTAACGACAAAATGTTACATGTGACTGGTGCTAGACTTGTTATTGTTTTTTACACAAGGATTTTTCAAAACTAAATCAGTGTTAGTTAAAACTTCGTGTCAAAAATCTGTTAAATATAACTTTACGATAACTAAAAGCTATATAACAAAATCAATGCCAATATTGATTCTAGTTCAATACCGGTTCTTATACACAACTTATGATGACATGTTATTTCTCAAGTTCAAATAGTCTAAAACTCTATTTTTATAACTTTAACTGTAAATACTTGTATTATGTTTAATATAGGAATTATTGGAAGGTGTTTGAGAGCTACCTTGTTTTGTTTTTTATAGTTCTAGTCTTCTGAACATTAAAGGATGGTCAAAGCAAGATTGAAGGATCTAATGAAAACTTCTCTATATATTTTCTTTTATTCTTTTTTTTTAATGTTAAGATTGATTATTTGTGTTTCTTTATTATATTTAGTGGCTAGAAACCCTAGTTAGGATTAGGGATATAACTTGAAAAGGAAATTTCAATTATCAATACATAATTTATTATTTGTTAGTTGAATTTATTCTCTTGTTCTTAATTATTAAGTTGATGCCTGACCATTATATATTCAATATTAAGGATTGTATACAGGAACAAGATTTAAAATATAATTTGTGTACTAGAAGAATAAAGATTTTAATGTTAGATAAAAAATTATCATATACTTTGGTGATAATTAAATAGATTAACTAAATGAATTTGATTAGGTTAAATTATGAATTAAAAGGTGGTAGTTACCTAATTAAATATACTAATGTTCTTTAACAGAAGCTATAGATACTGTAGGTTCATTGCTATTTCAACGTAGATAACGTAACAACCTGGACCACTTGCTCACAGATATTGTCCGCTTTAAGCCTTGGCCCAATCAAGCCCTCACAGTTTTGCTCTTCCCACCCCTTGGGAAAACGCGTCTATGAGGGAGAGATTTCTATAGTCTTATAAGGCCTATTTCGTTCCCCTCTCTAATCGATATAGGAATCTAACATCATTGATCCATGCCTGTGGGCCAGTGAGGACACTGGGCCTCCAAGGGGTGAAATGTTAAATTTCCATATCGATTGGGAAGGGGAACGAAGTAGGCCTTATAAGGCTATAGAAACCTCTCCCTCATAGACGCGTTTTTTTGAGCGAGTGTGTGTGAGAGCTTGGCTAGGCCAAGGCCCAAAGCAGACAAAATCTGTGAACGAGTGGTCTAGGGCTGTTATAGGCTACCAACCAAAGAAATTAACCTAAGCAATCTTTAATATAGGTAACATAAAAAACCCCTAAAAATTGAAAAAAGAAATTGAGCCTAATTCAAATTCTAATTTCCAAAGGGTTACTAGGAAAAGCTCTAATAATAGAAAGAAGGCCCAAACAACCCCTACTCTATGACCATTTTAATCTGAAACTTTTTAATTGAAATTTTGGAAATTAGAATAAAAGAGAAATATCCAAAAGCTATACTTTTTAAGGAATAATTGGAAGTGTTTTACCAACTATAGTTGTCATTACAATGGAAGAATAGTGGTCACCTTTGACAGTAATGAAGTAAAATGTACTCCAATCTTAGTGGATCAATAAATGATGCATTTGAAAATAAAAAAGAAGGATACAAATGTAAGTTTTCAAATTTCAGTGGTTTATATTTTCAATCATAACTTTCAAGGAGCAATGTTATGGAATAAACTAAAAGGGACTAGGGATAATATTAAGGAGACTTGGTTAGTAATAGGAGATTTCTACTATATGCAACATTCAATTAAAGCTGAATTAGGAGTAGTGTGCCTAAGGAATCATTCAAATTAACTAAAGGAATGTGTAAATCAAATTTAGGTCTTTGACCTTAAAATGGAGGGTCAATACTACGCTTGGACAAACAAACAGAAACGAAATTGATTTATAAGGAGCAAATTAGATAAAGTTATGGTTAATAATGTTTAGATATGAAAATTTTTAGAGATTAAGGCTTCTTTCAATTATTAATTACTCTTTAATCATATCCCTATCTTGATACAAAGTATGTTCATCTAATAAAGAAGAATTTCCCTCTTCATTCCAATAAATATCTAATTAAGATTAAAGGCTTTGAGATTGCTATCCTTAAGGGGTTTAATGCAAGCATCAAAGGAAGCAATTTATTCACTTGCATAAGAAAGCTACAATATATTAAGATTGAATTTAAGAACTTAAATAAAGTGAATGGATCCAATTTACAAGTAGTAGCATAAGAGGGCAGAAAGGAATTAGACAAAATACGAGGTGCCCTCTATGAATATAAATAAAATGAATGGATCCAATCTACATGTAGTAGCATAAAAGGACATAAAGGAATTGGACAAAATACAAGGAGCCCTTTATGAAGATTTGTACGAAGAATAACTAAAGGAAAAGGAGGAGAAAGCCTTACAGTTGTACAATAGAATGTCTAAAATGAGCATATCCTTAATGAGGCAAAGATTGGGGACTTTATGGCTGAGGGATAGAGATAAACATACTAATTTTTTTCATAAATATTTGCTTTCATGGAGGAATACTAAAAAAAATATCTTCTCTGAGGGATGAAATTGGTAATATCCTCACCACAATGGAAGATCTACTTAAATATGTTTCCACATTTTTACTAAAACAATAGTAACAAAAATTGAGGTTTTTTTAAATGTCAATTTAGTGAGAAGCAATATGATGAATCAAATTCCTACTAATCTAATTGAGGCCTTGATCAAGCCTTTTAAAGTCAAAGACGTTGAGAAAGCTATCCAAACCCTCCATCCTAGTAAAGCATTTAGACTAGATGGATTTGATGTATTTTTCTTTCATAAAACTTGGAGCCTAACCAAAACAAAGGTGACAGATGCTGATGTGAAATCAGCCTAAGTGATGGATGGTTTGACTAAATCTTGAAGAAGTTTGTTTTGTTTCATATCAGGTGCAATCTTTAAGGCCTTAATCAAGCCTTTTAAAGCCAAAGACGTTGAGAAAGCTATCCAAACCCTCCATCCTAATCAAACATTTAGACTAGATGGATTTGATGTATTTTTCTTTCATAAAACTTAGAGCCTAACCAAAACAAAGGTCACAGATGCTGATGTGAAATCAGACTAGGTGATAGATGGTTTGACTAAATCTTGAAGAAGTTTGTTTTGTTTCATATCAGGTGTAGTCTTTGAGTTCTTTAGGAGTGGGAGGATTTTCAAAGAGATAAATAAGACATACATATATCTAATCCCCAAGGTACAATCCCCCATCTATATAAAGAATATCACCCTATATCTTATTGCAATACCATATATAAGATAATTACAAAGCTACTAACTGATAGATTGAAGTCAGTATTTTCGTAAGTGATAGATAGCTCTCAAAGAGCTTTCATAAGACGAAGAGCAATAGGTAACATTTTTCTTCTAATTCAAGAATTATGCTATTAAGGTTAAACTCCATAAGGCCTTCGACTTCTTAGATTATAACTTCATACTACACATAATGCATATATTTTTCTTTCCTAATGTATTCATAAATTATATTGCTTAATTTGTCACCACTATTTTATTTGGCATCCTAGTTAATAGGGAGCCTAAAAATCTAACTAGAGGTATAAGCCTAAAAACCTTTTCACTTTAGTCATAGAGATGTTAGTGAGATAAGAAGTTCAAGTTTCATTCTAAATGCAAGGCTCAAAAGATATTAAGTTTGTCTTATGCTGATGATTTAGTATTGTTCTCTAAATCTAATCCCTACCCTTTTTTAACACTAATGATTGCTCTGGATGCTTTTATAATGCACTTTTAGGCCTCATCTTAAATAAAGACAAGAGCTAGCTTATAATATATGAAGGTGCAAAAGTTATCTCCAACTCCCTAGCTATCTTAACAAGTCTCAAGCTAACTAAACCTTTTATAACTTACTGAGGCATCCCCAAAACTACAAAAAGACCTACCTTATTAACTTCAAACCTTTTGAAGAATATGAATGAAAAAATTCCAAGCTAGAGCTTGGAGTAGTAGATGCTTATTTATGGTAGGTAGAATTAAACAGGTGAATGTTGTTCTCAATATTCTACATGTCTATTAGACATCTTACCATATTCATGCTATCCAACTTTCAATACCTATGATATGAAGCTTGAATACATGTAGAAATGGTTTTTGCAACCTTACCAACGGCATGTCCATAAATAAGTAAAAATATAAAGAGATAATAGGTTAGAGGATGACATTAATTTTAAAATTTTGATTTTCAAATTCTTTATTTCTTCATACTTTTTAATCAAAACTAATTTTAACGTTGGAGTGCAAACACCATAGCCACTTCCAACATTACTTAAAAATTTCATCAACCAATCATACATATCACGTGATTTGAGGAAAGTACAGGCATGCACAATGTCACTTCTCAAGCCGTCGTCTTGCTGTCGACTGCCTCACTCATTATTTTTTATTTACTTGCTATTTTTGTAAGTTTAATTTTCCTCTGAAAAAGAGACAGAATCTGAGAACAGATATAGCTATGTTCGAGTACTTTGATTTATGAAAACAAACAGAGAAGCCAACAGAGATAGCTTATGTTCGAGTAAGGGATGACTTTTGATTTATGAAAACAAACAGACAAAACTGTCCGTCTAAGAAGAAAGAGCGGCCCGAGGATACACAGCCATGAATACGCACCGTTTTCGTCTTCATTTTCTCACCTATCTGCCTTTCTTTCTATTGAATTTGATCAGCAATAGTCCTATTAAGCTGCTATTTGCGATTTAGGTAAAATCCATTCTTAAAAGAAAATAGTTATAGTAATTATTTTAAGCTTATAAACTGGAAGATGCGCGACAACCAGGAATAATAACGATCCACCACAAAAACCATCCACCAGGTTCTGAGAACACTCACACCTCTTTGTTCTATAATTGTTAAGAAATTGCTCTTTCCTTGAATCCACAGACACATAATCATATTTTACCGATGCATGAAGAGTGTAAAGATTTACAAGACCAATTAATCCAACCGGAAAAAGGAAGTGCACTGGCTCTTTCATGGTGCCGTCGGGTATTAAACCATTCCTTTCCAACAGTTCCATATTGGCAAATTTGACTTCAGATAAATCAGAGAACGGGCATGTCAAGGGCTCGCAGGACATCCTTGAACTCAAAATCATGGGTTTGCTTGTTGAACCTCTCGACCAGTTTGTATCTTACATCGTTCAGATAAAAAGATTGGATACTCTCCAAAAGCCATTTTGCCTCTTCATCACTTAGCTTGCTGGTGAATACAACATCTCCTCGGATAAGAACCATATCCCTGTTTTCTGCAAATTCGGTGTAGAAGGTGATTGTAAAATAGGGAGACGCTTGAATTCCCCTAACTTTATAGTCTTCAAGACCAGTGAACATGATGTGTGGCATCTGCACTGCAGAAAACTTTGAATTCAGTAATCAACAAGATAGTAGGATATAAATAACTTGTTTTGTTGTTGATTGAGCTAATTTGTCATAACAGTACAGACTAGAAAACTCTTAAACAGTTAGCTGACGAGCATTTAGAAGTTATTCACTAAAAAACACAATTCTCTAGGATGTTTGATCATCCTATTCAAAGCCGTCAAGCAACTAATACTTCCCCACCATGCTGATACAACTACAGATTACCTAGGTCAACATGACATGCATGCTCAACGGACTTGATCAGCTGCAATCTCACGTTATACCAAGCAGAATAAACAGGGAAATGAATTAACAATGTTGATCCCTGATCGATATGAAGCATCAGTTTGCTTTATAGTTTTGAATAATATGAAATTCAAAACAGCAAGAAGCTCAAAGGTAAGCAGGACAAATGGTAATGCCAGAAAAATAGACTTCAGGAAACCAACCTTGAGCAAACATTGTAATGTAACCACTCCCTCTCCACAATGGAATAACAAAATAGCGGCTGCAGAAAATTGAGGTCAGAAAAGTTAAAAATTGGGAAAGGAAACATCCAACACAAAAAACAATAAAAATAATAACTGGACAGTTAAGAGGTACCAATCTGTTGCTCTTTGCAACAACAAGTGATAGAGTTTAGCGTTCATAGATGCACCAATGTGACCTCTTCCAAGGTGATACTGTCATAGGAAAACCTCAACCATAAATAAACTACTCACAAACCAGTGCTAAAATTCATTCTAATAGAATTGAAAAATATCCCTTCATAAATAACCTAAACAAGATCCTCCCGAATCAATACCGGAACAAATTTGTGAATATTTATGCTTGGTGAGGCTTAGAACTAAGCACTCGGAATCATATTCTGGGAAGGTACCATTCCAGAGCTTTGTTTATATAACTCTAATCGCTATCTATTAATAATAAAAGATAATCGGCATAATCTCTTCTATGGAGAAATTTTGATCTTTAACGATATGTACTGGAGAAGTGAATCTCCCGAAAAAACTGAACTACGCAAACGTTTATTAAGTGAAAAAAAAAAAACAACTAAAGGTAAAACTATTTTCTCTACAAATTCCAAGAAAAGAAAATTGTGTACACATTACATCGTCCCAAATGGAGGCGAGGTCCTCAGGGGATTTGTTCTTGGCCCGATCGATATCCATAATAGAATCCAGAGGTTTTGGCTCTAAAGGATTGAACCCAGTGGCGAATCTAGATGTTCTGAAAAAACCAAGAGAACCCCATTTGACAAAATTGCCCGGAATACCACTGACTTCTCCCTTCTGAATCTTGTGGAGGTTTGGACTCACAGAATGGGTATAGAAAGTGCGCTTCAACGCACTAATGAAGAGAGTTGAAAGCGAGGACGCCCTTATAACTTTTGAAAACGTCAGTTGCATAGCTAAGTATGCTAAGACTTAAGCCTATCAATTCGGTATTGTTCGTTTTTCTGCAGCTCTTTGAAGAACTATACCAAACACTTGGCAAGCATTGCCGTACAAACTTTAGTTATAGGCACACGATTGGATTGGATTGGATCGGCTCTGGACAAGAAAAGCGAAATGCTTGAGCCCGAAAGAATTATGAGTAATGGCTGTTGTTGGTTCAATGGACAGCTCCATCCGGGCCCATTTTCTTTGTCTCTTTAGGTAATGGTCGGGTCGGTCGTGTTGGGCCCGAGCCCAGTCACAGTGACCCACAGGCCGATCGATCCAATCTTCAAAGATCAG
>JAOTAY010000002.1:21776621-21795677 GCA_025629805.1 Erythroxylum baracoense
TTTTATTTAATTATTTATATCTAATTAAATATATATTATTAATAAAAATTTTTGACGGTTATAATTTAAATATAATGGAAATATATATTTTAAAAAAATTAATAAAATTTTTTTGACGAAAATATAGATAATTTCCATCGGTAATTGTCTATATACTATTCCGACGGACAATATGCTCCATCGCTAATAAGTCAGCTTATTTACCGACGGACAAAACGTTACCGTCGGTAACTTTACCGACGGTATTAAAAACATTCCGATGCTAAATTTATATACGGGTTAGCAACTTACCTTCGGTAAAATTAGCGGCGGAAAATTTTTGACGGTCGGTAACTTTTCAGATGAAATTACCGACGGTTATTTTATTCCGTCAGTAATTTTACCAACGGTAAAGAAACTTTCCGTCGGTAAGTTTAGCTACGGCCGAATCTCCGACATTTTTGGCTATCGGTTTATTCCGTCAGTAATGTTAAATACCGATGGAATATTTGTCATTTTTGTCGGTATTTTTCGTCCCTAATTCACTATTTTCTTGTAGTGAACAATTTCATTAATCATGACCGATAATAATTCATATAATATATTAGATATTGTTTGTTTAGACTTAACTTAATCTACTGGCACATTTCATCTTAATACATTATTATCTAAAGAGAAACAAAAGTAAATAGCAAAAACAAGTTCAAATCTAAAAGAAGGCCAAGATATTATACATCATCCTTTTAAAAATATTATTAATCGTAAAAATATTATTTATTTTGGAAAATTGTACATGAAACCCCAATAAGAATTGTAAGGGTAAAAGAAAAGGTAGCAAGAGTAGGTTGGCCATTGTTGGCCAATATCTTTAATAATTACATAATGACAAAATTTGAAAAGGTATCTGCTTCAATCTTCAATAATGACTTCGTCTGTTGATCCGTTGTCTGTTGATGCTGAAGTGGTTGGACATTGAGCATATGTATGTGTTGGATAATTGCGTAATTGTTGACAAATTGAATACTTCCAATCAAAGGATAATTCTTCAAATACTCTAGAGAGATGAGAAAATTGAGCTTCCATTTGTTTAATGAGTTGTAATGATTATGTGGTTATGGGACTTCGATAAGTAGAAGTCATAAGTATATTTGAGCTTGACTGATGATTCAGAAGTGAGTTTTAAACATTGATTATAGACTCCTTCAATACAGTTAAGGTTGAAATGATTAATTAAATCCCAAGCGACTTCATGCTTTGGAGGTTCATTAATAGGTAGATAGATTCCATTACTTATTCCAATTTGGATATAAGCCATCCTTGGAATTTGAGTTGTCTAATCTTTGAAATTGTTAGCTTTTGTAAAAATGGGATAAGTGTTGAATACTTTGCTACCCAAAACTCGAGTTAAAAGTAGGCATTACCAAACCCTTTATAGTACCCCTCCACGCCTCGCAAGTGAGCCCATACTTGATTAATTTCTTTTGTAACTAGTCCAACTTATTGTTGTAGCTCTAATAACTCTGCTTCTTTCTTATTCAATGATTCCTTCAAATTGGTGATAGCTGCTTCCATTCTCGAGTAAGTGTATCTGCAAGACTGTTAGTAATAAATGTAATATATTGAATGTGAAATTGATATTGAGCTAATTCTAATTTCCACCGAATTAATCTTCCTTGATTATAATTGGTTTTTATATTATATTTTGTAAATACACATAGATACTTGGAATCTGTCTGAATAAGAAAGTTGATTGATAATAAGTCTACTTTCCATTTTCGTAATGTCTTTAAACATCCCAATGTTTCTTTTTATTTTGATTCATTTTGTGAAACGTTTGGAGGGTATTTTCAAAAGTGTTTACGAATAACATAAAATTATCATAATCAGTAAATGTTTTAATACAGTCTCTACTTAAACTCTTTTTCTTTTCTGTATAAATAATAAGACGGTGAATAAATCTACACGTAGTACAAAGAGGCATATTAAACATAAATTTGTATAATCAATATTAGAAGAGAATAGTTTATCAAGTAAATAAGCTTGAAGAATAGAATTAAAACTATGAGTCCAGCCTGCTTGAATGAAATCAATAAAATTGCATTTTTCTAAACATTGAAAACTAATATATAACATGAATAAAAATGGTTGAATATACAAGATACTAAGTATTAATTAAATACTAATGGATGAAATAATAAACATAAAAATCATACCTGATTGCCTCATTTCCTTTTGAAGTCTAAAACACAGGCTTTAGAAGGAGAGAGGGTTAGGAAGAAGTTTACGAGTTTGATTTCATATCAACGGCCTAAGCCATAAGTTACATTATATAGACATAAGAAAAAGAAAAGACAAAAAGACCAGTGCTAGACAGATAATAAAGTAAAAGACAGGCAAACGTAAAAGCAAAAGAAAAGGTAATAAAAGTACCTTATGGAATTTCATTACCTACAAAACTACTGGCATCGTAATAGATTTTTATTAGATAATGAAATACAAATTAAAAATACTACTACTTTCCTAAATGCAATTGAACCCCATAAATGCTTTTCAACTAGTCGTAAACAAAATTTACAAAGAATTTATAGGTAAAGATATTATTTCATATAAACAAGAAATTGAAAATGAAGAAAGAAGAAAGAAGAAAAGCTCTATGGCATTTAAATAATATAAGAATATGTGAAATTTGCTATTTAGATTAATATATTTGTGTGTGTGTGTGTGTGTGTTTGTATGTGTGTGTATGTGTGTGTCTGTGTGTGTCTGTGTGTGTGTGTCTGTGTGTCTGTGTGTTTGTTTGTGTTTGTGTCTCTGTGTGTGTGTGTATGTCTATGTGTGTATGTGTGTGTGTATTAGACATTCACTCCCTCATTGTACATTTTAAACTCACCAACTTGGGCATGTTTATAGGGTTTTGAATTGAACTGTATAAAAAGGTGTAGTGTGGGTATGTGTGTGGTTAACGAGCTTTGATAAGGAGGCTGGTCAGTTTTTAGATTACCTGTCAAGAAAGTAAAAGAAAAAAAGGAAGTCAAAGTGAGTAGAAGACGGTAACTTTATAGATATGCCACATAATATACTCATTCAACTTAATAGTGCATGTATTATACTGCCAAATTTTCGTCTAAAATAGCCTAACATTGAGCAAAATTGATAACGTTTAGACCTTAATTGAGCAAGTTAAAATTTTTTGCCCTAAAATGATCAAATGTGAAAACATTTGGCCCAAAATTGGACATTTAGCCTCTAGGTTGTTCAATAACTAGACCTAATTAAAGAGCTTGTTTTAATTAAATATAACGTAAGAGAAAACTGGAGTTAATGGAGCTTGTTACTAACATATGGTTAATAATTTTAAAGAAAGGTATGAGAACAACATGACAATTAATTGTACTCACTCGTGTGAAGGTTAAGATTGAACTGAGAACTAGATTTGAAACTCATTTTTTAATTGTATCACTTTTGCATTGTTTGATTTGATTTACCTTGATTAGTTTAGTTTTACTTTATTTTATTATTCAAATTTAACCAAACCTCCCTCCTCCCAATCCTAAAAATTGAATTATTCATTACAAAAGCTAAACACACACTCTTTATAGGTACAATCCTTACTCACCACTCCTACAATTTTAGTTATGCAGAATTAGGTTTTATTTTCTGGAATGTTTGACGCACATTACTCCCTTTATATATCTAGAAGATCATCCTTTCAGGAATTTCTATTGTGCTACAAAACAGTATACTAGTTTTATGCTTAAAAACTATAAGTATACGGGCCGTGACGTGTGGTTAAAAAGCAGATATCGATCCCACGAGGATTTATGCTTAGGAACCACTTATTTCATATTAATCTTTGTTTAAGAAATGAAATTGTTTAATGGAAATAATCTAGAAAATTAAATCAAAATTAAATGACTAACAATGAACAAATTATAATACCAAAATGCAGAAAATTGAAATTCAAGATTTTAATGACTAGAGATCACTTTCTTCCTATCTTGTCTCCCTCTTATTTTATTAATCGAATTGTTTCTCACTTAAGATGTCTAATTGTATTAACTATCCTCTCTCAAAGTATAATTAATTATCCCTAATTAGATTAACTGAAGTTGATTAAGCAATCTCTTAATCTACAAAACCACTCCACCAATTATGGGTGATCAATTAAATTGGCCAAGATATCTCTTTTAACTAATCAATTAACTTGATGAATGTATGTCTATAGGTTGCCAACTCTCGTTGTCCAATCCTACATAAATTACCTAACTCCATCTCTTAATTTATTGCAAGTTATATGCATATAATCAACATTTATCAAAGACATCTATCATTCAATTCAATAAAATAGGAGTTTAACAAAATAGTTTAAAAGTAATCCCTAAAAAAATAAACCAGCCACTCATGTCTATAACATCACCAACATTTAAATATTCCATCTTACAATGACTAAAAGAGATAAAAATGACAGAAAATTGAATAAAGTAAACTCCTTCTCTTCTTTGCCAAAATTTGGAAATTCTGGTGTTGATGTGCTATTTTCCCGATTGTGATTGATGATCCTTAAATCTCCACCTTATGCAGGACTCTAAATCTGGATTTTTCACTCAAGGAGGTCGTTCTACACAGAGGGTTCACGTTCTCCTTCTTTCATATTGAACCCCGCATATGTTCTCAGATTAAACATCCCATGATCGTGGGAATTGGCATGATTCCCACGATCGTGGATTCTTGCTCCAGAACACTTCCTCTTCTCTTCTCCTCTTTTGGTCTCTAGCTCAATCTTTAAGTTGCTCAATCTTCATTCCTACATAAAAATAATCAATTCTTACCCTAAATTAATATCAAACATAAAAGAATAACAATGAAGATCAAACTAAATGAAAAAATACAAAATGAATCTTAAAATATAACAATAATAAACTATTATGTAAGAAACACATGCCAAATACTTAGAAAAACATACACTAATGCACAACTATCAATTTCAACCTCTGTTTGATCTTCTAAGTAAAATAACATGAAATTAGGCTAACAAGAACCTATTATATGCTGGCATATTGCATCTATGCTCAATAAACCCTCTGTCTACTAGTCATCTCATAAATTACTTCTATAAAGGTTATGGAAGAACATAGATAAGCTCCTTAGAGACTTCCTTTGGACTAGTGATGTAACTACAAAATCATTTACAAAAGTAAGTAAAGATACCATTTGTTTGCTTAATGATGAAGGGGGAGTTGGGATCTTCCCTATTCAGTTGATTAACAAAATTTTATTCGCTAAGAGACCATAGAGAATTGTTCATGAGAAGGATACAGTTTAGGTAAAAGCAGATCTATAGATATTACTTGAGGGGTAATAGCATTTGGAAAATCAACATTAGATATGACTCTTTTTAGAGCTTAGAACAAATTTTGAAATTAAGGGATTCCTTGTAGCCTTTTATTCAAGTCATAATTTGAAATGGGTTAAATACTTGGCTCTATGATGACAACTGGAGTCCCTTTGGTCCACTTTATCTACACCCTAATTTCACTTACCTTTGTCATTTCTTCCCTTCAAATGCAATGGTAAGTTCATTAATTATATGGGGTAATTAGTCCAACACAAGCAGTATCTCAGGTATACTTCAGGGGTGATTTCTATCTTACTTCCATAATCCAACCATAGAGGATAAGGCTACTTGGACGAGACATTCCTTCAGTTTGTTTATTACTAGTTCGTGCAAAGTATTGCCAAGGGACTCAACCCCTAAAGTCAAATGGAGAAAATCAGTATATAGCAAGCTTCTAAAGTGTCTTTTATTCTCTAGTTAGCTATGGAAGAAAGGCTTACAACCTTTGACAGACTAAAGAGAGATGTTAACTCCAACACCAACCTCAACTGTAAGCTATGTTCATCATAACAAGTAAATATAAACCAATTATTCTGTGAATGCTCCTTCTATAACTTAGTATGGCTTGATGTCCTAATTAGAAGTAGGGTGCCTTATGAAGCAACATATTCAAGAGTTATCATTCATTAGGTTATTAATCCTCAATGCAAGAAATGCCTTTAAGATGCTTAGTCTATAGCCTATGATGGTAAAGGAACCAAAGAGTGTTAAAAAGGCCTAAATATGGACTTCAACTATGTGATTCAAAGAAATGCCTCAACGATCCAAGAAATCGTGATGCTTAGAGGACCAAACTTAATCTTTTTTGCTGACATGGCTCAAATATGAACTTATTAAATGTATCATTCTATATCACTAATCATTACTTGTCTAATTTCTATTAGTAGAAGTATATATATCTACTTGGAAGCATATGTTATTTATCACATTTAGAAATAAGCCTTAAATGTTTCACCTTCCTACACTCTAACCTATAGTAGTGCATGATCTTTGTTTTTGAATTTGCTTAGTTAAATTGAATTTCCTTGCTTCTTAGTGGAACTTCCACACACACACACACACACACACACACACACACACACATATATATATTGCAAATTAGGTGAGTTAGGGTTTTAAAGTTCCAGATTTTCAATTTCTTACATTTTTTGTTATTTTTCAAATTAATTATTTATAAGGGAAAATGAAGGTTGAATTCAGATTTCTAACGCCAATTCCATCTAACTCTCTCTAATTTTGATTTAATTTTTGGAAATAAAAAATGTTATATATAAATAGAACTTGGGTCCGTGCCATTTAAATTTTCAATTTCCTCTAAACTAGGCTGACCTCCAGGTCATTATCTGACCTAACTAACCCAACATCTAACCACTATCTTCCACTTCCTTACATGTTCAACTTATGCCTCACTCTTAGCCCCAATTTACTTGACAAATTAGGGATTTTTCCACAGGTAGCTCTTATGTTCGCATAGTGCACGTAACATCAATTCTTGTCATCTCTAACCTTATTTAGGGAAGTTTGATGTTGATATTATTTCATGAATCCACTTGCTATTATTTTTTTCCTTACATAAACTTTCCATCTCAGAGCCCCCAGCTTGATTGTTGTGCGATGTTCCCTCGGTTCACCTCCATTCTTCTTCTCTGCATGATAATCTAATAAGTATATCTTGGTTCTAAATTAGGTTATTTATGTTTTTCTTTCCTTTAGCTATCTTGAATCATTACAACTAGGAATATATCTGAGTTATTTTAATCTGTGCCTTAATTAATTTTCAACTTAGGCATAATGCCAAAATTATGAAATGTTTCATATTAAACACAAATTGGACATATTCCATTAAACTAAACCTGCTTAAATTTTATTTTGATTCATTAAAATTTCAATTAAACTTTTTCCTTCACTAAGGTTACTGATTTTGATCAAATTTATCATATTTAACTTTTTATTCAAACTTGAATAATTTATGACTTACTCTTAACCTTTTTTTGATAACTTTGTTTCTTAAGATTGGTTGTGGATTGAATTTGATAGAGTTGGGATAGGTTATGATTGATGGAGTTATAATTAATTAAAGTTAATAAAGTTGAGATTAGTTGTGGATTTATTAAAGTGTTTCTTCTTTTGCAAGTTATCTTTTGACAATTCTCAAATTAATACTTTTTCCCATTTTTTGTCAGTTTAAAGCCTTTGTAGGTTTCTTTTAGTACCTTTAATATTTATTTTATTTGAATACCATAGGCTAAACTCGATGAAACCACCCTTACAATTCTAGAAAACCTATTAAACCCTCATCTCATCGTGCCTATAGTTCTAGTACACCTGCTAAAAGTCTAAATCCCTATAACCCTACTAGAATTTTGAGATTTTGTGAGCGATCTCCTACTCCACCTCCTCCTGCTCTTCCTTCAATCCCTAATGATGATTATTTTATACCTTGCATAAAATTATGTGATTTTCCTTGCCTATCTAGAACAATTTAAAGAATATGGTCTTGTTCAGTATTTCTTTACACAAAGTTGGGAGTCCTTGCTTACAAAGACTTATCAAGTGAGTTCCAAGAATGTATGAGTTTTTTATTACAATCTTAGAGCTATTATTATCCATAATGACACCCATCCCTTTTCAAAAGTTCACAATATAGAGATCCATCTCACCACTGACCTTATTAATAAAATTTTAGGCATTCCCACACTTGAATCCTGCCTATTATTTTTATTGTACCAAATACAAAATTCTATTTCACTCTGATATAATTAAAATCATCTTTGTGTTAGGTATTAGTGAAAAAGCCAATAGAAAACCCAAAGATTTTCACAACCTTCTAGTCATTCCTTGTTTTTATTGCCCTTCATCTTACATAACTTTGTTTCTTTTGGTGGCTACTTTACCATTCTGGATTATAGTGATCATTAGCTCTTTCCACTTTCACAATGGGTAAGAGTGTTTTTCTTGGTCACTTTATTATAAACAATATGTTTAACTTCAATAGTTCTAAGAAAAAGAATCAACACCTCTTGTGCCCTTATCCTCATCCTCATATTTAAGCACTTTAATATTCCACCCATTAATGATGAGGTGGGTTTCAACTTTTTTTCATTATTCTACTCTTTCATTACATGGGACATCATTTATTTAATGGATACCTGACTAAAACCACCCATAGTCGTAGTAGCAACAGTAGTAGCAGTATGACGATGAAGCTTCTTCACTTAGTATTGGCACTTATAGGCCTCTTTTAATTCACATCATTTAGTTGCTTGCCTCCTTTATACCATATTATCATTTTACTATAAACTCTCACCTTGATAATGATGGAAAAAAGGCCCAAGCTTAGCCTGATCATTCCCAAAATCAACAGACCAGGCCCAGATTGACCACTTTAGGTAACAGGTCTAGCCTAGTCTAGCCCAACTCATTGCCATCCATACAAGTTAATGCATTCTTATTTCATGGAGAAGTTCAAACTATGAGATCACGTTGAGGACTTATTCACGTTTATTAATTCTTGATTACCTCCCCTATACTAGTTCATTCCTTTTTTATGTTTCCAAAAAGGAGGAGAGAGTATTAATGATATTAGATGTGTTTATGGGGAGTGGTTATTGTTTTAGAGGAATTATTGTATTCTTGTTGACTTTGGATGTACATTGACGTTTTCTTGTTATTAGTGGTTAATTTTATTGCACTGAACTTGTGTTATTATTTTTATTTAATGATACTTATGTATGAATGAAAAATAGTCGATCTTTTAGCATTTGAGATCATATTTTGATGCATGAATCAAGGCAAAGTCAAACATTCACTTTTTTTTATATTAAAAGATTGTATTTACTTAAATGACTAATCTCATTATTTTCTTTCTAATATCACAACTTGTTTTGTCATCATCAAAAGAGTGAGATTACTGAACCAACAAAAGTTATGATATGTATTTTGTTGATAACAAAGTATAGTTATTATTAATGATTTGTTCATTAACAAAGTACAGTATCGTACCAAGACCTAATATGATACTAAGGGTATGCTTGTTTAGTGGGTATGAGAAGAAAGGAATGGGTATGAAATCAAAAACAATGCTTGGTAAAGAGTTATGATTGGATAGGTAATATTATCATTCCTTATTTTAGGGCTTTACTCCATTCTTCCCAATAACCAGAGGAATGGGAATCATTTCTTCGTATATTTGGCGCGCTTTTTGTCGACTTAAACCAATCTTGCTTTTTCTCACTCTTTCCACAACATTTTTAACAAATCAACCACCATCAATAGTAATAGTAATCATTCCTTTATTTTAACCAACCATCATAATTATAATGATTATATCCATTCTCATTCCTCACAATATTCATTCTCATTCTCATTTCCATTCCCCTCTTTAAACCAAGCGTCCCCTAAGTTCAGTATGATATTCACACCATTGACATAACCATAACTCTATCAAAATTGTGGTTGATACTAAAATCTAAATACTTTATTTATAGAATCACTTTCTTTCTCTTGCTTTATCATTTTCAATATGAAAATTAAAAACCAACTCTTTGATTTCCACTTTCCAATTCTTATATTGGAAGCAAAAGGTCAAAGCAGAAAAATAACTCTAAATAGAATATTTAGTTGTCTCAATCACAAACCTAAATATTTAGGTTGCAACACCTTGGTCTGAATGCACTTTATTATTAAAAAAAACTTTATGCAGTTCAAACTATAAAGCCCATATGAATTTTTTTAAATGAAAGACTAAATCTATCTTAAAATCCGATCAATTTGGGCCAAGTCCAAAGAGTACTAGCCAACCCTCTTGCCTATAGACATTGGTTGACATTTATCTTTCACGTGTAATCAACTTGGTTTCAATTGCATTAATAATATTAATAAAATTATTCCAGCAACTTCAATCGGTTAGCTACAAGACCATTCTGCATTGATAACACAATGTGCTAAATGTGCTCACTACAATGCAGATTCAAAGCAGAAAAACAGGTTGTGGAACTATAAATAAACTTGTGCACCAAAAAATGTGGAACAGAAAAGATATACAGCTTCCACGAAATAGATACACAAGATTTCATTGCATTAGTTAAACATGTGAACTGAATAAACATGAAGCAGAATCATGATGCTACGGCAAAACCTCTTCTGGTGCACCACAAAGTCAGACTTACTGTTGCTTCATTTCGTCAATTATCAAGACCCACTATGTTTTGCTTTATCCACAATCTAAGCCATACAGGCATAAATATCTGGTGGACTGACTCGCTCACCGTGAATTATGTACTAAGAATTCGCTTTGAATCAATCAGGAGGATTACAACAATGGATAAGACCAATTTCCATCTTCCTCCTTCCCCCGGGCAATGACCACCTAAGACTTCGTTGACAGGATAGCTGCCGCTGTGAATACTGCTTCCTTTCCAAAAGGCAGAATTTGAGTCTTCCTGCAACATGATCCGGTCATAAACTTAGCAGCTTAAGAAAAGTAGAAACCAAAAGGTAACACCAGAGTTCCAATTGACTGTCTAAATGTTGGTAATGGTGTCCACACATGGCAGCAATCATTATAACAAAAAGTCGCACTCTGTAATTGAAGAGAGTGATACTTGGAAACTTTGAAATTGTACCAAGAAGTCTAAGCAAGTGGCAAAAAGGAATAAAACTATCTTACTCGTCTGTTTTTGCCAAACTGGTGAAGGCAGAGATAACATTCTCGCATATTTCCACAAGAGAGCTGCCTTTCACATCTTTTGACGAATTCAAGATTCTTACAGCATCTCCTTGAGACAATGATAAGAAAGCCTGAAAAAAAGCTAAAAGGCTTCAATTAATTGACCTAGCTATAGAATGACACTGGAGAGCGCCCAAAAACAAATCTATGTGAAACTGATTGATGATACTTGCTTTTTGAACTGCTAGATGCTACAGCACTGTCTATAATCTCTACATCAGAAAAACTTTCTCTAACCAATCAATTCTGGATTTGGAAAACGATAATGCTCCTACAGTGTAACAATCATGATCCACAACTTCCACCGGGATAGTAGCAAAGATTCTGAACATATTTTTCCTCTCATACTGACAACTAAAAATGTTTAAATGCGAACAAAGGAATACTGTTTACTCACAAATTATGTTGCTTCAATTTTCTGGCAGACTGGCTCTCCAATTGGAAAAAATATTGTTGTTCAAAAAGGTTGTACAACGAGGTAGGATGTAGCCAAACTATCAATAAATTAGGAATTTATGTGGACCATCCAAGTTCTTTATCCTTCAATTGCAAGAATCCATTCAAATAATCTCATTACAATCTTCTATAAGCAAAATCAACGTCTTATGGCGGCAGAAAGTGAAAAGACACAATATCCTTTATCCTCTAAACATGTAAAGTATTCTCGTCCCCTAAATTTAGAGAATATCACCATTTATTACTGAAAGGGAAATGAAAAAGTATTACCTGAAACCCATGTGCTAGAAGCAACTGAACTACATCTTTACTGATTTTTTTAATTATGTTTTTGGTGCTGGTTATGTTTGAAAAGCATCTTAAGACTCCATTGAAAGTTGCATCCTCCGTAGAACTATTTGACCTCCGAGTTCGAACTGAAGGCTACAGATATGTATTTCAGTTGTGAACTAAACAACAATGATAAGCTTCTATGATCACCTACAAGTTTAACTGAAATGGAAACTAACAATATGAAATAATAATCAATTAGTCGATTTACCTTAGCGTTGTACTTTGAGAAATACTGCTGAATAATTTCCAGCTTCCACTTGGGGTGATGAAATTTCTGCGAAATATATCCTCAATAAGCAAATAATATGCTGCAAACTTTATTTAGACCTAAACCAAAAAAAGAGAATAAAATGTATTTGGAATGAAAAGTAAATTCTTGATAGAGCAACATTAGTACAATGAGAAAACACTTTTGAAATTTGTTTCTTTAAAAACCATCGGATTTGTAGTAAGCTGCATACCTGAAAGAAAGGAGACAACATATCTCGGTTGTAAGTTAGCTCATCCAGAATTATCTCCAGCAAGGGGGTTCTGAACCAAATCACAGTATTGTGCTCAACAAAGTAGCCCATGTACAAAAATAAATATCTGTTAAATTAAAAAGGAAACAAGAAATGAAAACTAATCACCTCACACCATCAGCTCTAGTAATACCACCTTCAAAATCAGCTTTCTTCCTCAACGTATCAAGTTCCATAATCTGGAAATCTATAACATGAGTTTAACGACAAAATTTCCATCATCTTTACTTATATAAGGGGGCTTACAATTATCAGAAGTTTCTGTAAGGCAGCACCAATATTATTTACTGCTTCTAGTGATGCTATTCCCAAAGCAGTATCTTCACTTGTGGTTGGCTTTGCAGTAGAACTATCAGAAGATATAAGGCCAGCACTAGATTGAGTACAATCTTGACATAGTCCACATACGACAAAGAAGCAATCCTTCATCAAACTTCTATAGTTTATTCTTCTAGAACTCTGAGACAGCAGAAACAGATTGGAATGAAATGAAAACTAATTGTCTCCATGGAACTATACAATTGTAGCTAGAAATCATAGTGCCTTGACTGTCACCAGTCCAAGTTAGGTTAGAGCTAAAGCCATTAATTTTTTTTAACAAGATAAAGAATTACTGTAATGCTTATAACACAAAATAAAATAACAGTTAATCACTATAAAATGACAACAGAAGAGGTACATATTTAATGAACTGACAAGGCTAGGCTTTGAGTTGAGTGCATACCAGAAGCATGCTGAGCATGGAATCCCTTACTAAGGCCCAGTTCATGGTTTCTAGAAAACAGCAAACCTTATTAAACCTTCAAAAAGATGGAATATGTAAAGAACAAGTGGTGCAAGCCTACCATCATACACTCTTTTACGTGCCTCAAAATCTTCTTCAAGAACCCTGACAAGATATTGAAACAGTAGTATGTTCCCCAAAGTCTGAAACAGAATCATGTACTTGATAAATGACTAGGTGGTAACGTTTCAAGCTTTACACAACTTCAAATGACAATGCTCGCAAAGATTGCTACAGGGACATGAGAGACAATTTGCGCAATAACTAAATCTGAATGCTCCAAGGAAATCAAATAAAAGGCGAGAAAAGAGAGAGAAGAGGAAATGAACCTTGGTTTCTAAAGATTGAAGGTTGGCGTCATTAAACACCTCAGAAAGCTCTTCTATTAATGTCTGGAAAGCCTAAAAATGTAAAGAGAAGAACTGTAAAAATTGAAGCATATTAGCAACAACAGCTAACTCAATTGCAGGCAAAAGGGTGCGCTCAAAACACAGAAATTATTCCTTGTCTGCCTTGTCCTTAATGAAGAAACACTGCTTAGTGATCATTCCTCGCCTGCCTTGTCCTTAATGAAGAAGCACTGCCTAGTGATCATACTTTCAATGACGTCTCAATTACCAAATAGCAATTACAAATCACATGAGGGAGGTGGATATTAAACAAACCCCCCTGTGTCTTAACCTTGACAGATACGGAAAATAATAGGAAACCTCAGAACTGATGGTCCAAAGCTCATATAAAAGGTAGCAAATACAAGCTCCACACACCGATGAGTTAAGTGGGCTGCTGGAAGTTTTCCCAGCAGCTTGTCTCTCGCTCCAAGCCACATCAGAACTGAAAACAAATGGAGACCATGCCTAACATAAAAGACATCGAAAATTAAAAACAAATAATGTAACTTGGACACAAACAATCAACGGTGAGATAAGAAAAAGGATGAATTACGTCTTCATCCACCACCAGTTCAGGAGACTCTGATCCATCTTTATCCACAACATGCACTCTTGGAAAACGCTTTCATGAAACGATCACACAAACTTGAGAAAAAAGAGGAAATTGGGATCACACAAAAATTTAAGCTGGAACGAAGATGACAGAACAAGTACCATATGCAGGTCGCACAGAAGGCGAAAACTTTCTAGAATCAACTCGAGAGACGAACCCATTCGCATGATTCCAAACACCGGCTCGTAAATTTTGCTTCACATAAAGAAAATGTGGAAAAAAAAAAGAATGAATGACAAGGAAGAGAAATTCTGAAACCCTAACAAAAGTCAAGATCGAAACGGATTACTTACTTAGTTGGATGAGTTTGGTAATCTCTGACGAGGAAAGCACCTCTCACGGCTCGGAGAAAAGCGATCTCTGCGCGTCAATAAAAGAAGAAATTAACGAAAACGAAAGAAAGAGAAGATTTCTCAGTAACCAAACAATGAATAGAAAAGTACGGTCATTGGTGTGGTGTTGAGTGGGTTTGGAAGCAGTAGTAGAGGCGTCAAGGATTGCCAAAACGTTCTCTTCCCTCACTCTACTCATTCTTTCTCCTCTCCAATACTTTTGCTTCACACAAAAATTCTACTTTTTGAGTGAAAGCTTCTCTGTTTAGACAATAGAATGGTTATCACCATCCCGCCAAGACGACACGGATCAAAAATCAAATCAATTTTCGATTGCAGAGCTTGAACCCGGCCCGGGTCTGTATAGGGAGAGCTGAGTATGCTAACCAACTAGAAAGTGAAATCTTTTCATTCCTATGGAAAATTTAACTAAAATTTCTACTAAATATAAATGTTTATATTGCTAAGAAAAATAAAACATAAAATTTAGTAATATATTATTTAACTATTTAATATATTAATCATTAATAAGAATTATGAATTATTTTATTTTATATTTTATATTTTATATTTAATTAACTAAACTTAATTACTAATCAAGTATGCATAATTTTATGTATTTTAATTTATGTAATTAAATTAAATTAATTATTATTATAAATATAATCAAATTTAAAATATCCTCAAAATATATAAATTTCAAATAAAATTTGATTTAATAATTCAATTATAATTAAATATTAATTTTTAAATTATTTATTTTAATAAAATAAAAATAATTTTATTGATAATTATTAATAAGTATTACATAAGAGATTAAAATAAATTATTTTTAAAACATGTCAAATGAAAGTGCAAACAAAATTTAGATAACTATTTTAAACTAAGTGCTGTTTGTTTTCATTTTTATTTCTGATTTTTTGTTTTTATTTTCAAATTTAGTAAAAAAAATGTTTGTTTGAGTTTTTTAATTTTTGTTTTGGGTTTTGGTTTTTTTTCATTTTTCAAACATTATCAAAATCATAAAAGTAGTTTTTATTTTTGTTTTTTCTTGATCTATTTTACTACAACAATAACATCCAATATGAATCTCACTGATACGCGAGATTTGAGAAAGTCCAATAGTACATAGCCTTATCCCTAACTAATAAAAAGACTGTTTCCAAATGACCCACATGAAAAAAAAGAAAGAGAGTGAGAGAGCTAGAGAGAGAAAGAGAAAAATTAATAATAACAATGAGAAAAAGAAGAAAAAGATTAGTAGTAGTAGTAGCAATAATAATAATAATAGTGATGGTGGTGATAGTAGTGGTGGCACTAGTAGTAAAAATAGTAATTTTCTACTACTACTATTACTAATAATAATAATAATAATAATAATAATTGAAAGTCAATAGTAATAATAATACTAATAATGATAATAAGAACAATAATAATAATAATAATAATAATAATAATAACTATTAAATCAAGCTAAATACCTAAAAGATAAGTACTACCTATTTACAAGTTTAGGCTAACTACAAAAAGTAATATAAGAATCTCTTTATGATAAATCTTTTATCTTTATCTTAACATGTCAAAGTTTTCTATTGAAGGTCATATCGTTGTTAAGTTACAATATTGTCATAAAATTCTTGATCACCTCCCTCTAATTCTTCTTAGGCATCATTTTTTTCTCTTATGGTCTTTGAGTACAATCTTCTTGCATCTTCTCACTGGAGAGTCTTTGTGTTTCCTCTTAACATGTCTAAACTACTTAAGTCTTGTCTCTCTTAATTTGTCAATAACTACCTTCAATATATCTCTTATCATTACATTATTAACTTTATCTCTTCTGGTAAGGTTGCACATCTATCGGAGCATCCTCATTTCTGTCACTATTAGCTTATTTTGATGGTCCAATATTCTGTTCCATAAAACATGGCCAGCCTAATCACTGAATGATAAAATTTACCTTCAACCTTAAGTGGTACCTTCTTATCTCAGAATTCATTGGTGCACTTCTCTATTTAAGCCACCTAGATTTAATCCGGTGAACTATATCTTCGTCAATTTCTCCGTTACCATGTCTTAATTTAGTTTTCTATTAACTAAATATATATTTATTTAATTATTTAATATATTAACTATTAATAAAAACTATAAATAATTTAATTTAATTTAATATATTTTATTAACTAAAAGTAATTATTTAATATGAATTATTAATAATTTAATTTAATTTAATTTTGTAATTAAGTTAAATTGAATTAAATTAATAATTATTAATAAATATAACTAAATTTAAAATATTTTCAAAAAATATATATATTTCAAATAAATTTTGATTTAATAATTTAAATATATTTAAATATTAATTTTTAATTTATTTATTTAATAAAATTAAATCATTTTATTGATAATTATTAACAAATATTACATAAGAGATTAAAATAAATTTATCTAATTAAAAATAAATTGTTTTTAAATTCTATCTAATATATAATTATTATAGTGATAAAAATATAAATACATTGATATTAATAAATAAACAGTTTTTTTAGTTAAAAGAAAAACATTAACTTATAACATTAAAATCAATAAAATTCCAAATCTGGTCATATCTTAAACCTCCATTAGTGGTGGATTGTGTGAACAATAGTAGTATTGTTGCCTTAGCATGAATGGCGACATTTGAGTGTGTTTCCCAAGCCTCCAACGACCACAAAGGAGAGATCCAGTGATCATGACGGTGTTGAAAAATAGGGTTGAGATCCAATCTCAACCATAACAGAATAAATATAAATTTTTTTTGAAATTGTTGATTTCCCAAAAGCTAATATCAATTTAATTATATAAAATGATTAACACATAAATTATAATAAAGTATGAATCTAAATTCATACCTTATTTTGAAGATTGATCATGTTCTTGTTGAATCCCTCAAGTCATTTATGAAGTCGATCTGTCTCAACCATCGTAGCCGCATAAATGTCTAACCTCTAACGGTATTCACATACTAAGTTAAGAGAACTATGTAACTCATACAGAGAGGGGTTAAGAAATAAGTGTTAGCTTCATAGAGCTTAAGCCTATTTATAATAGGTTTTGGATATTTTAATTTCAATTAAACTTTAATTAGAATTACAAATAATTCTAATTAAATATCAATTATGTCCAAATAAGATCTAACATCTCATATTGATCGTTATTTATCAAATATCTCTTATTTATTCATAAAGTTTCTTAAATTTTACAATCAAGTCCAACTTGATAAAATATCTTTGCTCTCTTCAACCTATTTTATATGTGAGACTCATTAGGTTTCCAAATATGTTGACAATGATTATAAATTTTAATTCTAATTCATAATTAGAGTTAGAATTAGATAAATTAAACCTTCTTTTAATTTATCTTTAATTCTTCAATTAAACAATTTATAATCATAGAACAAGATTGGCGTCTAGCAACACATCATAACCACCCAAATACTTAGACATATCACAGTAGTTTTGACTAACCTTTATGTGCATGATTTTTAGTATAATTCAATTCTTTCATCATACAATGTTTTGATTAGACATAGAGCATGAAATTAATGTCTACTCTATTTTTGAGTCCAATCATATCAGTTCTTGTTAAGTCAGGAGGACTTTACGATAATTAATTTTGATGACAATCAAATAATAATAATATTAGAAATAAATGAACTAGTTTGATGAGTGTGTTAAGTGTGCAAAAGTACAAAGCATAGAGAAAAAATACAGAAGAAGTCGAAACACAGAAGAAACAAAACACAGAAGAAGTAGAAGACAGAAGAAACAAACACAGAAGAAGTAGAAGACAGAAGAAGCGAGACACAGAAGAAACGAAACACAGAAGAAACAAAACACAAAAGAAGTAAAAGACAAAAGAAGTCGAAACACAGAAGAAACAAAATACAGAATAAGTAGAAACACAGAAGAAGTAAAAGATAGAAGAAGTCGAAACACAAAAGAAACAAAACACAGAAGAAGTAGAAACACAGAAGAAGTAGAAGACAGAAGAAGTAAAAGAAAGAAGAAGTAGAGACACAGAAGAAGTACAAATTACAGAAGAAGAAAACACAGATGATACAAAGTAGAAGATACGCTAGTACGTCGAGCAGTTAGTTGGTTCGAGTTAGTTACAGAACTCAACTAAATAGTGGTTGTCAAGAATCAAGAAGCAGTCATCAAGAATCAAGAAGCGGTTGTCAAGAATCAAGAAGTAGTTATCAAGATTCAAAGAAGTAGTTGGAGACTTAGACTATAAATACTGGTCGTAGTTGAAGACTAAATAACTTTTCAAGAGACCTTTGATTCTACAATTTTTGAGCGTTCAAGTGTATACTTAAAAATTTTGTAGTGCGATACTGTAGAGCTAAACTACTGTAACAATAGCTCACGATATCTTTCTAGTGAGAGAAAGAAAAGGATAAGAGCTTGGAGAGGCTAAGATAGCTGAAAAAGAATACTTGGTGTACGAGACCTGAAGAGGCTCGAGAAGGAGAAAGAATACTT
>JAOTAY010000002.1:21797833-21848923 GCA_025629805.1 Erythroxylum baracoense
GTTCTTATCAAGAAAAAATTAAAGTTTTAGTCTTTGCAAAAAGAATACACAATTCAACCCCCCTTCTTGTGTATATCATCTATTATAAGTAATTTCTATATTAACTTGTGATTTACTTCAGTTCTCTATCTTTAGCTATTGATTCAATTAATGACATTTGTAAATTATTTACAAAGTATCATTCCACCTTAGTCAAGGATTTTCTGAATCAATACTAATTGAGAACAACGGAGCATGCTCTCTAATTATTTTAGGATGGAGAATCCTATCTTGATCACATAATTACCTCCATATAGTACATGCTACATCCAACGACTACCAATTAACTGACCTATGATCAAATAGGTCATAAGTAGTATCAAAATATAACAATTCCTATACAAGATAACTTTAGTGACCTCAAGTCAAATGATCAATTATACAATCATCACAATGAGAATTCTATAGACAGACAAATAATGTTCCAAATAGATTTATTATATCAGGTCTGTTCAGTGAACTTTTTCTCTAATAAGCACCCACATGTTTGCTTAAGTATCTCCATACTTTAGCTTATGAGATTGACTACTTCCTTCATTAGGAAAAACATAACATGTGCTAGTCTTTTTACATTTTATTAATGCTCAATCTTATTAGAACAATAACTAAGAACAATTTAGGGATAATATATAAATGCAATATGAATCTCATAATTTTAATCTCATAATAATTTTATTTGCGATGTACAATTATCCCATGAACTTTATCATATAAATATAAACATGTGTAAGATAAAGAATGCCCTTTAAATAATTGTCACTAAACTATAACCAAAGTGATTGGCTGTAGGGCATAAACTAACAATCTCCCACTTGCACTAAGCCAATCGTTTAAGTTTCAAATACCATATTACCATATGACGATCATACTACTGCTGGGATAGTGGCTTAATAAGAGAATGCTCCAATATTCTCTATAGTGAGCACTTGCTTAAATCTTACAACTCTCATCTTAATTATCATCATAATTAAGAAAATTTGCCTAAATACATCCTTGAATCTTTGATGAGACATTATCTCCTTATGCATGCTCAATGGTTCTAATATTCTACAATACATTACTGTCTTAAACAATGCAAGGAGCTATATCAAGTTCATTAAAGAATTTGTTGATCCAATTAATCATTTCCGCTAAATGAAAAATGTATTATGGCTTAATTAGCAATCATTGCTACATTAGAACCTTTCCAATATGATATTGTTCTAAGTAAATAAACCTTAATAAGGATTTACTTATAAAGTAAATATCCTTATCTCCTTGAACTCAAATATCAACTCATATATAGAATAATGGATATCTTTAATACTTGACAAGTATCAGATATCTCAAATATTAAACATCTTTAGTACATTATCTATGTACTTGAACTTAGAATAGGTGAACAATTTCTAATCTCTCTCTATAAATCTGATTCCCAAATTATGATGTTACCTTTTAATATCTAATAAGAGTTGTTCTTAGACAATTAAGTTTTCAACAATTGGAAAAGAGTTTAAGAGAGAAATGAACTTATACTTTTGTAGACTTTTCTCTTTATTGGTCCATTAGGAGTAATTTAAACAAAATTTGGATCATTACAAATGTTGAATCTAAATTCAGTATCAAGTACTCATAAGGTTGAACTAGAAATGCATATGTCTCTGTTATATCTCATATAAGCAAGAAAAGTAATGCAATCAATTTTCTTCTTACACCAACTATTATCATAATATAGCAAAGCCTTTCATTAATGTCCATATTTATGCTTTTAGTAGGCTAAATCAAGTAGAATAATTCCAACAAAGTACCACACCTTTCGGCACTACTCTATGCAACCTTTTTCATGTTGCTATCATAGTATTGACATACATCATTCATATTGCCATCAAAGTTTATGAGACATTAGTCAACTCAAAATATCAGTACATTTTGTCATCTATATGATTTTGATAATTCTTGAAAACTTTGTCACCAAGTCCTTAATAGGATTGTAGCAAAATTATGTAATGGACATACGATTTCTTCTTTCTTTGAGAACTCTTTTTAAACATAATCTTATGTCCAAGAAATTTGGTTCGCTAACTCTTAGTATCAACTATACTAAAAAAGATAAATTCCATTTAAAATAGAATATAATTGTAAGAAAAGCAAGTAATTAAATGACATTAGGACTTTAACCATGTATTTTATTACTTTCATTATTTTATTCCAAATAATAGCCCTCACAACTATACAAAAATTGATCTTAAATTTGCTTAACAAACTCCTGAAGCCAATTCACCAACTATTCATGCAAAGGATGGTTAAGGGCCGAAAAAAGAAGCCCAAGCCTGGAGCAAACTGGTTAGTAAGAAATTTGCTCCGAAAATCTCCTTTAAGCTATGACTGGTAGTAAAAGAGAAATTACTAACCAAAGACAAGTTGGGATATCTTACATATCCAAAACATGCAGTTTATGCAATAATGACAATGAGACATAAGCTCACACTCTTTTTTATTGTGAGTTTTGTACAGATAAGTAGAGGAAAATCCTAGCACTATGTCTTCTACAAGTAGATAACAACAGCAAAAACTTTCAACAATTCCTAAAATGGACGAATGAAGTAAGGAAAATTAGCAAGACAGAACAGACAATCTACATGATTAGTTTGAGAGCATGTATGCATAATATTTGGGCATAAAAAATGCTAGAAGCTTCATAAGGAAAGAAAAAGATAGGGAATACCTACTGAAGGAAACCATCAACTGGATCAAGGAGCTCCTTCATTGTAACGACTCAAAGAGAAGCATCTCTGAAACTGGCAGACCATGGTACCTTATAAGTAGTAGCTCCTGAAATCCCAAGCTACCACCGTTTTCACCAATTTAATTGATAGGGAATGAGGATCAATTCAGTGACGCCTGCAAACATAATTTGGGAAAATTTTAGGTTTTGGTCCAATTTTAAACTTACAATGGGCTAGATCCATGTATTGCACTGCTAGCTAGCTTTTTGTTAATGTACGGTTAAAGACATGAATTGTTCACAGTGATACATAAGTAATAATCAAAATATAAGCTTGGAAGATGAGTATATGGATAAAAACTATAAGGCCCATAATGTGATCATATACCCCAAATTGTGGATTAATGATTGACAATCAGGTCTTTCAATCTTAGATTTTTCAACTTTCAACGTAACATGTTGATCATGTATTTGGCTGAAGTGTTATCACAAATCCTAGCCAAAATTGGGGAAAAAAAAGTCTTAAGGCCCCTAAAGAAAAACTAAAATAATAAATTCACTATTAATTATAATAAATATAAAAAGAAGGCCTTTATAGGAAGAGTAAGAACAAAATCTCTTACTCAGCTCTCATTTATGTATTGCTAATATGTTAGATAATTAAGAGACTATTAGTCGACTGTTGATTAAGAAAAAAAAATCCGTGTTCCAGCTGATGCTTCATCTTTGTTTAATATTGAGTTAAAAATTTTCCAAATCAAGTTATTAATATATCAGGAAATTACTACCAATATGAGGTCGTTACCAGATGAGCAGAAGTTAATCTGACAAGGTTGATGCTTACAACCCACAATAAACACTTACAGGTTAGAAGCGTTTTGACCATCTTTGTAAAAGATAATTCCCATTGGGTTTGCATCATTAGTGCATTAGTTACTAAAGCAATTCTTTCATTTTCATATTCTGGTCATTTTCTCCCTTCCGCTACACTTAACCCAACTAACAGCCACCACCAAACCTACTTTGTAACCCGCATCTGGCTCTGTCCTTGCACTTAAAGAAAAGAAAAGATAAAAGCTTTGTTGCAATGATTTTAAATTGGATCCAAGTTACAGCTTCAGCTAGTGGTTGATGTTAGGCTTGTAGGTTGTTAAAAGCGAAGCCCATCTTGCCTTCCAATTTCCAGTCGTACTTGTAAACTACCAATTTCCTCTCTTTGTACCTTCTTTTATGTATAAGTAGTGAAGATAGTGAGATAAATGAAGATCCGAGAAGGTTTTGCAGAAAGTATGAGTACAACAAGGTTTATCAAGTGTGTGACAGTGGGTGATGGGGCTGTGGGAAAGACATGCATGCTCATTTCCTACACCAGCAACACCTTTCCCACGGTACTTTGGTTTAGTTCTTTATTGGTGATTTCTCTGAATGTTTGCCAATTGTCATTCTTGATTGGTGAACATGAGAATTGTTAGTTTCACACTTTTTCATGTAAATTCGTGGCAGGACTATGTTCCTACCGTGTTCGACAACTTCAGTGCTAATGTTGTGGTCGACGGCAGTACTGTGAATCTAGGATTATGGGACACTGCTGGTGAGCACTCTTTATCTGCTAAATTGTACTCAACCTAATCCTAATGTCCACTGAAGTTTACTTGCCCTTTTGAATTGTTTTTGGAAGAAATTCAACTTATCGTATTTGATGATAATTAAATATTGATGCACATCTCAGGGCAAGAAGATTATAACATGCTAAGACCCCTAAGTTACAGAGGAGCTGATGTGTTTTTGTTAGCCTTCTCTCTTATCAGTAAGGCCAGCTACGAGAATATCCACAAAAAAGTATTCCTCTTTCTCATTTTTCCCTTCTGCACCGTGGTTCAGAATAATCATCTAACATAAGGAAGTGCTGGATTTATTGTCAACAGTGGATTCCTGAGTTAAGACATTACGCTCCTAATGTGCCAATTGTGCTTGTTGGAACTAAGCTGGGTAAGCAATTTACCGTAGTAATTGCCAGCTCCATTTTAATTATCGATCAATTGTCTCATTGCTGATGTCTCAATTAAGTGCAGATTTAAGAAGCGATAAGCAGTACTTGGTTGATCATCCTGGAGCAACATCAATAACAACAGCTCAGGTATGTCTTCCCCTGTAACATCGATACATAATGCTTGCAATTTATCGAGGAAAATTAATGGGCAGGGCGAGGAATTGAAGAAAACGATCGGTGCGGTGACTTACATCGAGTGCAGTTCCAAAACTCAGTAGGTGAAACACTGTTCGGCAGATTCATATGTAGAACTTAAAGACACAGAAATTGTAATGTAGTTGTTTTTGATCAGAATGTGAAGGCTGTATTCGATGCTGCAATAAAGGTTGCTTTGTGCCCACCAAAGAGACCAAAGAAGAAGCCGCGCAAGACAAAATCGTGTCCATTCCTCTAGCCCATATACAAATGACATCATCATTTTCGCTGCCAATTTCTCTACACCATAGTAGTCAAAGAATCCTTATTTTTATTTTCATCAAACTTCCCTTTGGAGCAGTGTTATATTCGTAGGCTGGACTTATAAATGCCTCAAGTGATTAAAAGATTTTGTGCAATTGACCAATCCATCGTTTTCATATTATGCGAACGTCTAAATCTTAAACAAGGACCATACTTGAGAACGGCTGAATGTTAGCAATAAATTTTTTTAAAGGTAATAAAGAAAAGAAACAAAAAGGCCTAGTGCCTAAAACAAGTAACCGAACACGGGTCACTAAAAAGCATCATCCGCATTTCGAAAATTGGAGCAGTCCACACAGTCAAGGGACGAAAGTGGGACGATCCTGTCCTAGCTAGAAAATCTGCACATTAATTTGCCTCGCTGAAGACATGAGAGATTGAGCATACCCATATTCTACTGAGAAAAGATCGGATCTCCAAGACAAGAGACAAATAGGGATGAAAGGGGGAACATGACTGTGAGATAAGACGAACTGTCTCTAGCGAGTCTGTTTCCGCTAACACTTTACGATACCCAAGCTCCCAGGTAAAAAGCAGGTCACGGCGAATAACTTGTAGTTCTGCCATCATATTGGATGCATGACCAATATAGCCAGAGAAGCCGGACACCCAACATCTAGTACCATCACAGATGAGTCCACCAATCCCAGCATCTCCAAGATTACCCAGAGCACTGCCATCAACATTGAGCTTAATAAAACTCTCTGGGGGTGTTAACCACGCAATCCATTTATCCAGCACAGGTGTAGGCACATCCTCATTATGTTACAAGGCCAAAGTACAATCCACCAATAGGATTTAATTCATTGGCATTGACTAGGAATCGAAACAGTAGAATGAGAAATGACATCATGATTGCGTGCGCACCAGATAACCCACACACAAGTAGAAAACCACAAAACAGAGGAGACCGACAGTGACACGTCGAGCAGAAACCGATCCAACCAGTCATCCAGAGCTGATGCAAAGAATTCCCCAGGGACATCACTCCACACCGTGAGCCAAACTTTTGATACCCAGACACAATCCCTCAAGGCATGGATAATAATTTTCGGTCCTCGACCACACCGGGAATACATAGATGAGGTAGCCATTGCCCGATAATGATGACGAGCATTAATGAGGAGACAATGCCAGCGGACTTTCTTTACTTTGATGTCATAAATCTTTACTTTGGATTGTTAATCTTATAATTTAGGCTGACAAAACTCCACCGGAAGAAAAGTGGTGTAAGATAACGTAGTTTCAACTTTGCTCTTCAATCGATTACGAAACAAGACTTGCAAGCTTTATCATATGATATAAGTTGTGTCAAGAATAGAATGTAACTCGATAAACTTTACCTAACTCTAGTTTTCGTAAAGATCGTGTAATAGTTACAACTGCTCAGCCTAATCTATAGGATAAAACAACTCTTAAATGGAACTGGGCAAGTTGGGCTCAGGTGAAAATGTCCAATGGGATAAACCAAATACTCTTTTTAACAGGGTTAGAGCACCTTTTCTAGTTAGGGTGTTCCAATTCTATTTCTTTTAATCTGCTTCATATATTTATGTGAACCTTACATAAATATATGGATAAATTTAATAAAATATAATTGAAATTGGTTAACTAGAACAGTATCTTACCCTTTTTTTAAACTGTAATTTGAGTTGCATTCATTTAGGATGTGATTGAGCTTACATGGTAAGTCAAGGTCAACTTTGGAGTGTTCACTAGGCTTAGAAAAGGCTTGCAGGTCTAACGACATCCAGCCCAAATCTGACGCTCTATTTTCTTTTAATTTACAAAAGATGTATATAATAATTAAAAAAATAGAGAAATTTTCACATTTCTATTAAACAAGGAACTCTTTTATAATTTGTGCTTACAAAAAGATGAGTGAAAGAGTTTTTGTAAGAGAAATTTCAAGTTAATTTATTACCCAGTTCAATACATCTTATGTTGGACTAGCAAATCAAATTTTAAATTAAATTTAAGAAAAACTTTACATTTTAGAATAATTAATTCACACTAATTAATTATATCGATTTTGACTCACTCAAACTTACATCTTTTTATTTTATCCAATTTAAATCAACTGTATTAAAATATTAAAAACTACCTTTTTAAATAATTATAATAAGATAGCATGAATTTTCATATAAAAGTCTCGAAAAGAAGCACTTTCTAATAATTTTTTATTTTATTCTTTTTTATTTATCTTAATTATTTATTTTTATTTCATTTTGATGTATGTTTTACTATTTATATCTTTATGATGAAGAATTCAGTATTTTTATTTATTTATATCAGACAAATTTTATATTTCGTATTTTTTCTCATATTTATGTTTTATTCTTCATTCCATGTAAATTTTTTTAGAGTTAAAATGGTAACATCAGTCGTAGACATCTCTTGTACTATTTGGATTATAATTCCTAGAGTGGAGACATTAGATTTGCTTCAAATCAATATGACAATATGTAACCAATTCAATTTCTACTCCAATTTTTCTCCAAAGTTTCAATGGCTCAAAACAATAATTCCTAAATTCATATGTCTAAGTTTCCAGTGCCATTGGACAGTCATTTCCTCTACCGGTAAACACTTATTCTGCCGCTTGGCAGTTTTCCTGGTCCGGAAACGACCCCGAAAAATTCCCGAAAAATTTCTAAAATTCTCTAAAAATCTCAAAACCCTAATGACCCTCTCCAACACAATTTTTACACACACAAAGCCTATTTTTCACAATTCCTATTTATTCACAATTATACCGGGAAAATGTCACGAATGTATGTACAGACATTTTTCATGTGCAAAAATCACTGTTCACTGCATGAGATGTGTTTTCCTAATTTCTCTGATTGATCTCTTGTGTACCCGTTTCTATAATTCAACCCTTTGTATGGAAACGGGATGTTACACAATATGTCTTATTGAGAAATCGAGACAAATCAGATCTCGACCACAATAGAATAATTACAAAATTTTTTCGTATTTTGATTTCCTATAAATCAAGATCACTTTAATTTTATAAAATGATTAACACATAAATTATAATAAAGCATGAATCTTAATCCATACCTTATTTCAAACCTTAATCTTTTTCTTGTCGTATTCTACGAATCGTTTCCGAAATTAGTCCATCTCAATCACCGTAATCTCACAAATATCTTACCTCTAACGAGATTTGTAGAACATGTTGAGAGACATCGGTAACTCTTACAGAGAGGGTTAAGCAAGAAGTGTCATATCTATTAGAGCTGAAGGTTATTTATAATAATTTGAACATTTTACTAATTGAAATTGAATTTTAATTTTAATTTTAATTAAATTGTAAATATTAGTTATGCCCAAATAAGATCTAATATCTCATATTGATCCTTATTTATTAAATATCTCATATTTAATCACAAAGTTTCTTAAACTTTATAATCAAGTCTAACTAGATTAAAATATCTTTGTTCTCTTCAACTTATTCTTTATCTGAGACCCATTAAATTCTCAAATATGTTGGCAATGATTATAAATTACAATTTTAATTCATAATTAGAATTAAATAAATTAAATCTCCTTTTAATTTATTTTTAATTCTCCAATTAAACAATTTATAATCATAGATCAAGATTAGCGTCTAACAGTACATCATGATCACCCAAATATTAAAGAATGTCAAAGTGATTTTGAATAATATTTCCGTGTATGATTTTTTGTATAATTCAATCATCTCATCATATAATGTTTCGATTAGATATATAGCATAGAAATAATGTCTACTCTATTTTGAATTCAATCATATTTGTTCTCTACCATTAGTTACTGATACAATTAAATATCATTCTACCTTGGTCAGAGATTTTCTAAATCAATACTAATTAATAACAACACGACATTGTCCCTAATTACTTTAGAGTAATGAATCCTATCTTGATCACTCAACTACCTCCATATAGTTTATGTTGCATTCAATGACTACTGACTGAACTACTTATGATTAGAATAGGTCATAAGTAGTATCAAAATATAACAATCCTTATAAAAGATAAATTTGATAACTCCAAGTCAAAGGATCACTTATACAATTATTACGATGAGAATTTCCATAGACATACAAGTAATGTTCTAAATGGATTTCTCATATCGGGCAGTTCAATGAACTTGTTCTCTAGCAAATACCTACACGTTTGTTTAAATATTTCCATAACTTAGTCTATGAGATTGACTACATCCTTTATAAGGAAAAACATAATGTGTGCTAGACTTTTATATTTTATTAATGTCCAGTCTTAATAGAATAATGACTAGGAATAATTTAGGGATAATACATAAATGAAATATAAATCTCATAATTATAATATCATTTTAATTTCATTTACAATGTATAATTATTCCATGGACTTTATTGTATACATCTAAACATATACAAGATAAAGAATGTCTTTAAATAATTGTTACTAAACTACAACCAAATTAATTGACTGTAGGACATAAACTAACATGTCATTAGGGTGGACATTTTGGTAAATTTAAACCTAGCGAGTTCTTGCCAAAATTATACTCTCTTATCTTTTTAAAAAGTTTTAAAATATACAATTTTTCATTTAAAAGAAAATCGATATATTTTTGTGTACATATTAAACCAAATAACTATTTTTGAAAATTTTCTTTTAATTGAAAATAATAAAAAAGAATGAAAGTATTATTGTAAGAGAAGTGTCAATCGAATCTTGGCTCCATTCAATCAAGCGAATTTTAGTCAATAAGTTAGACAAATCTTAAATTAAATTTGGAAAAAAATTAACTATTTTATCTTAATCGATTACAACAAGTGGAATCACTTATATTTACATGTGTAACTTTAATAAATCCAAATGAATAACTTCAACTATTAAAAGCTACCACTTTTAACTATTTACCATAAGATGGCTTACCCCTCGTAGAAAATGTCTGAAGTGAAACACTCTTTTGTGTAATTTTCTATTATACTATAGCCTTTCTAGGTTTGAGCATCCAATAGTCTTTGTTCCTTTTACTTAATCTCTTTCTGCTCCATCTAGACCTACTTTCTTCCATTTGTATCTTTATGGTGGTAGATCTAATGATGTTTTATATATATCTATGTTTTTTATTCTCCACTTTATGGTTCCTTTTGAGATCTTGGTTCTTTTTTCCTCACACATATTTGTGTTTTGTTGTTTATTTGATGTAACTTTTGTGGGAGTTAAAATGTCAACTATTGGGTTTTGAAACGAAAACTAGCCAAATTTCTTAGATAGATATTGGATTTATTTCAAGTGAATATGAAATTAGAACAAAATTTCCTTATGTTTTTTAAATTAGAAAATATGTACATTTTGTAAAAAAAGAAAGAATTTAGATTTTTCATATATATTAAACTAAAAATCTTTTTTTTAAAATTATGGTTTAATTTAAATTTAAAAAGCCAATGTTACATCAATAAGTCAACATCAAATCATTATGATTGGTTTTGGGTCCTTAGTTTTTGTCCTTAAATTTGTTTTTTCTATCATTATATATAACTTTTGCAATAGTTGAAATGTCAGGATCTCTTGTACTGTTACCATTATATAGTAAAAAGTTTTTGTTATATTGGGGCATTTGAGATGTTAGATTTTCTTCGAGTTGATATGATATTCTTCGTTAGAGTGGGTGTGCTAGTATATGCAAACTTAGTGACATACAGAAAAAAATTTCAATTTTTATCTAAATTTTAATTCTAAAAAAGATATTTTCAGAACAAAAAAATGAACATATGTAGATCATTTTCAAAGATATTAGACCAAAGAACTTTTATGAAATTAGTGCTTTAAATTTAGAATAATAAAAAAATAAATGATAGTTTTTTGTAAGAGAAGCTTTAAGTTAACCCATGGCTTAGCCCAATACAATCTATGTTAGGTCAATAAATCACTCAAATGTTAAATTAAATTTAATAAAAAATAATTTTTATATTTTAAATTAATTATTTCATCTTTAATTAATCATAATGAATGATACTTGTTGACATTTGTACCTTTAACTTTAACCAGTTCAGTATATTAAAAAAAACTTTAATTAGTTCAGATAGACTACCATAAATAAGCCACCAATTTTGAACACTTACTATAAGATGCCTAGACTTCTCTTTAACAACCTCTCAAAGAAGAAATTGGTTTATGAAAATTTCTCATGTGCTGGAGCCTAGCTGAGAACTTTGAAATATTGAGTTATATTGTCTCTTTAAAACTCAAATATCGAGTATTTGTAGGGAGATGCAATCAAGTATTAAAACTAATCCCCAAACATTAGTGTCATTAGGCTTTATATTCTCAAACTAAGCCTTCTATTTATCTTAACTTATGGAAGGTGTAATCTTAAAAAAACAATTTATGGTTACCTTCTTCTAAGAATAAATGTTTTAGAGAAACGAATTCAGTTCATTTCCAAGTAAAAACACTCTTGAATTTCAAAAAGAAAATATTTCTATGATATTATACTTGTATGTGTTGGTTTATTCTTTACAACCAATCATTTGGTTATAGTTTAGTGATTATTATTTAAAAGCTTTCTTTATCTTATACATACTTAGATGTATATGATAAAGTCTATAGGGTAAATATACGTCACAAAACAAATTATAATGAGATTTATATTGGATTTATGTATTATCCCTAAATTCTTTTTAGTTGTTGTCTATTAAGTATGAATGCTTATTAAAGAACAAGTTCACTAAACATATTTGATATGAGAAATTTATTTGGAACATTACTTGTACGTCTACGGAATTCTTATTGTGATGATTGCATATGTGATCTTTTGACTTGAGAT
Source organism: Erythroxylum baracoense (assembly GCA_025629805.1). Classification (NCBI taxonomy): domain Eukaryota; kingdom Viridiplantae; phylum Streptophyta; class Magnoliopsida; order Malpighiales; family Erythroxylaceae; genus Erythroxylum; species Erythroxylum baracoense. Next base: position 21,809,896 of record JAOTAY010000002.1, read on the forward strand.
TTCCATAGTTATCTTGTATAGGGATTGCTATGCTTTAATACTAGTTATGATCTATTCTATTCATTGCTAGTTCAGTCAGTAGATATTGGATGTAGCAAGAACTATATGGAGGTAGTTGTATGATCAAGATATGATTCACCACTCTAAAGTAATTATGGTGAATGCTTCATTGTTTTCAATTAGCATTAATTTGGGAAATCCTTGACCAAAGTAGAATAACTAAAAAGAAGTTTTGTAAATAGTTTACAAATGTTATTAATTGAATAAATAGCTAATGGTGGAGTACTGATATGATTAGATTCAAAATAGAGTACATATTAATTTCATGCTTTATGTGCAATAAAAAAATTATATTATGAAAAGTTTGAATTGTACAAAAATTCATGCATGAAAAGGTTAGTCAAAACTACTTTGACATTACTAAATATTTGGGTAGTCATGATGTGTTGCTAGACGTTAATCTTGATCTATAGATATAAATATTTTAATTATAGAATTAAAGATAAATTAAAAGAGTTTAATTTATCTAATCCTAAATATAATTTAGGCTTATTATTTGTATCCATTACCAATATATTTGGGAATCTAATGAGTTCTACATTAAAAAACGAGTTGAAGAGAGCAAAGATATTTTGATTAAGTTAGACTTGATTATAAATTTTGAGAAATTTTATAATTAAATATGAGATATTTAATAAAAAGGATCAATATGAAATATTAGATCTTATTTGGACATAATTAGTATTTAATTAGAATTATTCGTACTTCTAGTTAAAATTTAATTGAAATTAAATTGCTAAATTGTCAAAAACCTATTATAAATAGGCCTAAGCTGTAATGGAGCTAGCACTCCTTGCTTAACCCTCTCTACAGCAGTTGCAAAGTTCTCTTAATTTGTTATATAGATACCATTAGATACTGGATATTTGTGCGACTATGGTGGTTGAGATAAACAAGTTTTGGAAACGGTTTGAGAAACATGACAAGAATATGATCAAGTTTTAGAATAAGATATGAATTAAGATCTATGCTTTATTATGATTTAATTGTTAATCATTTTATAGAATTAAAATGATATTAGTTTTTGAGAAATCAAAATATGAAAAAAATTTATTATTATTCCACTATGTTTAAGATCGAATCCTATCCTGATTTCCCAACATCTATGTCATGATAGGGGGAAGGCATCAATTGCTAAAGAAGAAATCTTTTATCACCATTGGCATGTCAAAGTGGGAGATTTTGTGTTTAAGTGTAACCATATGGGACATCAGGTTTGTGATGTTATCATATTTCCCAACAATGAGAAGCAACTCAATAGTATTGAATGGGAGGCTTATTTTTAATTTTACGATACTGTCATTTTGTTAAAGCTTTAGATAAACTCTTTCATTATTTTCAACATTATTTAACAATTCTTTTAACTTATCAGTTTGAGTTATTTTTCATTCTCGATTTAGGGCGCTCGTGTGCATTATCTCGACAGGTCTAGATGAATATACTTTGTTAGATCAAGTGACGTCCTACAATTTTGATGATAATGAAACATATTATTATTGATTAATTTACTTTTAGTGATATTAGTAACATTATTATAATAAAATTAAGCAATATGTGAAAGATGAAGTTCAATGGAAGATAAAGTAAACAAATGAACCAATTAAGCTAATTGAGGAATCAAATGATGGATAAAATGAGTAAAGTAGAGCGCAAATGTAACTCAAGATAGCTTTAAAAGAATTCAAGTGAATAACTAAGAACATGGAGGAATTAAGAAAATAAATATTTAACAAATCATTGCAATCCTTCTTATAACCTTATCTTATTTTAATGAATAGTAGCTTAACTATCGTATGATCATTTGTATGTAGCGCATAATGCACCAACTCTTTCATAATTAAGAGAAAAATGTTTTAATCCAAAACAATTAATATTCGAATAAGGTTTTAGGAATTTTTGTAATTGTTTTGCATCAAGTTTATATCAAAGAAGTGTGTTTTATCTTTAAAAAGACTTAGGAGTTAAAATTTTCAACTTGGTTTCTATAAGGATTTGACTAGCCTATGAGTTTAAATTGACTAGCTAAGTAAAGGACTAGAAATTAAAAAATATGTATTATCTATTAGGCTAGGAGATAGGCTATTTGAATCCCCAACCAAATAGATATAGGCTAATTGAAGGTGAGTATCTGACTAGCCAAACGTGCCTAAAAACTAGTTGTTATAACAATTAGTCTGCTTATCTAATGACCATTAAAGTTAGTTTTAGGTATAAATAGACCATATGCCTAAAAACTAGTTGTTATAACAATTAGTTTGCTTATCTAATGACCATTTAAGTTAGTTTTAGGTATAAACAAACCATAATTAAGTTATGACATAAACCTTTGACATACTAAATAGCTACAAGGAGTTTTGAGATGTTAAAAAGTGCATATGTGCATGACATAATATATGGATTCTTTATTCATTGGTGTAAGAGATGAAGTTTTTGAGTTATATGATTATTGCAATTAGAAAATTGCTTGAAAGTATATTTTATTAGCGTTCCTCCTGATCTCGAACTAATATCTAGAGGTTTCCTCTTTACTTATGACAAAGTAAGATATTTGAAAGTGCCTCGCTTCACCCATAGAAAAGAAAATGTTGAATGGAGGATTTTTCTTCACCTATTGAAGATAGTGAATTTGTAATTGGAGGTTGGGAAGTAAACATAAGCCAAAGGTTATTTGGCCGAACCATTATAAATCAGTTTTTGTTTCTTTCTTTACTCTTTTTGACAATTATTGTGCTTTTATGAATTTGTTTTATATGAATTTTCTATAATGTTTTAGTAGAATTGGTAATTTATTCATTAGTGTACAAATAGAAAAATAATGAACATATAATTCATCTCCCTTTTGTGTGGCGCATTTGCCTTAGTGTTTTCTTTTATTATTATTTTTATGTTTTGAGTAAATGAATATAAAATCACATATCATTCATACACTTGATTTACTAAACAAATTGAATGATATGTGATTTTATATTTATTTACTCAAAATGTAAAAATAATAATAAAAGAAAAAACTAAGGCAAGTGCACAAATATTTTTTATAGTATAATTTTAATGAGTCAGAATGTCAATCTCATGAGGCTTGTAATTACTAGTATTAATTTTTTCATTATCTAATTTAACAAAACGAGTGATTAAATTGGACAAGGAAAATTATCAAAATTAAAAAATGAAAATGAGATAACCGATTAAAGCGATAAATAAGAATTAAACAACTGGTAGATAAATAAGTTATAGAAGGAAAAAAAACTCCCCTTAGAACTTTTCTTATACTTGAATTTATCTCGATTCAATGATTACCTCTAGTTTATTAAATGATAGAGATTTTAACGTTACAACTGTACTCTTTGTTAGGATATAGAGTTTGTATCCTTAAGTATTTTGATCGAAAGTTCTCTTAAATCAAAATCTCTTAAGAATGAATTAGTTCATTTTATGAATTTCCATTAATAGATTTGACTCCAACTCGAAAGGATTATGTGATCTTATATCGAATACCCCTCTCAGCTTCTTTTCTTTAACAATCATTGCTAACACGAGACTAACATGACCCCTATTATAGTATCATGTTGCTTTATTATTCTAGCAAAAAACCATAAGAAATAGATTGAATTAGCAAAGACCATAGGTTAAGCACAATTTTATGTTTGACCTATGTTGTTGAAAATGGGTCCTTATTTCCTTTTGTGTCACCGAACAAGGGCCTCAATTGTCCCTATATTACTAAGCATGGGTCTTTATTTGTGCCATATTTTGAGTAGTTTCTTTAAATAATGTCAAAATAATTCCAACTTAAACTTGCCCAAATTCATTCCTTTTTTATTAGAGAGCAAGTATATGACCTGAAAACAAAACATAAGGCAAATTAAATAACAAATCTAATAAAAATCATCCAATTACAACTAAAATGCTCTTAGAATCATGCTAAAAACATATTGTAATTATCACAATCAAATTTTCCCATATTTAAATAATTTTTTATTCTTAGGCAAATCAATCTCAATTCTTATAACTAATATAGGTTACAACTCTAGGAAATAATTCAACAAATTAGTTGAGATTCCCTATTATTCATCCAATTACAAAGTTTATCGAATTGTTAGATATTTACCTACTTGCATCAAATCATAAATTAATTTTATTCACTTTACAATCCTTCAAATTTTAACTCAATCTATAAAAATCAACCTAATGTATAAAATAAACATATAAGAAGCTTCAACTTTCAGGTATTTTATAACCCATATTTATTGAAAATTAAAAATAATATATTTTTTTGAAAATTAAAAGAAAATTTCATTAACCATAGTGAATACTATATACAACATTACAATGAGGTCTTCACTAAGGAATCAAAAGTATTACAATGGCCCATATACAAAAGTTCTGATAGTTTGGAAAATGAAGCTAGTATGGTATAAGTTCCAGCTCAATCTCACATTATCTGTTAGGTTTTGGAATGCTTTTATGGATATTACAAGGCCTCGGATCTTATTAATAGTGTTTGCTGCTAGCTGGTATTGACTAGTTTGCTCTCGTTGATATAACCTTCGATTCCTCTCTTGTCAAATGTTGTATATTGAGAGGGTGAAAGTAGTGTTGATTAGCATGGTATCTTCCTCGCGATTTAAAATAATAATTTCATCTAACATAGGAGCATCTAGAAGCTTATTTGGAAAGTCACCTAATTTTTTGACACAAAAGTATACACCTTGTCCAAAATACTCCCGGTTACTCAATTAGGCATATTATTTCCTGTTGAACTCCTAGTAGATAAATTATGAATTAATCAACTCAGGAATTGGTCATGTCTCAACGTGTCTGTCATTGAAATTCTCTATAAATATATGTTAAACCAATTAAGGTTTCAATCAATATTTTGATGATAAAAAAACATAATTTATACCAATAAGTTCATTTTTCATAAAAGATATATCCAAGTAAATTGTAGCCATACATAAATCAAGAGACATTTCATAAAGTTGCTAAGGAAAAATTAAAGCTTGCATCATTTGAAGTGAAGATTAAAGTGAATGACAATTAAGATAAAGGTATGTCAAGGTCATATCTAATTTGTAATGTTTGTTGTACTTTCACTAAGACAATTTAATAATCTTAAAGGATCACTATGTATAGATACATTATTATTTTAATTAATTTCATGAGTGGTTTTATTCATCAAGAGCGATTAAAGTTTTAATTTCAAAGAAAACCCTCTTGAACTTGACAACATTCTTTTGAAAATATTTGGAAAAGTATTTGCATTAAGATAATGAAAGTTAAGTACTTGAAGTTGTTAAAAATTATATTTTAAAAAAATTGGTCAAATTATATGAGATAGTGGTTAACTATTGTAGGTTAAATATGTTAAAATTGATGTAATAATAGTTTGCGTCAACATTGTTTGATATATTAGTCGAAAAATAGTTAACAAATAACAAATCTTGATTGTTTAAAGTACATTTCTCGACCAATGTAGGTCATTGTAATTGTTAGTTTTTAGCTCCAATGCTAATTTGGACCATAAAACCTTATAAATACATGTTTTCTTAAAACTTTATGAACAAATATTTCTCGTTATTTCTTGTATAAATAGTTTTTAAAGAAAAGATGGTCATAGCATATCTAGCTGAATATTCATCTAGCCAAAAAGGCTAAAATATTAGCAGGGCTCTTTTTGATAATTTTTCTATCTTTATTAGAATACAAGAATGAAAAATTTTTTAATAGCCAAAAATGTTGACTGGAAATTATTTCAAAGGGCCCGTTCATTAGAAAACAAAAATGAGATCCTCGAGAAGAACAAACTAGACTTTATTTTGGTCAGCCGTGTCTAGTCCATCTAGAGGGAGCGTAATTCTACAATCCATGGGGTGCTAGAGACTGGTCAACATCTAATCAAAGCCAGATAATGCTTACATAAGGTTCTACATGGGGGCTATCCTAGGCTAAAAGAGATAACGAGGAAGCCTAAATAAACACAAAGGCATATACAAGACATTGGAAGAGTCTTGGCATATACAAGACATTGGACACGCAACAAGCAATTCTTCATCGCGGCGGACGACATTATACAATGCATGAACTTGGTGAAGATTCGTCGACTTTTCACCCTCGCGACAAACAAATAACTCCAGAATTAGATTAACGAACAGATATAGTAGCTAGTTGCCATGCAAGGATCCCCTTAGTTGATTTGGCTCGTCTGAAGGCCTGCGGAGAAAAATCCCAATCTTCTGACCTAATCTACATTCACCTCACCTGGAAGGCTCCAGCGTCCAGACCTTCACCCTTACAAATTACTGTGTTAGAAAATGTAGCTTTAAGAAAACATTGTAACAAAGTCGTTAGACATTGCTAATCATAGATAGTTTTGATACAAGTGTTTGATAAGACGCAGGCTGCATTGGACCTATATAATAGAATCTCTTCTCTGCCGAATGCCCAATTTAGTGTCGGAAACTGTTACATTCATATCATATGCCCTTTATGCTACTTAATTCAACTTTTCTTAACACCCCTAAATTAGTGGTTTAATTTTTCCAATCATCCAAACTGAAAATTGTATAACTTAAACATTAAATTATATCAAAACTTGAAAAAATTAACTTAATATATAAAAGAAAAATAAATAAAAATAACAACTTCTTCTTTCAAGGAAAACAACAAAAATCCGTTTTTCTTTTTTCGCCATCCTAGAGAGAGAGAGAGAGAGAGACCCCAACATTTACAGCTTAGCTCTCTTTTTTTTCGAATCGTTTTGAACTCCTCCTCTATGTCTGTCCCTTTCTGTTCTACAGCGTCCCATTCAAGAAAATTACAATTTTAAAACGCCAAGCTAAAGACCATAATTCTTCAAGCTCATAAAACCACGTTCTTTTCTGGGTTTATTGTTGATATTTTTCAATGGGAGCATACCGAGCGGACGATGATTACGATTACTTGTTCAAGGTGGTGTTGATTGGAGATTCTGGCGTTGGAAAATCCAACCTCTTGTCTCGTTTCACGAGGAATGAGTTTAGCCTGGAGTCCAAGTCCACCATTGGTGTCGAGTTTGCCACCCGTAGCATCCGTGTCGACGATAAGGTCGTCAAGGCTCAGATTTGGGACACGGCTGGCCAAGAAAGGTCCGGTCTTTCTCTTTTTCTTTGTTCATGCATTTCATTTTTAGATCTCGATCTGGCTAAACCAAATTCCACAGTTTTTGAACCTTCATGACGGGAATTGAAATGGGTTTTCATTGTTTACTCGGTTGGATTTGTTAACAATGCCTATTGGGTTTATGACGATTTGTTTTCTTAATGGGTTTCTGGTAGGTGTGTTTACGCTGCATTGTTGTAGAAACTTTAACGGTTACAAGATTTGGTTTCAGTTATCATCGTAATGATGGATAAAATTCTCTGGATAGCTTAAATGAGCAAATAGATTGTAATACAAGGTCGATTGAAATTAACATGGACAAGCCAGCACCCTTTTGATCGGACAAAAACTTTGGAGGTAACAGGATCCACGAAGTTAAATGGATACTATTGGGACTTCCAATTAAAATAGTAGGTTTTGAGGTGAAATTTGAAAGTTTAAGGGATGACTAATGATTTGATTGATTGGCTTATAAACTTGAAAGATTTGATAATGAAGAAGTAAAATGACAAAGCATAAGGAATTAAAGAAAGAACAGGCAGTGGGACGAGATATCCGAGTTCTTGATTTCAGATTATTTTTAATTCCGTTTTACTGCACTTCCTATCAATGCATGCCAATCCCTAGGCCAATAAATCATAGCAAATCAACGCACTTGCGAGTTTGGATGGCAGGAATTCCACATGTGCATACCAAGTGTGCCTTGATGTGCTCTGGTTCAGTTTTGCGTAGTTAGCTAATGTAAATTGCAAAAGACTAATATTTCTTTCTGTGTATGCTATTTACCATACAAGGTGATATGATAGATCAAGAAAAAAGAAGTTACACCTCTAATTTGGATCTCAGTTAAATTATTAGATTATGGAGAGGAAGAAGTATACCTCTAATGTTGAACTCGGTATTATTAATGAGAAGACCTCGATCTTGATTTGAGATAGTCATAAGAACAAAACTTAAGTCGTGATTATCTCGTAGGGTATTTAAAGTCTAAATGATCTATAATTTATGTATGCATGTATATGCTTCAGCTTGAGAGAGCTGCTACTTGAATCTGCAGAGTTCTGTGATAGATACCTAGTTAGTGGTGTTCAAACAATTTTGCCCAATTCAAGTCAGTTTAAACTTGTTCACTATATGGCGTCAACTAACTTCCCCAGTCATTCTCCTGGCTCTTAAACTCGACTTCTCAGTCGGTTTCTTCCCTTCTAGGTTTGCCCAACATAATTATCATCTCTCTTTGTAACGTAAATCTTTGGATCGTGATATTCAGATAATGGATTCTTAGGTCAAGAGATGGATGTCTGTTGATGTGGCATGTACAAAATTATGTGTATAGTAGCATATAATATTTCGAGAGTTCCTATCTTATCTTTTTTCTTTGGAATAGATATCGTGCAATAACAAGTGCGTACTATCGAGGTGCTGTGGGAGCTTTACTTGTCTATGATGTCACCCGTCATGTTACATTTGAAAATGTGGAGAGATGGCTGAAAGAACTCCGGGATCACACTGATACAAACATTGTGATCATGCTAGTAGGAAACAAGGCAGATCTTCGCCACCTCCGTGCCGTTTCAACTGAAGATGCCCAGGCTTTTGCTGAACGAGAGAACACATTTTTCATGGAAACATCTGCCCTTGAATCTATGAATGTTGAGAATGCATTCACTGAGGTGTTGACCCAGATTTATCGAGTTGTAAGCAGGAAAGCTCTTGACATTGGAGATGATCCAGCTGCTTTGCCCAAAGGACAGACCATTAATGTTGGAGGCAGAGATGATGTATCAGCTGTTAAGAAGGCTGGGTGCTGTTCAAATTAAAAGAATCGAACTATGTTTTGAGACAGTAGCACCTTTGATTGAGGCTTAGCATGATTGGTGGAGGTCTGAACGTAATCTTGGAAACTCAGTTCCCTGTTCATATCATAGATTTGGTCTGCCATATGAGAATGGTATGTGAACACAATATGTGAAAAGCATTTCACATAATGTCTTCTGAAAACGTAGAGAACTTGTCAGTCAGAAAGTTAGGATTTGAAATTCTTTCCGATGAGTCTGAACTTGTTGCTTGTGTATTTATCTCCTCTGTGTACTAAATTACTTGAAGTGCCATGGTTATGATGAGAGTTTATTTGATTACTCGAAGTGCCATGGTTATGATAACAGTTTATTTGTTTGGGTTATACCTGTATTAACTCTTCAAGATTTGCTTCATGGTATATTTTGGACCGTGTCTTTAGGGTAAATTGTAACGTACGTGCATAAAATCATTCCAAAAACTTCTCCCGGAAGATCTTACTGAGCTTCTTTTCTACTTGGCTCTAGATTGACCAGCATTTAATATGGTAGGCACCCGTAGAGTAGAGATGATAAATTATACAGTGTGATATCACAAGATAGTTTGGTTTCTGGCTTCTTGAAATAACTGGTTTATGCCATCATATATAAGGAGTATACCAGGTTTGCCCTCTTGGTGACAATTGCCTTGAAATAGTTACCTGAGATACCAGTTGAGTTCCTTGCATCATTTTATTGTGCATGGCTAATCTACCTGCACATGATATAAGCAAGCTAGTGCACGCTTTCTCGAGTAAAAAAATGTCACTATCAAATAAGGAACCTTATTCACTCCTATACATAAAGGAGTGCATTTGAGTAAATGTAAGATCCTATAAATGATATTGAACTCATTAACATATTTTTCTTTATTTAAATATAATAAAACCCTCTTTTCATGATTCCCACCATACCATATACGGTTCCTATCTCATACCCTTCATATCAAAGCTCTCACTTAAGCATAAATATGTTTTGGTAATAAAGTGATAATATTAAAAAAATTTCTTGACATTTTCATACCTAAACACAATTACCTATTAGTTTCATTTCATACCCTATTCGAAGTATATTTCTATGGAGGATCGTTTAAGCCCATATAAGCACCTACCTACATCGCTTACATGCCTTTTCGTCTGCTCCCTTGACCTCAAATCTTTTAAGTTGTTGCATATGAATGTTCTCCTTTAATCTACCAATTTAAAACGCAGTCTTTACATCTAATTGATGTAATTCAAGATCTAGACATGCAAAAAATAGTAACTAGGATATAAATAGACACATGCTTTGCACTAAAAATGATGTGCATTCATAATCTGTTCTTAGATTTTGTGTATACCCCCTTTTATAACTAACTTTGTCTTGTCTTTATTACAGGCACCATCTGATTTAAGCTTCTTGTTATGAATCTAACGGAAACTCCTTTTTTGGGTGCAATTCTACCAATTCTGAAACTTTATTTTTTACGTTGAATCCAACTTTTTTGTACCTATAATTGGATTCACTTGATGTCATTGTTTCTTTATAGTTCTTGGGCTTATTTTCATGTATGTTGAATAATGACAACACTGTTCATGTTCTTTTCCTCTAACTAAATAAAAGATTTTCTTAGTTATTTTATATTTCTGTTTCCATAGGAGAATATTCGTGTAGACTTGGACGATCCTTATTCAATTCATCAACATGATTAAGATTATATGTATTAAAATATTCATCTTGTAACAAATTCAGTTGCTCAAAATTTATTCCCTTTTAAACAACTTCTAAAAATATAACATCTTTAATATCAATGAAGCCTCTTTCATTAGATAACCAAATTCATTTTCAAGATATCCCAACCAAAAAAAAAAAAATCATATGATTTAGGTTTCAACTTCTTTCTTAAAGGTTTGGGAGTCAGTACAGGGGCTTTACAACTCTGTACCTTTAATTGGGATTCGGCTTTAATCTAAACCAATACTTATATGGAGTCAAGTTCCAAAAAAAGAAAATACTTGCCTGAAGTCAATTCTTTGACCTTTACATTGATTTTATTAAAAAAGTGTATAGAAATTTTATATGTTTCTTTTCAAAAACTTAATGTTAATTCTACTTAAAATATATATCTCACCTATACTCATGACTTTTTTTATATAATTTTTGGCTTTATGCGATTCCATTTGTTGAGGGCCTTACGTTATTTTCTTTGTAAAAATTAGAAAACTCTTCATATTCATTTTCACCACGTCTATTTGCATGCAAAACCTTAATAGGCCTTCCTAATTGAGTTTTAACTAGTTTCTTACACTTGTAGAATTTTTCAATAGCTTGAGATGGAGTGAATAGTAGCCGCTGGTCTTAACTGAACAGTACTTGCTGGTCTTGAGCTGCTGATCTTGAGTTATTGATCTTCATCCTGCCTTCTGTTTTTACAATCAGGTTCTCCTTCTACAGAGCTTGCTTCTCTATGTAGTCAGCTCAGGGAGCTTCCTCTCTTCTCCCCTACCCCCCTTTCATTTACCAGCTACATTGTCACCACCTTCCTGCTTTTCTGTCGTTCCATCTCATTTTAAACCTCCTGTTCAACTTGCATCTTGCCACTAGATTGAATCATCTTGCTTCCCTCTCATCTTTTTACTTTTATCTTGCTTTTACCTTTCAGTTTATTCATGTCCTTTCCTTTATGTAAATTGTTCCCACCTCTTACACCCTTCACCTCAACCACCTCTACTTCACCTCCCACACCTCAGAACCCTCCTCCTCCTTTACCTATTCCCCTTTGTAGCTTTGAAACTATACCAGCTCCCGCAGCTAACATTAAACGTGCCTAGGTGCAAGTAGCAGGAAACCTCAAACTTGAAGCCAAACTATCCGACTGGCAATCTAATCAGGTTGGTTTCTTCCTTGATAAGAGAGTATCTTTTTCTACAGTGAAATCTTGGGCTTTTAGCAACTAGAAACAATGTGGTTTCATTGATCTAATTCTAAACGATGAAGATATCTTTTTCTTCAACTTCAATTCCACCAAGTTCGTCACTAAAGTGATCAAAGATGGACCTTGACATAGTTTCAACAAGCCATTCGTCATTCCACAATGGAGACCAGGAGTGAGAATTGATGGCATTAAATCAACCAACATTCCACCATGGATATGCATCCATGATATACAACCAAGAGAATAAATTGAGCAAGAATATTTATAAATGTTGATACTATCACTGATTTACCTGAGGGAATCACCATTATGAAGTAAAACGAGAATCTTGAACTAATTGAGGACAAAATCAAGATTACTTATGCATAGAAGTCCCCCCAACCTGAAGTGTGGAAGCCTACTGGAAAAATTTTCAACACTGGCAGCTTCACTGAATTGATGCAAGAGGCTGACAATTAAGAATGAGCTCAGATCCCTCATATGCATGACACTCCCAACACAAATATCAACACCGCTCCACAGATTATCATAGAATTACCACATCACTTAGCCCCAAACTTTCTGCTGAGGAAAGAGTAGAAATCCCTTCCTCTTGTAACTCTATTCCAGAAATAGAAATAGGCAAATCTAGTACTAAGATTGATTCAACCCTGGTACCTACTGCATTCTTCCAACAACATCAGTACCTAGCATTGAATCCATTCCCTTAACTCTTCTTGAAGAAGGATTCCAATCAGCTTCTAGAAGAAAATTAGGCAGATAAAAGAATCTTGGTTCTTCTACCTTGAAACAATGATCTTCTCATCCTGGAACATTAGGGGGTTAACTTCCTCTTCAAAGCAACAAGCTATCAAAAGCTTTATTGCAGTGAATAACATATCTTTACTAGGAGTTTTGGAAACTAGACATAATCATAATCATTGTGGTATTCTCATTTTGTTCCCTAGTAGTTGCAGGCTCTTTCTATTTTAGCTACACATCCTAATGGGAGAATCCTGGTTGCCTTCAATTTTGACAAACTACAGCTCATCAATTCCAACATCTGTGATCAAATTATACATTTGAAAGTCAAAATCATTAACAGTAATATCTATCTGGATATTTCTGTTATTTATGCTTTCGATCAGGTTTATTAGAGAACCTCTCTATAGAATAAGCTCATTGATATTCACCAAAGCATCAGTTCTCCATGGATTGTAATTACTGATTTCAATTTAACAATCTATCTTGATGGTCCGTCTATTTGAGCACATATTAAATTTTTAGACCTCTCACATATCTCCCTCATGCATGTGATCCAACTAACCTTCATTTCAGGGTTCATCTCAGGCTATTTTTTGGTCTCATGATTCTGCTATTAAGACTTCAGGATCTAACATCTATAGTGTTAGTGAGTGTTGGAAGAACTTAGGAAGAAATGTGTCTCTACTTAAACGACGTCATTTTATCTAACATAAAACAATATCATTTTACATATAAAACAAGAGATGGGTCAAACTCAGGTCCAGCTCAACCCAAAATTTGAAATTAAAAAAAATGTCAATCCTATTTATATGCTAATGTAGAGAACACACACATTTAACCACAGGCTTACAGAGTTCTATGCTCAATTACTGCTTTGAAGAAACTCATCTAACCATTACAAACTTTTTACTTGTTCCTTCGTTATGTCTGTAGGAATATGAGTGGGGAAGACTAAGGTGCAAACCCAACCTGCCTGCTTTACTTCTTTTCCTACGCCAGTTGCGCAGTTTTTAGGGTGATTTTCTAAACAGTTCCTCCTGATTTATTTTTCACATCAATAGTGATTCTTCATCCCAAATTCCCAATCCCAATCTCAATTCAATGTTTCTTCAAACATTTCTCAATCCTATTTACTTTAGCCGTTTTCATGCACTCCAGTAAAGTCAACACAATATCTATTAGAATATATTTTAGTTTGCTATTTGATTTCACGCATACGTCCTAACCATTCTAATACACATAGCACCAAAAATTTGCAATACAAAGCTATTGTGAGGATCATCGTCAATATAATTAGTTTTGAGTGACTAGAAGAGAATAACTGTTGTGAAACATAAACAATAATTTTTGTTGGACAATTACTACATAAGTAAAAATTTAAAAACCAACTACAGCAAAAACTCTTTAATCAAGTAGGTATTGCATATCTTCATGATCTTCTGACGAAAAATCATTTCCGCGCTTCTGCCTTCTTCTGCTCTTTTGCTGTAGTGACATTTTTACCAACTTTAGCATGCTAAAGTATAACATAAAGAATAACAGCATTATTGAAAGTAACTAAATATTACCGGCTTTTTCTTCTTCTCTCTTCTTAGCAGCTTCCGCTCTTTGTTGTCGAATAAGACTCAGACGCTCTGAATGTGAAACAAATGAATCAAGTAGGTCCATAATGGACACAAGCAAAAGACCTCAAAAACAGACATGAACAAAAACAAGACAAGCCATTCATCCCTAGTTATATTGGAGAACAAATGGTAATATCAAAATACATGAATGCCACAATCTTAAACATTTAACCATGGTGATAACACATGTACCCTTTTGTGTGAGAACTGTTACAAGTACCAATAAATTCCAATTTTGCTCTCTACCGTAGAAGTTATTTTCAGTGACAAAAAATCAAGGAAAAAGCAAACACTAGCCAACCAAAATCATTATCTAAATATGTAATTGCTGCTGATTCCATTACAAACTAACAGAAGAATGTGCTGCCAATAACTCTCAATGCTCTTAAATGCACAGACAAACAAAGAACTAAAAGGAGAAAAATTACTTTTAGAAAACAAAAATTAACCAGATTACCTAAGTCTTTCCTTGCTTGTTCAGTTTTGCCTTGTTCTTGCAGCCTCATGTATCGCTCATGAGCTTTTTGTTTCTCTATCTCCTCCCTGCAAACAAACACAAATCAAAAGTCAAACCAAGTACCGTGCTTGCTAGTTTAGGATTCCAGTAACAATTAGAAATTGCAAACCTTTCACGTCTAGAAAGCTCTGATGTGTTACCCGCCTGCAAAAGAAAAGTTGGAGCATTACTTTTACTTAAATTCAACTGAAAAGGAATATAGAAGTAGCATTGTAACTCAAGACTTACATCAATGTCTCTAGCCTTCAAATTTGTAGGCTTTATCATATTAGGATTCTCAATCGCAATAAGACCTTGCGTTCCTTTACGCTTTTGCTAACATTAAAAAAAAAATAGAAAATTGTCAAACCAAACCAATTCAGCAGGTAAACTAATGTCCTGGTAAGATACTACAGTATTACTAACTTCGGATTCTTCTTCTGACTCCTCTCCAGATTCTTCTTCCACAGCTTCCTCTTTGTATTCTGCTTCCTCCTAAGATGATCAAAAATAAAAACACAGCAATAACTTTACTAAACTAAAGAAACAAGTTAAAATTCCAATCAAGTAAATTAAAATTGAATATTATCCACACAGCCGTATGTTAAACTTACCCGTTTAAATGTACGAGGCCTAGAGGAGGAGCCCGCAACTGCAATCAAATATGAATCGCAAGAGGAAGAGTCGGTCAGGTATTGATAAATATAAATAAATAAGGATGCAATTTCAAACACAACGAGAAATCAACTCAAACTCCACATGAATACACATGTATTTGAACCAACCAAATTCTTATACCAGATCTAACTAACTATGAACAAAATACAAATCTTACTCATCTCTTCCGGGGTAGAAAACCTCCTTTGACCGGTGGGCTTGCCCTTAAACTTTCCCCTCCCCATCGTAACCCTTAATTATACCAAACTAAGAAGTGACAGGCAGAGAAACCAATTTGAAATTGCAAATTTCAGATGAATATCCCAAACCCTACTCCTGAGCAAATACTTGAGCAGTGTGCTTAGCTTTATTATAATCTCAACGCTCCATCTGGTTTATATATATATTTGAACGGCGTCATCGTATATTCCCATTTCTTCTGATTGCTGTTTTATTGATCGTCCGACTCTAATTAGAAAATTACGGGGTAAAAAAAGGGTAAAATAAGTAATGAATACTAACCTGACTACTAATACTTACACGTCCAAAACAAGAATGAAAATATAAGAATTCTAACACTTGTAGAATTTTAAAGTGATTGAATATTTTTAAATTGAAGGATTAAAATTTATAGTTGACCATTAATTGTAAATTTAATTATTTATGAAAATGTAAAGAAATTAAATTTGTAAATTAATTGTAAAATAAATATATTAAAGAGTTGAAAAATGGTAAGTAAAATTAATTGGTCAAACTCACTTCTTATCTATAAAAATCCTTTTTTTCCCCCCAATTTCTCTAGTTTATCCTTATTAAAATCAATATTAGTTTTAGAAAACTAAGAAAATTATGCATTAACAATGAAAACATTATGAAATCTTAGTCTAGTTTAGTAATGAGTCAATATGTGAATAATTGGATTGGAATAAAACGAAATTATAATAATGGAGCTCTATTTGATATTGGCCACGAGAAAGAGTAAGATTCTTTGTTTATAGCTAACCCACGGGTTAGTTGTTCATGGAATTGATGATCTGATGATGCAATATTATTCATTTGACATGGAAAATAGGTAATTCTTTATAAGGATTGCAAGATCAAGAGATGAGTTCTATTAGTAAACTTAATGAAAAATGATTATATGGTTAAGAATAAGAAAGATGGTAAATATGCGATGGTATATTAAGGTGTTATTGAAGTGAAGGGATGTATTGAAACGGCATTATCTCATGATTAACCAATGGAGTGGAGCAATGCTAAGGCATTTCCTAAAGGATGGATGAGATGATAGAGGAATAAGTTCTCCTTGTTTGGTGCAAATAGGTCAGGGTGCTAAGGAATTGGGGCTTGTTGTGTGCATAAATTGTTAATGAATGATTAATTAGGGATAGAATGACAGTATCAAGTAAATACCAAAATTAAAAATTTCATCCTAATATTTTACAAAAGGGACAAATAACTCACATTAATATCATTGATACCACATAAGACCTCAACATTAACAAAAATGGCACAAGTAGTGTCAAAAAGAATAACTCTTTAGGGATTTGTCATATTTGACTAAATCTTAATCCCATCCCATATAGATGACAAATAAACATATTGGACCAACATAAAGTTAAAATGGAAAATTTAAATGAATAAATATTATAAAATTATTATAAATAAATATATAATAGAATAAAAATAAATGAAAAAATTTCATTGTATCAAAGTTTCCCTACCCCTTTTTTGTTCGAATCTATAATCTCTAACCATAGTCGAAGCTGAACTATTAAAAAAATTAACTAATTCAGCTAGTTGAGCTTCATTTAATTGTAATGACATTGAGTTGTGTTAAGGCAAGAATTTTTTTATTGAAGTCCAACATTTGAAGTGGGATTAAGAAGCAGCACTAAATTCAACTCAGCAATCATGGTAATACGGAGTCTAGATAATATGGAATTGCCAGTAACAAAATTTTAGTTGCTCTATAGTTTCTGTTGCCTATATGATTCAATAAGTATAGTTTGGAGCCATAGAAATCTAGGAAGGAGATTTTATAGGTGACTAAATTATCCAATGAGAAAATTTGTTAAATATGTATATTTTATTGTGAAATGGAGTATAAAAATTATACGTAGCTTAGTTTCAATATTGTTTTCATGTTTATTGCAAAGTAGGGAGTTGCAAACTTTTTCTTGGCATGATGGTTGATCCACTAAAAGGGTTGTTAATATGATTCAAATATTGAGAAGAGAAAATGTCAATTAGTTTTAGGTAATAAGACGGTTGAAGCTAAAATGGAAGAATTGTCAATGTGTGAGGAAGCTATTAAAAGGTTGATATAAGGACAAATAAGAAAAATGTTATTGAATGAAAGGATAAAGAAAATGAAGTTTGAAGTATGATTTTGTTGGATGAAAACAAGAAGCTAAAGAAGTTATTGATGTCCTGTTGGTAGTTTTGTTGGTGTTAGCTATTTTTCTCATATACTTCCCTACTTAAAGATATGAAAATATATTTAAGATAAATGTAAGGGTCATGCATGTGCAAAACTAATAATATAACTAAAAAACGCATATTTATTTTATGTTTGAACCCAAATAAGTAAAAACAGACTTTATTATCTCTTACGATTTTATATACATTAGTGTTATAGTAAGTTAGGAAGCTTATCTTAGTGTACCAATGTTTTGTATTTCTACCTCAAAATAATTTATGTGTGCAAAATATCTTTTAAGGTCACGTTGTTATAACATGCCCAAGAAGTAGTATATAGTTATTCTAAATAGCTTTGATTAGTTGTGTTTTGATTCTTTTTGTATATTAAGCACATCACTAAAGTTAAATTCTAAAATCAAGTATAATAAAAACTTCTAGATAAGATTTATATGTACTTTTTTGAACATGCATATTGCAAATCCCAAAAGCAAGCTCCATAAGTGAGTAATTACATTAATTAATTACAAGCCCAAAGTTATTTACATATGTGAACCAAAGAAAAAAGTCAATATACACGTAAACACTTATGTTCAACTAAAGAAATTGAATATTTAACCTCCTAAAAATAAAAAAAATGATTAAGTTTCATTCGCACTTTGTGGACTTCCACTTTTAGTGTTAGTAGATTACAAGGTTGATTAGAGTTATTAACAAGGATGCCAATTTTGGCTCGGATTAACTGGGCCATAGGCACTCTACTCGACCTCAGTTCATGGCTCGATCGTAACTTAAAAACCAACATCATTTTGTCAAAATCGACATCATTTTTGACTTTTTTCTAAAAAAAATATATAAAATGGGTCAGGTTGGCAGGCCAATCCATGGCCCATCCTGCCATAGGCCAGTCAGCCTGTGGTAGGGCCAGGCCACCTAGCCTATGACTCAGGCCCGACCCGACCCATTGACATCCCTAATTACTAAGAGCTTTATGTTTAGATGCTTGTATATATAATTAATGTGATATGACAATTGAAAATCCCTTCCACTTAAACCCTCCTTATTATATTGAAAATTGATAATTATTTAATTAATCTAAAACTTTTCTTCAATTTTGTGTTGTTGTATAAGTAGATGGTTATTATGGATATTAGCTAGATGGAGCTCATATTGCTACTTATAGTTGGTTTATGATGATTTTAATATAGGTGTGTAAGACTATTATATAACAAAACATTGTTGATGAAGTTTAAAGATAAATACATTTAGGCTTAATTATCAAAAAAAGCCTAAGCTTTCATCAATTTTTTAATTATAGCTCAAACTTTAAAAAATAGCAATAAAATGCCCAAACTTTCATTTTTTTCAATTTTAGCCCAAATTTTAAAAAGTAGTAATAAAAAGCTCAAACACAACAAATGAAGATTAATGAAATGACGTCGTTTAATCACATAATTAAAACAACATTGTTTTTTAAAAATGACCTCAATTAGATTATATTGCCCCAACGATCTTACGCTTTGATTTTAGTCTTTTCCTTCGTTTTTAGTTTGTTCTCTCGACGCCTTCACCCTTCAATTTTCAAATTATACAGCCATAACGCCCTCACACTAAGGGCATCAGGAGAATGAAATAAAAACAAAGAGCTTACTGGTGTAGTATGCTGTAATGCGAGAGTACCTTAGGACGTTAGAAGAATAAATAGAAAACAAAGGGTTGAGGGCTAAGTGCTGAGGGAGAACAACATATAACATCAGGTTAGAATTGAAGAAAATTGAAAGTTTCAATATTTTATTGCCACTTTTTGAAGTATGGGCTAGAATTGAAAAAAAGTTAAAAGTTTAAGCATTTTATTGCTACTTTTTAAAGTTCGGGCTATAATTAAAAAATTGACGAAAGTTTGAGCATTTTTTGGTAATTAACCCATAAATTTAATTAAAAATTTTAGATATATGCTAAGACATTCCAATTTGTTGAAACTTTAATTCTTAATACTGTCCACTTTTATGATTTAGTTTTACTATGGTTTGCTAAAAATAATAAATCATGTACTAGGTTTAGTTTATAATTTTTTCACTAAAACATATTATAAAAAGTCTAAGTGTAATGATAAGTAGATAACTCCAAAAATCCACCTTTAATTTTGTAATTCTTCACTAGATAACTTATCGTTTATATGGAGAATCCCACCTCTAAGAACCTTAAAAGTATTGGAATTAAAGCATTTTTCACAAAGCACCTATCATCTAATGATAAATTCTAATAGTTACTAAGTGATAAAATTTGAATTTCTCTTAATTTCGTAAAGATATCATATGAATTCTAACCAAGCAAGATTTGATCATATGAATATAATTTCATTAAAAAATATACAAACCAAAACTTATAGTCATGTGATACAAAACTAGTATCATTATCATAAAAAAGTTATACTATAAGAAAAATAGGTTTTAGTGACAGAAATTACCGAAAAAAATAAAGATGAAAAACAAATTTGGCAATGAAAATTACCGACGGAAAGAGAGCAACGGCCGTAGATAAATTTCAACGACGAATATAAGGAATCTATCTTAAATTTAGCGACAAAATTTTGTATATTGGTAACTTTAGCTACAGAACTTTGTATTTTTTTAGGTAAATTTAGTGACGAATTTACAGTATTCCGTTGCTAATTTGTCGACGTAATCACAACACTCTGTCAGTGAATTTACTAATAGTAAATTGCAAGTCTGTCGCTAAATTACCGACAGATATATAATATTCCGTCGCAAAATTTACTAACGGAAAACATTGTCCGTTGCTAAATTTTTACCGACGAAATATATCACTTCGTTGCTAATTAGTGACAAAATATTGTAGTTTCATCGAAAAATTTACCGCCACTTTTCACTGCCTACCTGAATTTTTTGTTGATAATCGTATGATTTTTTGTATATTTAATTTTTGTAAATAATAGAACATTGATTGATAAATATAAGGTAAACATTATCTGGATTGGTAATATAATAAAAAATTATAATGTACACGAATAAGTATCTTGAATATAACTATAAATTAAGAATTTATATAAAAACTTAAGAGTAGCAAAACATCAAATAGATTCACTTATCCATCTAAGTTATGCAGGTGGTGAAGGCAGATGTTCTGACTGCTGTGATGAGGTCTTGTCCCTCCGCTTCAACTGATCCATCTTATTACAGAGTTGGGCTATGTTCTCCATTGACTGTTGTAACTGAGTTGCCATCCTCTCTACTATGCTCTCAAGCTGAAGGACTCTTCATTTGATGCTGACCGCCTATTATATGCAACTATAGTAGATGTGGATGATTGCGAATAACATGCGTTTACAAATGAACCTTAGCCGAAAATCTTTTGACGATGGTCCCTACCACCACTGCATCAAAATATGCCTGACTTTCATCAACAATTTCAGAGTTCTGAGACCATTCAATGCTTTCTTGTATTTGGTCCTATCATTATAATTATTTATGTTAGTAAGTAATAATTTTTAAGAATTAATAATAAAGTATATAATTTAAATACATGAAGTTGTCTGCATTGAATATTGACAAAGGTCACATTATCATGCTTCTTAGTATGAGCGTGGAAAAAGAGATGGCGTGGTATAGGCTTCCTACGCATAGACTTTTCCTATATCAGAATAAATTGTTATAGGTGAACTATAATTTACAAAAATTTCAGCATAATTTCCTCTATTTTTATGATATTTACTCCCTTTTAGACAAACAAAATTTAACTCATCAACACAGCCATTAATGGCACCAGACATTTATAACATTTTTATTCTCCATAATACACATATTTTTATTTTAAATTTCATACGTCAAATTACATTGAAATCAAATTTTATACATCAAAGTACAAAATCAGAATATAAGTGTAAAGTTTTGATATTTACAGTTTTTTCCATACTCCTGGTGGGTCATAGATCCTCGAGTGTGTATGGGTAGACTCTCTCCCTCCGGTCTTCCACGTCTGTTTGTAGAATTGTTCTCTAAGATGGAAATTGCCTCGAGTGATGCTTAACACTGCTGCCAACGACTCCATATTTCTTCAGATATATATGGTGGTCGTACACTATTCTTGTGTATCAAAAAAAAAAGTTTTATAGCGTGTACGAGCTTGTCTCTCCCATACATTATAAAGTACAACATTAAATTTTGAATCCCAAAAAATTCTTTCTGAAAAATGAAAAACATATTATAAGTACTTATAAACAAAAATATTTATTTAATTAATGTATAAAATTAGATAAAATAAAAAATAAAGAATATATTTTGTGTACCTCGAACTCCTAATAAGGAAAATCCTTTGTCACATGAGAGACATTCTTCTATATATAACCCTTAAGATCTATCATTTTTGGGAACTTAGATGACATATTTCTTGAGCACGTTCCAGACGGAACCAAACTAATATATAAGTTATTTTAAATCATTTTCAAATTAAAACCTATAGTGTTATCATGTATTACAAAATTTCTAGAATTTTACTTATAAATTGTTGACAATTGTGATGTAAGTTCTTCCATCAACTCCCTTAGCTCCAAGCTGGAGGTTGTCTCCTTCGTCCACAACGTTTACCCCTAAATGTTTTTCCACCATTTTTACTCTATCTCTTTATCTTGTTCTATTTGCCTTTCTATTTCTTAGTGTTCGACTTTCTCTTGTTCTAATTCCTTTCTCATGCTCTCCTTTTTAGCTTCTACTTTCTAGTTCTTCTCTTCTTCTAATGCAATCAATGGATTGTAGATAATTACTAGGAACTTTGTATAAAACCTCATGAACCATATTATTTTTTAAGCTAGATGATTTCGTAACCCTTCCGAATAGCTTATTACATCTAGGTCTTATTACTCCTATGTTAACCACAACTTCATCAAGATTTTGATTATCATTTTCTTTTTGAAATTCTTCAATATGAGCCTATAAAAGAAAAGAAAGTATTACTTCTTCAATCAAATAAACCATGATGAGTGTGATTGTTGGTTTATAGGAAATAAACCATAATGATAACGCTCATATTTCATATAGGGAACAAACTTGTAGTCACACTAACGAATGCAAGCACCATATATAACAAAGAAACCTACTATAACTCCAATTATACTAGAAATAACTTATTTTGATAAGAAGAACAAATCAATACAAAATGTCAAATGAAATGGAATCTAGGTGATATGGGTGGTGTAAAAAAATAATAAGATTAAAAACATATGCATGGGAAATAGATATAGACTTCTTAATAAAAGTAGAAACGATACAGAAAATTGTTACAAAACAAAAACTACTCAACAATTTCTCTCTTTCAATTTTAGTAGTATACTTGTATACTTTTTTAGCCTTTCTTTTATAAATTACAAGATACTTTTTTAGCATTAAAAATTGTATTTCTACCCTTGCTTTCATTTTAATATCTATGGAAAAAATTGTTAATTAGAGTTTTAAAATAACTTAAAAAATAAATAAAATCTTGATAGATTATTAATCATTTAAGAACTTACCAACTTAGTGTAGATATTTGCAGAATTCTTAAGACTAGTTGTGTATATTTTAGTTTGTTGTTTTCTAATTTGAATATTTTTTCAGCAATTCGCTATATATTAAAATATTATATTAATTAGATATCATTAATCTAATTTGTAAATAATAATAATAATTTTCATACTTTCATATCTGGGTTCTTTTAATTAAAAATGAGCTCCTCAAAGACTTCTTTGATTATGTAGTTGGGATGATTCACAATTATTTCTACATATGTCATAAACTACTTTCACATCATTCTAAACTTACAAATTTTCCATGCATCTCCAGTAATCTTTAAAGTCCATTCTTTACTTTCTAATTGCAGAATGTATCTCTTTTATAATGTAATAAATGTTCATTTAAATTTTATAACTCAAATTGAAAGGAGTATTAATATCATGGTTTCTTATATTAAAATATTCCAAAATAGTTTCTTTTGGAATCTTACACCAATTAACATGATTTAGAGGTTCAAGATTTTAGTTATGAGCCACAATACTCAAGAAATGTATGAATCTAGTCAGCATCTTCTCATTAGGATCAAATACCTAATTAAGAGTATTAAAAAATTTTGGTTTCTGTTGTATCATAGATCTTGCATGAACCTTTTTAAGCAAAGTTGGGCCTTTCCCCTTCTTCTTCATAAATTCTATATCCAAAACAATTATTAATGTCAGTATATAGTAGAGAAATCATTTAAATAATAATGTAATATACGATTATCTTTGTATTGAGCGGTATCAATTTTTGTCACATTTATGCTTATATTATTTCCATTTTCTTGTACTCCAATCATTTTCATAAGAAAATTAGACGTTTGGCCTTCTAATACATTTTCACATGGTTCTATTGTTTGTTCCAAAATTTTACTCAGTAGTTTTTTGTTTTTTGTTTTACAGAAAACGTAAATAATGGATTGGATTAATTAAGGAAGGATAAAGGTACAAAAGGGGTACTTATGGAATGAATCCCTGCAATCAATTTTGCATTTTGTAAGAGTCTCTAGAAGAATTTTACTTTAACACACTTTACAAAAAAATAATGGTATTTGAAGTTAATTAATTATCCCAGAATAAGCTAGGATATCACTATAGTTCTAATTAATTCTCTAAGAATAAGCTATAATATCACTACAATTCGTTGCTACATTGCTTGTTAAAAAATGACCCCTAATTTTAAATAGTATAAACTCTATTAAAATTTCTTTAGCTCTCTCGTTACTCATGAATCTCCTTTAATTTCTTTTCTTGTAAAATGCTTATAAGTACGTTCCCAATGAGATCATATTGCACTACTAGGTTGATTTTTGGGATACTGCAGGGTGTCTACAGCCATTGTATAATATTAGCCATTGACATAGCCTTTTGATTGTTTTCCATAGAGTATTTGAATAGTTACACATATAAAATAGATGGGATATGGATTCATCCATTTCTTTGCAAAGCTTACTAGTATCTTATAGGTTCAGATACCCTAATCTATCCATGATGCTTAATTTGTTCCTTACTGCTAACCACAATAGAAAGGAGGTTCTAGGCAACTTACTCCAAACCAATTTAAGTTATCCCACCAATAGACCTTTTGGGACTAGCCAATCTTTACAAGTTATATTTGTAAAATTCCCCTTTGAATGATTGTTCCATAAGTATCAGGTTTGGTTTTCAGGAATTGGATTGTAGTTAGGAAGCAGATACTCAATTTCTCTTAGAAATCCACTTCATTACCTCTCCTTTATCCAAAAGCAAACTTTATCTTCATCAATAATGTTTCTTAAGGCTTGCACTACTGCTTGATTGCAAATAAAAGGGCTATTTATCATCCAATTATCGCAACACAGATAGGCTTTTATTTCATCTCTAATTTTACAAGTTATGTTTGGCTCAATGGATCTCCTTATCTTTAGAAGTTGAGACAGAAGCAAAAAGTGAGTAGATTTGGGAGGGAGAGCCCATATACTGATTCACATAAAAATGTAACTATGCATCCACTTCATCTATAATGTTTCTTTGTCCACTAGAACTCTTTATGGCCTTTTCACCATTAGAATTTTGTTATTGGTTTTTATGAGGGTAATTCTTAAGCACTGTTTATGCAAAGGCTTACATGCTTTAGTCTTTTTCACTTTAGCACATCCTCTACTTATATCTAGGTTACCCAACAGAAACTTTCTCATTCACCTTTTAATAGTAAGACTTTTGAAGAGAAACACATAAGAGCTCAAATATATATACATTGAGTTAACTATGGATTTGATAAGTTGGATTTACCCCTAAATGATAGAGTTTTGTTGGTTTAGGAGCCTAATCTTCTCTACATGTTTTCCACCAATGGTCTGCACTCCCTAAATTGCAATCTCCTTGTGGTTAATGGCAACCTTAAGTACATTAAGGAAGGTTGTATCCTAGATATACCTGTTAACTCTGAAATTCGAGCTTTAAGATAATCTGCATTGGAAGCTAAGATAAAGTGAATTTTATTGAAATTTATTCCTAACCCTAACATTTTTAAACTGATTCAAAGTTGCTATCAATGTTTCAACTAATTTCAAATGAGCTTTACAAGAAAATAATAAATCATTAGAAAAACAAAAATTAGTTAAGTAAACCTTCTTGCATTTGACATGATATCTAAATTTTGGTTCCTTGGATACGTTTTGTTTTAGCAAAAGGTTCATAGCCTTTATACATAAGATGAAGAAATAAGGAGAGAATGGGTTTTCTTGTCAAAACCCCCTGGCTCCTTTGAACACCTTAAAAGGCACACCATCTACAACTACTCTGAAAAAAGTGATTGTCATGCATGCCTTAATCTATTTAATGAAGACATTCAGGAATCTAAATACTTCCAATAACTAAATTACAAACTCCCAACTGATAGTTAAAGGCTTTATTAAAGTTTACTTTGATTATATAATTTAAGAGGGAGTTTCTCCTTGATACTCCTTTAAAAGTTCTTGTACAATAAGTATGATATTCCCTATCTATCTACCTTCCATAAAAACACCCAAAATTAGAAGATTGTCTTCTAAACTTAAGGATTGTCTTCATTCTATTAAAAAAAATATTTGAAATTACTTCACAAATAAATTTAGAGAATGCAATATGCTTGAACTCACCAAAATTAGAAGGATTTGGAGACTTGGGAGCAAAATATAAGAAGGTTTTGTTAATTTCTTTAAGTATGACACCTTGGAGAAAAATTCAATTCACTGCCTCTTCCACATTACTAGTTTTAATTTTGATAAAGGAATTGAGGAGCCATACTAATAAGTTAGTTATATGACATGATTTAATGGTGAGCTTGAAGTAGTTGACTACTTTCAACAAATTATTCTAATTATTTACCACCCTATCATTATGTAAAGAGATTGAATAGATTCTATTGGACTTTATTTTTGAAATCAATAAATTAAAAGAAATTTAGTGCACTTATTCGTATCGCTAATCCAATTTACTTTGGCCTTTTGCTTAATAAGAGAGGAATAATCATCCACTGCCTACAAGTAATCTTTTATAATTTTTTTGTTTAAAAGAACTAAATCCCTAGGGAGAGGCTTAGTTGAATGCTAACCAACTTTTCTTTAGCAATATTAATAACTTTCCTAGTATCCAAGCTCTACTATAAATATATTGCTTACTTCCAGTTACTTTAGCATCTAAACCTCCTTAAATAACATCTTGGAAGCCAATATCATAGAGATAAAAAGTTACCAAATATGAAAGGAAACTTTATACTTTGGAAGATGTCACGGACTTTAATAAGGATGTGATATGAGAAAAGAGGCTCCACAAAGCTTGATTTGCTTTTGAAAAATTTAGTTAACCAATTAATATTAACTATAACTCCGTCTAATTTCTTTTTCTAAGTAACCAATTTGAGCTTTATTTGTTGTTCTAAGTGAATATATAACCTTCATATTTTAGTTCTAAACTCAAATTATATGTGAAATCCAATAAAATTATCTAACATTGACTTCATCATAACTTACCCCATTTGAATATTCTCACAATTTAAAATGGAATTCTTATAAAATACAAATATAAATGTCAAGAGATTATTAGCTAAAACAACCTCCTTTAAATTAAACAAACTGAAGAGAGATATAACCATATAAAGGTAGTGATAAATGTTACATAGACCCAAAGAATGGAGCCTTGATGGAAATTGATACTATTGAAAAAAAGTCTAAATAAATTAGAACTAATATAATACTATAAATATTTAATTAATAAAAATAAATAATTTAATTAAAAATACAGTCTAAAAATTAATTTAAGCATTTTCTCCACCGTGCATTCATTTGTTACACTACTACGAAAAAGTTCAGGACTTATTAATAGAGAAAGATAATAGGTGGTGTCTCTCAGCTTAGATTGAGGAACATACTAAAACAGTAGTACACTAATCGTAACACAATAACAAATATAAATATGTTTTGAGCCATAAATTATGTTGTTAAGTTGATTGCAACCAATTAATAGCCTCACACTCATATAGTACAATTGGATTGCTATTCTTACTTCTATATTTATTTTTTAATTTGCTGTGTGAAGCAACATATAACACTTCCACTTTAATTTATTCTCTTACTTGATAGCGAAATAACATTCTTCAAAAAATTTGGATAATTTAGCAACATAATTTATGATGTTAAAAGCTAGAAGTAAATGGAACTTTGATAGCAAAGTCCTTAATGAACTTATAGTAAAGTTAGTTTTTTCACTTTTAGAAACTCAATGCGTCTTGCTCATACAAAAAATCAGTAGATTAAACTACTAAAGTAATAAAGAACATTTATGGACTACCAAATGAGTCTATATTTGTGATTTAATAGGAATTAATTATTTAGTAATTGTAAGTTAAACCTCTTTTATTAATAAAAACTAATTAAGCACTGTTTTCTTCTTATCCAAAAAAAAATCCCAATGCACTTTTATTTGGTACACCTTGGTCATGCAAAAAAAAAGAAAAAAGAAAATCAACAAATTTGATAAGGAATTGAAGATTGTTACATTAACATGTGGGAAAATATAATAAGGGGAACCTATGTTAATGAATAAGGCACAAAGAGCTTGTAAAAGCTTCATTTAAATAGGACATGTGCTTAACAAAATAATAGTTTAATAAAGGTTTACCCTGTTTTCCTTTAATAGTTTTTGTTGTTGTAGTTCCCATATGCAGTTCTACAAAGAAACTTAAAAGCTCTACAATTCTTAAATTAAGTTATTGTTTAGAGAACTAGAGTTTTAAGAACTCGAAAGTTTTTATTATTAGAATCAAAGAACTCGGTGGTTCTAAGAAATTTAGAGAAATTGAGTTTTAAGAAACTTGAATTGAGTTTTATAGAGTTTGACAAACCTTTTCTTCTTAACATGTTCAGTTCATGGTCATTTTTTATTTCCTAATCTACAGAGGACACCAACTATGACCCAATGCTTTACCTTTAATTGTCTTGTTCCATGCTTGGCTAATTATCTAATGTAACAAAAAGAGGATCCAGTAAATGCTTGCTTTTGACATCAAATAAGCAGAGGGAGAGAGATACCAAAATAGAGCACATCAAAATTTAGAATAAGGAACCCAACTGTGTTCATCTCTAAAATTCTTTAACTTTACCTTCTCAAAGTTGAAGACAACAATGATGGTGCTTGGTATGGGTGTTCAAATTCACCTACCAGTGTCGTCCATCTCTAAATCCCCTTTTAGAAAATATAGGAAACCTAAAAGTGCAAAGCATTTTTGGCACCTTAATGTGTATTTTCTCGTAATTTTAATTATATCTTCTAGAAAAAATTTGTATAACTTTAACTATATGTCCCTTTCTTATTTGCTCCTAAAATATGACTCTTATTGCCTATCATTACAAAGAAAAAGGTAATGTTGATATTTTGCTTAAAACTATTCCCACATTATATATATACATATTATATATATATAGAGATATATATCAATTTAAAATAGTAATATTCTAGTTGTTTTTTAGAGTAGCAACGATTTTAATTATTGCATATCTAAAATTTTAAGACAATCATTTCTTAATTTTGTTTCCTTTTTTCTAAATATATGGCAAGCAATCATTATTATTGTTGTTTCATAATATTATCAAAGGCAATATTTCAATAATGGTTGCATTATACTAGTTTTAAGGAATATTTTTAAAAACTATTATAAACCTATTGTGTTTAAATAATCTTAAGAAGGAGAAGCTTTAGAAATTAAGAAGATCTCATATGTCTCTAACCCTTGACTAGAATGGAGAATTCCATTCTTCAAGGGAAGGGAAGATGTAAGTTTATGTACTATCCCTTAGTGGATCCTAGTTGTTAAAAGAAAAAGAAGTTGGCTCTGGGTAGTAATTTTTTTCTTTGTTTAATTTACATCAAATGCTTAATTCAAATATTAGAACAAAATCTTTTTCCTTGTTAATCTTATTCACTTAAAGTCTCTCTCTCTCCCACTCTCTCTCTCTCTCACACACACCCACACTCATATATGTAATCCTTCTTACTTGAAAATGATCAGTATGTATACACCCTCATAGAAGTAACATTGTTCTTCAAAGTAAAAGAGAAAGTGAGAACCTCAGACCTTTCAATATGAAATTCACCAACTTGACCTCAAGCTATCTTTCTTTTTTTTTTGTATCTTCCCAAGGCTGGTTTTGGTTTCCGTTCCTTTTTGGGTGCTTCGCCAATGAAATTGACACTGGAAGAGGGTCAGAGCTATACTGGATTTCTCAAGTTGAAGTCTTTGGAATCCTCTTGCATACTAAGTAAATATGTTAGCACTAGGATGCTGGAGAGGGGAAAACCTTGACTAAGGAAGACTTTCCAACATTGCAAAATGTGATGAACATATCCACTAGTGTTAAATCCTAGCTAGTAGAGAAAAGCTTGTAATTAGTAGTAATTCCATACAATTAAATCCTTATAGATCCTGTAGGATAAAGTTTGCTACTCCCTTGAGAGATAAACTTACACATTTCCAAGGGTTAATAGTAGAAGGAGTCCTCACACCTCCAGGTAAGCTATTCAAGTAGGAGCAACAACCTAGTTCTCAGCTCTAGGAGGGTACCTTTTAGGTAAAAGGCTAGCCTTTCACCAGGTGTAAGTTTGGGCTATAGAAAAATAGGAAAAAAAAGGGTTTGAAGAAGATGTTTTTAAATGAAGAAGACACATTTATCTTCAAATTATTAAATGATGAATATCTATTAGAGATTTTGAAGCAGGGGCCTTGGCACATTGGAGGTCATCCTATGTTCTTACAAAAATAGAGACCAGGGTAAAAGCTTTATAGGAAAAATATAATTTATACCTTTGTAGATAAACTTCCATAATGTCCCTCAAGAATATGAAAAATTGAAGTCTTAGCTTCTTGGCTAACTTAATTAGGAAATCTCTAGGCTTGGAATCCCAGACTATGTGTGGAAAGGGTTTGTTATATCAAAACTCGTGAAGAATTGATAAAAAGTGGCAGCCTTTTTTATATTATTTTTGTTATGAAACTGAATAAGATTGGAAAGCTTATCAAATTAGAGATTAGCCTTACCTATACCTGGAAACCAATGAAGCAAAATTATGTATGGAAGACTACTGAGAAATCATTAAGTACAGCTTACTATGTTGAACTCATGGGATTATAGGAAACTACTCCCTCCAACTCAGTTAATCCCAGCTATTATATTAATCTTAATATAGATTTTGAAGATTTATTTTATCCACACACGATTACAATAAAGACAACATTACTAGAGACTAAAAAAGGACAACACTACTTCAAAATTGCATTAGTTTTATACGAGCAAACTAGAAGATTTATTCTAACCATACACCAGTATAATGATTATAATGCCATAATTATACTTATTTACGAATCAAATAAGGTAAAAATCCTTAATGTTAGCTCGTTAGATCTACTAATTCATATTTCTTATTGTTTGGAAGGATCTTGTTTAATATTTAATGACTCTATAGTATATGTAGCCAAATTTTTATATTTCAAAGAGTTAGGTTGTGGGAGAAAATTAAAAGCATTTAGGCCTCAATGAATAATTAATGGCTCTTAGTAGGGGATTTAAATTATATTCTTTCCCTAATGAAGGAAAAAGGATTTATAATTTAGTTGAATGGAATTGAAAAAAAGCTAAAGGAAGTGAATCATCATATAGGAATGGTGGACTTGAGATATGGTGGAAAAATTTTCACCTGAAATAGTAGACGACAAAGGGATGTGATCATATTGCACTAATGTACCTAATCTTAACAGAACTATGAAGTTAAAAGTGTTTAGACGAGGGTGGTGCTAGGATGGTTGACCTTTTAGGAAGTCCTTATGTTGCAACCTTCATAGGATCTATCAGAAATAGTTTCTTTACCAGTTTAGGGTCAGGTTTCGTACTTCTGGACCTCCCCAGTAGGACTTCCATTGGGTTGTTATTATTGTTATGACAATAGACAATAAGAAACATTTTTAATCAAGAAAAAATTAGATAAGGTAATGGGGAACCAGCTCTGTCTAACTAAATTCCTTGATTCTTTTGCCTACTTTGGTGAAACAGTATATTCAGATCACTCCTAGATTGAGATACAAAATTTGTTTGCAAAACTAAGCTTAAAGGATCGATTTGGAATCTTTAGCTATCTAATAAGAAAAAAAGGGGTTTGAAGTAATGGTGAAGACAAACTGGGCTCCTAAGGTAAGGGGATACAAGGCTTACTAGCTGATGAAAAAACTTAAAAGAGTTAAGTAGCGATTTAAGGAGTTTACTAAAATTAATAATTTAGATTAGGCACTGAACCTCCTATAAGCTAAGGAAACAATTAGAAGTGGACAAAAGGAATGCTATAAATTTCCTCACAACTTGAGGTTGAGAACACTTGAACTTATCGGGATGAATGAGTATAACTTAACTATCTTTATGCATAGCTTTATTCTTAATCAAAAAGTCAGGATCCAATGGGTTAAAGAAGGAGAAATCAACACAAAATTCTTCCACAATACCATACTTGCATGAAGGAACATTAAAAAAAATTCAATACTATAAGATGAAAATGGAGTAACATATTCAGATAAGTAAAAATTGAGTCAATTTCTTTAGAATATTTTAGGAACTTGTTCAGGCTTAATGCAAGTGGGGAGAGAGGTGACTGGGATCTGATTATGGTTATTAAAGACAAAATCAATCAGGATATGGAGTTTTTAATTAGACTTATCACTGAACAAGAGATCATTAAAACTTTATTCAATTAAAACCTTTCCAATGGCCCTATCCCAAATGGATATAGAGATCACTTCTTCCAAGAAACATGGAGTTTCATTGAAGATTATTGGTGGAAACAGTTCAAGATTTTTTCTTAACCTCAAAGATGTTAAAGGAATTGAATAAGACACATATGTCTTTTCCCCAAGAACTTGGACCCAAGTTTGATGGAAGGATATCTTTCCATCTGTTAATGAAATACTTCTTATATAGTGATATCTAAGATCATAACTAATACACTAAAAATCTCACTTAAGGAACTAATTAATCAAGGTCAAGTTATTTTCACAGTTGGTAGATCAATTAGTGATAACATTCTTTTAGTATAGGAGTTAATGAAAGACTATGATTCTTAAAGAACAACCAAGAGTTATGCATTAAAAATGGATTTCTTTAAAGCATTTGATATTATTAATTGGGATTTTATAATCAAATACTTGTAAACCTTTGAGTTTTCTTGCTTGTTTATAAGTTGGATTAAAGAGTGCATTTCGTTAGCCTACTTTAGCAACTTTATCATTAGGGATCACTCCAAGATTTCAAGAGGGACCAAGAGTATTAGACAGGGGATCCACTTTCACCATTTCTATTCACCCAGGTCATTAAAGTATTATCCAAAATCATTAAGCTTTTCACTTTAGGTAATACAAAATTTATTTATCATTATAATTGTAATGGGTTAAAGATCAACCGTTGGTCTGTGTTGATGATTTGCTGTTTTTTTTATGGAGATGTCTCTTGTTTCATTATTCTCCTTTTAAGAATTGTGAAATAGATCTCTAAAATGTCTGGTATCAAAGTGAACTCCCAAAAGAGTAGTATTTACCTCTCTTCTGACATCCAAAATGCTAAGGATTTAAATACGTTAGAATGCCTATCACACTAAAAAACCTAATTATATAGATTGCATCACGTTATTAGAAATATTTAAAACCATAATCAAAGCACGATAGAACATATTTTTATCTATAGCTAGGAGACTCTAATCAATCTCCTCAGTTATGAAAAATGTTCACTTTCATTGGAATGCTCACCCATTTATGCCAAGGAAAATAATCAAAGAGATTGAAAGATGTATCAAACACTTCCTATGGATAGGTAAAACTGATGAGTTTAAAGGGCAAAGGTAAAATAGGATGAATTATGTCTACCTAAACAAGAGGGAGTCTGGGTTTAATTCCTATATTGGTTATGCAAAGAGTTATACTGACTAAGAGAGTGTGGAGTCTTCTCATTGATAAAGAGGCCTTGTAGTCAAAATAGATTAATGAGTATTACTTAAGGAAAACAAGCTTCTAGCGACTAAGCATTAATGGGAAACATTCATGGAGTCTCATTTTAATGTTAAAGACGAGAGAGCATATTTATCCCTTATTTAAATACCATGTTGGAAATGGACGTAAAATATGGTTTTGGTTTGACAATTAGACTAATTTTAGTCCATTGTACAAAAGGAATAAGCTGAGTCACCTAACTACTAGAATCATATCAAGGCCTAATGTAAGCTATATTATCTAGAGAGAAAATTTGTGGTGCAACTTCAATGGTTCCAATAGTATTATTAATCTTTTACCCTAGATTATCTTAACTCATGAGGCAGATATGATCAATTGGTTAGGGGATTGCTCGCAGAAGTTTACTAGCACTTCCTACTTTCAAGTTTTTAGTCCTCACTTAGTTAAGACCTTTTAGATTGATCTAATATGGAGCAAAACACTCATTCCCAAAGCTTCACTTATCATTTGGCTAGTACTTAAACAAAGGCTATAGGTTGTTTGGTAGCATTAATCCTCTATGTTTGCTATGTAAAGCTTGCCTTGAAACTGTTTATCACTGGTTTTTCCAATACAATTATTCTCCAAATATCTACCTAGAGTTCAAAATATGATGTAGGTCTATTGCCCGGCTAGAGCTTGGCAAACACACTAGAATAGGCTACCAGGATGGTGTTATTTTTAAAACTGCTTTCATTTGCTCCATATATATCATATAGAGGGAAAGAAATTTGATAATTCACAAAGAAGTCGTAAAAAAACATGTTCTAACAAAAAAAATGGATAAGGGAAATACTCATAGCAAAGGGTGACCAGCTAAAAGTTAACGCTAGGATGAGGATCTCATAAAAATCTATAGGGGTTAATGATCCCAAGTGGACATACTTATAAGCCCATGAAATTCTTGTAAACTAAATTTTCTAGATCTCTACAATTGTAGTTGTTATGGTTAAGCCATTGTAATGTTGTATAAGCTTAGCTTTAGTAAATAAAATTTGACTTATTTTCTAAAACAAGATCAGTCTATATACTAGGTGTCTCACCATCCTAAATTTAAAAATTAAGCGTAAATGAAGAAAAGAAGTTTTGCATACAATTCATTGACAAAGTAACAAGGCAGTAAATGGACTATATAATTATACACAAATCATGCCACCAAGCCATGCAACTTGATGACAAAATCATCGAGATATGAGTTTTCAAGTCCTTCCCTTAAAAGGAACTCTCTCCATTTTGTATGGTTTGATCTCACTTCTTTTCCCAATTCACTATCATCATCCATGACAACTTTAACTGCCCTGTAAACCCCATCCCTTGTAAACAATCCAGTCTCTTCATCTTTCTCCACCTCAACCCCTACTTTCAAATCCCCACCCATCAGTCTTGCATTGATTACTTGATCTCCGAAATTTGGAAGTAATACTATCTGACACTTGTTTATCATAACTTCTGATAAAGAACCAGATCCACAATGTGTCACAAAGCACCCCACACTTGGGTGTTTTAATATTAATTGTTGTTGGACCCATCCTCCATACACAAACCCTCTTCCCTGTATTCTCTTTTCAAATCCTTCTGGAAGAGCTGATTCAACAGTTTCTACACCTACTGGTGGTTTAAGAGCAGCTAAAAAGGGTATACCTGTAAGCTCCAGACCTAGTAAAAGCTCCTGAAATTGATCTTTCTGAAGAACACATTCACTCCCAAAAGCACAAAAAATCAAATTTCCATCCTGAAATTTCTCCAACATTTTGGCGAATTGTTCTTCTAACGTCGAATTTGGTTGTTCTGGCACGACAGGACCTGCCAGGATTACTGGTTTGCCAAATGCACTCTTAACGTAATTGCAATAAGCTCCTTCCATCTCTACACATGTTTTGAAGCTAATTGCATCGCATGTTTCCAAGGAGGTTAGTTGTCGTTCCATGAAGGACATGCCACTTCCAGATGGACTCACGTGCACAGCAGCCAATCCTCGTGTTTCATGGGCATGCAGCCTTATCGACGATGGAGGAAAACCTGGCGGGGGCTGCTTCAGATCAGCTTCGATCAAGCTTTTGTCATGGATCTCCGATTCCCTTCTCAATAAGTAACCAACGGTGGCAGAACTAACGATGCAATATTGAACTGATTTCACATCCAACTTACGGGCCAGTGTCGGCAACCAACAAGCAAAATCAGAAAACACAAGGTGAGGCTTTAGGTCAAGAAGATGAGCCTCAACCACTGGTTCTGTGAGATCCATGGCTCTCACTAAAAGATGTTGCAATTGGAACGGGACATCAGCTGTTGTCTCAGTGCCGGGAGGGAGGCCCTCGACATGTGGTACGGCGATGGGAATGAAGGTGATGAGGCGAGGATGGAGATTGAAGGACTCTAGTTTTAGTATAGCCTTTTTCGGCAACAAGAAGGAGATTTTGTGGCCTCTATCTGCAAGTTTATTGGACATATGTAGAAAAGGTGTAAGATGCCCAAAGGCAAACCATGGATACATGAGTATGTGCAACGTTTTGTCAGTCATAGCCGCTCCCGTCACAGTTGTCAAACATTCAGGATTTGCTTTGGACAAGACAGCACTAAGTGATTTGGTTTCCATTTAAGCAAACGCCAAGTACCATGGAAATGTAATGACGTGAAAATTGTCTAGCGAATCAGTTGTTCTAAATACTTGTTCAAGGAGAAGTATCGTACAAAAACATGAGGTTATGGTAGAGAATGCTTTACAAATTTGGTTGAAACTGCATATGCGAGTTGCTCGCATTATTTTACGGCTGGATAAGAAAGTGAAGGAAGTTGAGATTTTAGAATTTTAAATGTTCTATTTTGTTTTTGTTTCCTTTAGTTTAGTAACATGTCATGTTTAATCGTTCAACTTTGTTATTTGAATAGAATAACCCCTTTAATGATATATATTACAAATAAGCTATTTAAACTTTATTATTAAAAAATTTCCTTAAATGTAATATTTTGAATGCATTTTCTTATTAATAGCATAAAATCAATATTACTTAAAACTTTAATGGAATTCACATCTGGATTTTGTTTATATATATGTTGATTGTTTTATTCTTGCACATTGCTTTAGTTTTTACTTCATATAAGTAACTTTAGTTTCGTTAATCTTTTTCTTTAATTCAATATTTTTTATTGTAGTAGATAATAGCAAATTGGTTAGTCTAGTGCTTATAGTCCTTGCAGGATTAACATCTGTATTGACCTAGAATATAACATTAAGAATGAAAAGCGTATTTACTTAATGATCTTTAGTTTAGTTTTGATAGGACAAACATATATCGTAACCAAAAAGCTTTTAGCTTTACCAAGGGTTTATTTGAAAAGTTAACTATATGTTCTTCTAGTTCCTGATAGATATTTAAGGTGGAGACATCAGAGTTCCATAAAGAAGTGATTGTGTTAATAATTCTCGTTTTTAACACATCATAATGGAAATTTTTGTATTTTATTTCCTTCTTCAAGCTATTAAGTTCTTTATTTTTTTCTTATCAAAGATTTGTGGATTTGAATTGCATCTATACATTTTTTTAAAGAAATCTTTTCCTCAACTTAATACTTTTATTACCTGATTTAGAGTTTTGTTCCTTCTGAATTTTTGTAAGATTGATCAGCCTAATTTTTGTTCTGAAGAGTATCACTATATTTAGTGCTAAGATCTTTAAGTTCTTTCTTAATGGCCTTTATTTTTTCCATACATTTAAACGCATTAAAGCCTTCAACTCTTATCCCCAAACAAATATTAACCCTACAATAGCTTTTGCGTCTTCTTTCGTACATAAATGGACTAGACCTCCTCCTGGTAGGTTAAAAATGAATATTGATGGGGCTTGTTTTGGGGGTGCCTATGTTGGCCTTACTTGTGTTGTCCGTAACTGTCAAGGGAATTTTATTGCTGCTCTGCAGAAAGCTATAAGAGGTAATTTTGATGCTCGAGATGTTGAAACCATGGCTATTCGTGAAGCTTTGAATTGGATTAAGGAAGAAGGGTGGTCCTCTGTTTCTATGGAGTCAGACGTCCAACCTAGTGTTTGGGCTATTGCTAATCCTAGTTATAGTGATCATTCATCTTTTGGCTTGCTTGTTCAGGATTACAAATCTCTTTTGTTAGATTTAAGAGATGTTCATCTAAGTTTTGTGAGGCGTTCTGCAAATTGTGCAGCTCATAATTTAGCTAGAGCTTGTACTGTTACGACAGATAGGGTGGTCTGGAAGGATTTTCCTCCATCTTGTATTTTTGATGTTCTATCATCTTATTTAATTTAATGAAGTCTCCCAATTTTTCCTAAAAAAAAATTCTCTTATCCCCAAGCTTGTCCTAAATTCCTCTTTGAATTTTAGGGCTTTAGTGAGGTAATTATTTAATTTAAAGTGTTATGTTAAAAAATTTGAATGCAATTCAATTAGAGTATGGTCTGACAATAGACAATTTGTAAAAAGGGATTTATTATAGGTCACTAAAACAAACGAACTATTTGGCGATGATTTCATTGGCGACGAAATTGTTTTCATCGCAAAACAGAACATATTGCGACAAAAAAATAAATCGTCACTAAAACTTATCATTTACTGATGTAAAAATAAAGCGTTGTCAAAAGAAAATATTTAACGACGAATAAAATTAATAGTCGCAAAATGCTTAATATTTGGTGATACTGAAACCATATTTTCACTAAATGTAGAACAATGGATGACGTTTAACACTATTCATCACCAAATAGTCAGCGACGAACTCTGTCAATTGTCACTAACTATGTTGTACATTTCGTGAAGATATGCTTAGCGTCACTAAAATTCCATATTTGGCAACCAAAATTTTGTTTAGTCGTAAAAACTTTAACATCCGATGATGATTTTTCCTAAGTGTCACTAAATGTACAGTATTCAGC
This sequence comes from Erythroxylum baracoense, assembly GCA_025629805.1. NCBI lineage: Eukaryota > Viridiplantae > Streptophyta > Magnoliopsida > Malpighiales > Erythroxylaceae > Erythroxylum > Erythroxylum baracoense. The sequence goes on from JAOTAY010000002.1 coordinate 21,848,762, forward strand.
AACGATGTTTTGGTAGTCGTTGTAAAATGTCCGACATACAGTGACGAATTATGTAAAACGTCGTTGAATGCTTGTGATTGGTGATGATTTTATAAATCGTCACTAAATGATTTACATTTGCAAAAATTTTAAAGCTAACATTTTTATAATCTATCATAGTTA
>JAOTAY010000002.1:21849023-21862727 GCA_025629805.1 Erythroxylum baracoense
GATTTTCTTCATCTTGATGATGATGATTGAATGTAAGTTTCATTGTTTGTATTGTTTCAAATATTAATAACATAATTGTAGGTCTTATGTTGTTGATGTTGTAGTTATGTTTATTTACGATGACTATATGCATATTTTTAATGTTTCAGTTCAGTTTTTACGGTAGTTGATGATTTTCTGCATTTGTTGTCGATTTTCTGATATTATTGATGTTGTTGATTTTTACCCATGTTGATTACAATGGCACCTGGTTGTAACAAAGAAAAGAGGGTGGTTATGGGCGATGATGTTTCTCCAACAAAACAACCAGCAATTGCATCATCGCATGAGGAAAGTCAGCAACAACAACCTTTACTAACATCGTCTGGTAGTCATAAGGAATCTTCAGGTTTGTTATTGATATCCAATCATATATACATTTGTGCTCTCATTACATGTCTGGTATGTTTTAATAATTATATTGTTTTTTCAAGTTCCAATACTGGCCTCAGAAAACGAGATAGAGGAAAGACAAAAGACGTTGAGTTGCAACGGATGAATGTTGCAATGAATTCCAAGTTGTCCGTGACTATTGACCCAACATAAGGGCGCCCAGTTGATAAGATCCAAGCAGTAAAATTGGCTAGTGAGTTGGGCGTTGTTGTTCGAAATGAGTTGCCTTGCCTTCAACATATCAGGCAGTTGAAGGAAGACAACTTGCTGCAAAATACTTTGGATAAATTTTTGGTATTATTTCAATTCATTTAATTATAAATATTGCAATTTTATTTTACTAAATTAATAACTTATCTAATACGTGTTTTCACAGATGAAGCTCAATATTGTAGATATCGAGCAGTCTGAGGTTTCAAGCAGTGTTGGTTCACTGCCGAAACAAAGGGTGAAGAATCACCACTATCGACTGCATAAATATTATCAGTCTTTTCCTTCCGATGAAGAGGCCAGTAGACATGTGCCGTAAAGGGAGACTGAAGAAAATTGGAATAAATTGTGTGATTATTGGGCTTCACCACAATTTAAGGTTTGTTTTCTTTTCTTCATATTTTCCTTCCATTAATTATATTTATATATTTTATGACTAATTCTCTTAATTTAGGAAAAGTGTCAGAAAGCCAAGGTCAACAGAGCAAAAATGACGACTCCGCATAACACTAGCTCTAGATCATTTGTCGTTGTTCGACAAGAATTAGTAAGTATAACGTGTTCAATTTATTATTCTATTTTTAATACAATAAATTCTAATTGGTTAAATTTTATTTTAATTATTGTAGAGTCAAACACAACTCCAAGGAAAATAGTATGATTGGATCACACTGTACAAGCACACATATGACAAGGAAGGGCAAGGCCGGATGTCTGAAGAGGCACAAAGTAAATATGCAAGTACAAATAAATTTATATTACAATTTATTTTCTATATAATATTAATTAATAATTTTTAAGTTAACTCCATTTTCTACTTTACATTGTAGAACCAAATGCAGGAGTTGTTGCAAATGTCATTGGTTGAGGGAAATCAGCCTAATATCGATGGCATTTTTAACAATGTCCTTGGTACACGATCGGGTTATATTGAAGGCCTTGGGTATAGTCCTAAGCCTGTTGGAGCCTCTTCCTCATGACTAGCATTGTTGACAGTGCTTCAAGAGGAGAACCAGGTACTGAAGACAAAATTACAATGTACAGAAGACAAGTTAAATCGGGGACTAAAAGAAATTAGCAACCTTAAAAAATTGGTTAAACAAATGCTAGGTTCTTCATATGTTAGTGCCAGTGACTCAGATTCAGACTCTTAGTTTGTAAATGATGTAAATATTGCTTTATATATAATGCATTCCATTTTATATGTTTATTTACTTTCAATTTATGATTATTTACAAAATATTAAAAATGTCTTAAAATTGTAATAAATTAAAATAAATTCGTTTATAAAAATTATTAAATTAAAAATTAAATTTCGTAACTAAATACTATTAGCTACCAAATGAAATTCGTCACAAAAATTAATTCACTACGTATAAACAATGTCGGTAAAAAGTTTTTGCTACAACCAACATTTCGTAGCTAAAACTTTTTTACTACCAAACAAAAATCGTCACAAAATCATATTAGCGACCAAACCTAGTTCGTCAGAAAAGCTTTTTACATACGTTTAAAAAAAGTCTCTAAAAATATTTCCCTACATGAAGAATTGGTAGCTAAAAGTTTTTTGCTACCAAAACCAAATCATCACTAAAAATAAATATCGACGCATAAGGTTGCGTAGGAAAAGACTTTTATCTACCAAAAAGAAAACATCACGCAAAACCATAACCGATGTTCCTCTCTCTTGTCGGTAATAAGTTTTCCCGACGAATTATTTTTATCGAAAACATGTTTTGGCGATGAGTTTTGTGAAACGTCGATGTTGTTTTGCTACTGGGACTCAGCGACGATTGTGGTGATGAAATGGAATCATCGCATATTAATAATTGAGACGATTTTTCTTTCTTTAGCGACGTTTAAATTAGTCACAAAAAACCCAGTTTGTTGTAGTGGGTGAATTAGCCGTCCAATTTAATTTTCCTAAAGTTCTATCAAGATTTTTTTATCTTTCAAGATTTTTTCTATAAAGCAAACTTCCACTTTGTTTTCTATTCCAAATGAATTGATTGCCTTCATAACTAAGATTGGATAGTCCCAATTGGTTTACGCATCTCATAATGTTTCACAGCAAGGATTTGCCTTAGATATTGACCCTTTTGCTTATTGTAAGGAAAGTGTGTAGTTGAAATGTCCTAGAATGAATCATAGGATTGTGTTATTAAGTTGTATGGTAACAAGGCCACCCCAAAGGGTTTTACTTTTATTATATAATTCCACATTTGCAACATTTATGAATATGATATTCATTCTTGTATTAGTACTACTAATAGTTACCTGGCAATATAAAAATTAATCAGAGTGTTAGTAATAAGTTAGGTGGATGTGATAGGGTCATAAGCCATTATGATCCTTTTGTTATGTTGATTTTGACGATTTTAAAGTGTCACCCACTTCCTTTTTCAAAAAATAGAGGCTATTATGTAGTATGTTAGCTTTTTTTTTAATCTAAAAGAATAATAAAATAATTTCTTCTTAAATAAAAATTCTTAATGCAATTATTTTTTTTGGGGCAATTAATCTCTCTAATATTCCAACTAATAATAAAAATTATGAAGGATTATTAACACATATACATGTATAGCCTATTCTTTTTATACTTGCTATTTCCTCATTAAGGTAAAAGTCTGCTTATTAAACTGGATAAAAAAATTGAATATATTTGTAGACTATTACTATAAAGGTATATTACGTAACTTAATCTTTATTAAAAATGTTTAAACTTCATATTTCTTATATCTACTTATGGGTGATATGTCTACAAGAACATTGGCTTACTATTGACGTGTCTTGAACTTGCCTCTAATAATTTTATCATGTTAGACTTTGAGTTAAACTTAAAGAAAAAGGTTATTTTCATTTACTGAAATATCATTGAGATCATCTTTCCCCTAATTAGTCTATTTACAAACTTGCATTTTAAGGAATACCAATCTTTGTTTACAAAGTGGCCTACTAAGTTGGAAATCCATTTAGATGCTCTAATTTGTAAAGTCTCCAGAGGAGGAGAACAACAGTTCTGCCTTCTCTAATTTTAGATGGGAAATATCTTAGTTTGTGAAATAGAGTGTTATCATGTACTAGTGATACTATGTTGTGTTTATTAAACCAAGTGGTTTGACAAAGGTGAGCTAGTCGAAATCAAAAAGGTTAAACCCTAGGCTAAAGTAAAGAGAAGAGTTTAGAGTTGAGCTTAAAAGAAGATCATATCCAAAAGTAGAAGGTACAAGGGGGGAGGGATGTTTGTAAGAGGATGAGTTGGGATTATGCAATAATCCAAATTCAACAAATAAGATTGTTAAAATTGAGAGGAGTCTAATTTAGGAGAACAAAGGGGAAAAGGTTGATGTTTTAAAAGAGGGTGAAGGCTACCTCATACTTTAAAGGGAAGAAAATGTTTTTTCAAACTAAAAAGGATGATAAGGACTACCTGAGTGACATCATAATCTATTAATTATCTTCTAATTCTAAGACTATTGGCTAAAATAGAAAATTTTAAATTAAAATTAATGTAACTAAAGAAGAAGAAAGTAATTGAGTTAAAGTTAAAAAGGTATTTCAAAAAAGTTTTAGAAAGTAACGAGAGAATTATCATTATTGAAATTATATTAATACACTATGTATAAATGATCCAATACTATTATTATCATTAGTTCATGAGTGAGACAATTCTCATGAACTTTATTATAAAAAATAAATTGAAATAAATCTAACAAGAGAAGTTTCAATGAAAATCAAAGTTTAAAGATAAAACTTATTATTATAAAAATTTGAGTTCAAAATTATTAGTTATTTTAAATTAATGGTTATATTAAGGACATAAGTGTAGTTTTAAATTAACTACACTAAGAGTTTAATGCTTTCTATTCACTTTTTTTTTCTCTATTTCCTTATAACTCTTGAAGTTAATGGTAATTATTGTGACAATGTGTTATAATTTCGTCACTTAATTTTGTATCCCTATTGAGAATTCTTATTGTTCAATATATTCTTATATTCTCTAAAAATAGTAAATTCTTTCAGTCAAATAAAATTAAATTTTCATTAAGTGTATAAAGTGGTTGATAATTGTGTGTTTATAGTAACAAACATACATATCTTCCAATTTATGTTCGTAAAAATATTTTTGTTATATGTTATTTTTAAAAATATCTCTTACATTAACTTATCTAACTACTTTTAACAAATAAGAAAGAAAGCATTTAAAATTCTAAAATCTCCGCTTTCTTTAGTACTCATACATACATACACTCTTAATTCATTTAAAGAAGAGTTAAATCCAGCCGCAAAATAATGCACGCGACTAGCATTTGTAAGTTTCAACCAAATTTGCAGAGCATTATCTACCACAAACTGATGTTTTTGTAGGATACTTGTCCTTGAACAGGTATTAAGGAAAACGGATTTGCCGTTCGGTTTCACAACATTCCATTTTCATTACACTCAGGCTGTTGGGTTTTAAATTCTAATTTCGTGTGAGCCTACTAATTAGTGAAGTAAACCGATTCGGTAATACTTAGGATGATCATAATGAACTCCTAGACAGTATTACCATTCTATGTAAAATTCTAGTTGGCCGAAGGGGTCACAAGCGGTCCCTCTTAAAACCCGACTTTCTAGATAGAAGTTACGTACACGGTGTATTTATCACAACTTTACCCGCAGCAGAATGCTTCCAAATATTGGTTGAAACTTGACCTGTTGAATCCTCCAGAATAATAATCACAGTAAAATAAAACAATTACCGTGAATAGTAACTACGGTAAATAGTAAAGTAGTGAATAGTAACCATGATGAATAGTAATGCTTGAATAGTAACCACCGTGAATAGTATCTACCGTAAATGACAGATAAAAGTAACAACACCGAGAATTTACGTGAAAAACTCCCTAAATAATTAAAAAGAAAAACTACGGGATCAAGCCGGTAAAATTTTCACTATATGTGTGGAGAAAATTTCTTACAATCACTTAAATTTCTCACCCACTAGAATATGATCACAATTCTAACAACTCTCGTATTTTACTGCTCTATTTTTATCTCACAACTCTCTATGGATGTAATCTAAAGTACAACAAAACTCTCTAAAAAAAATTTAACACATCAAAGCTCACTCAAAAACTCTCTCTTTTATTACTTGTTTTTCATCTCGTGTTGTATTTAATGTTGCAAAATATAAGCGCCTCCAAAGAACATAATTTTATGGCTTCAAATTAGACCACGTCTTCAGCTATCTAATACCACAATTTATGCTTTTGGACATGATTTTATGGCTTCATATTAGACCACGTCTTGAGCCATCCAATACCACAATTTATGCTCATGATTACGGTAGGTTGTTGTAATAAAGAGAATAACAACTACTGGCTTGACCATCACGGGGTTTGCTAAAAATTGTAAACCAAATCCCCAGCTATCTTCTCGGAAGCAAATCCTGAGTGTTCGACGATTGTAAGAGGAGCAGCTATGACTGACAAAATCTTGCACATAGTGATGTATCCATGGTTTGCCTTTGGTCATCTCATCCCTTTTCTCCATATGTCCAACAAACTTGCAGATAGAGGCCATAAAATCTCCTTCTTGTTGCCAAAAAAGACTATACTGAAACTAGAGTCCTTCAATCTACATCCACAGCTCATCACCTTCGTTCCTATTTCCGTGCCGCACGTGGATGGTCTCCCTCTGGGCACTGAGACAACAGCTGACGTTCCATTCCAATTGCAACAACTTTTCGCGGGGGCCCTGGATCTCACAAAACCAGTTGTTGAGTCTCATCTTCTTGACCTAAAGCCTGACCTTGTGTTTTTTGATTTTGCTTGTTGGTTGCCGACATTGGCTCGTAAATTGGGTGCGAAATCAGTTCACTATTATTTAATTAGTCCTGCCACCGTTGGTTACTTACTGAGAACGGAACCGAAGATCCATGGAAGAAGCTTGATCGAAGCTGATCTGAAGCAGCCCCCACCAGGTTTTCCTCCATCATCGATAAGGCTACGTGCTCATGAAGCCCGAGGATTGGCTGCTGTGCACGTGAGTCCTTCTGGCAGTGGCATGTCGTTCATGGAACGGCAGTTAACCTCCCTCGAAACGTGTGATGCAGTTAGTTTCAAAACATGCCTAGAGATGGAAGGACCTTATTGCGATTACGTGGAGAGTAAATTTGGCAAACCAGTAATCCTGGCAGGTCCTGTCGTGCCAGAACCACCAAATTCAACGTTAGAAGAACAATTCGCACAAATGCTGGAGAACTTTCAAGATGGAACTTTGGTTTTTTGTGCCTTTGGGAGTGAATGTGTTCTTCAAAAAGGTCAGTTTCAGGAGCTCTTACTAGGTCTGGAGCTTACAGGTTTACCCTTTTTAGCTACTCTTAGACCACCAGTAGGTGTAGAAACTGTTGAATCAGCTCTTCCAGAAGGATTTGAAAAGAGAATTCAGGGAAGAGGGTTTGTGTACGGAGGATGGGTCCAACAACAGTTAATACTAAAACACCCAAGTGTGGGGTGCTTTGTGACACATTGTGGATCTGGCTCCTTATCGGAAGTTATGATAAATAAGTGTCAGATAGTATTACTTCCAAATTTCGGGGATCAACTAATCAATGCAAGATTGATGGGTGGGGATCTGAAAGTAGGGGTGGAGGTGGAGAAAGATGAAGAGAGTGGATTGTTTACAAGGGATGGGGTTTACAGAGCAGTGAAAGCTGTCATGGATGATGATAGTGGAGTGGGAAAAGAAGTGAGATCAAACCATACAAAATGGAGAGAGTTCCTTTTGAGGGAAGGCCTTGAAAAGTCATATCTCGATGATTTTGTCAACAAGTTGCAAAGCTTGGTGGCATGATTTAAATGCGATGAAATAGTCCTTTTACTACCTTGTTACTTTGTCAATTCAATTAATGGCCAACTCCTTCGTATAATTGTTCCTTTTCTTTTCGATTCACTAATAACTTTATAGAAAGATGATGGGAGAGCACTAATTATAATTTGTATTTGCATTAACATATGGGCTAAAGAAGTCCAAAGGAAATAAACTAAGAGAAGGGAGAGCACTCCCAGACACAACTACTCCAATTAATTAGCATGCTATTATCCTTTGTTTTTAGTTCATTATAAACCCTGTCACAGTTGAGAATGAATAGTTAACTATTCATATAATAGCTTCGTATAATCTCTTTCCTTAATCCCTCAATTTCTCTCCACTTGTTTATTTGAATTTTCTCACCTTAGCTTCTACATTTCCTCATTTGTCTTAGCTAAACAGGTTCTATTGTCCGATGAGTCTGTTCTCTAGTAATTTTGAGACGACTCCTTTGCGGTTAGTCTTGTCTCCCCTTCATTAGTCCTCTCTCTCGTTTTTTACTTTTCTAAATCATCAGATATTAATGTTTAGTGTTGGACAACTGTTGACAATGAATAATTACCCAATATGTGAATTTTAGATAAAAAGTGTAATTTTTTAATTGATAATGAGTTAACATAAATATAATGACATTATTTATCTCTTGAGTTAGCATATAGATCAGTTGGTTAAGTTTGGTTAAAATTTGAGAACTTACCCATTGTTAATTTTTCCAAGTGTAGAAAGTTGAGTTATGTGGATAGTTGAAAATTACTAATAATTTTAACAAGTTTGAAGAATTTTTAGTAATAGAAATATGTATCAAATAAAGGGAATCAATCTAGCTTCTCATTAGAACATTTACAGAATTGCCCGTGGTTCTTTCCTTTTTTGACAAGTTACTGATAGTTGTGCATTAGTCTATATTTTTTTTAAGTAATTGGTAAGTGTTTTTTGCATAATTGTTAATTATTGTTATAGTTTTTGATTCATTTTATATGTTTTCATTTAGTTTGATTTCTATTGTTATTCTTTTATGTTTGATGTTAATTTAGGGTAAGAATTGACTATTTTTATGTAGGAAGGAAGATGGAGCAACTTAGAGATTGAGCTAGAGATCAAAGAGGAGAAGAAAGAGGAGTCTATCTGTTGCAAATTCCCATGATCGTGGGAATCATGCCAATTCCCATGATCGTGGGAATTATAATCCGAGTCAATATGTGGGGCTTCATTAAACTTAGGATTTTTGGACTATAAAAGGATAATTAAGCCTCCATCATCAAATCGTGGGAATGATAATCCGAGTCAATATGCGGGGCTTCATTAAAATTAGGATTTTTGGACTATAAAAGGATAATTAAGCCGCCATTATCAAGGAGAGACGAAACCCCTTCTGTAGAAACACCATCCTTGAGTGAAGAACACAGGATTTTAGCCTTGAGGAAGGATTGAAGTTAAGGATTATCATCAAGATTGGGAAAAATAGCACATCGCCATCAAAATTTTCAGATTTTAGCAAGGAAGAGAATGAGTTTCTTTATTCAATTTTCTATCAATTTTACTTCTTCTATTCTTTGTAAAATGGTTTACTTGAATATTGATGATGTTATGGAGACCACGATTGAGGGATTGCTTTTGAACTATTTTGTTAGAAATCCTATTTTATTGAATTGAATGAAAGTGTCTGTGATGATTGTTGATTTTATTTATTATCTTGCAACAAATCTAGAGAATGAGTAAGATTAATTGTGTAGGATTATATAACGAGAGTTGGTAGCCTATAGACGTACAATCTTTATGTCAATTGATTAGTTAGAAGAGAGATCTTCAATTGATCACCCATAGGATAGTTTAATAACTAGTTAAATTGGTAGAGTAATCGAGTAGGTTGAGAAATCGTTAAATTGATTCCTGTTAATTCGATTAGGGACAATTAATTATACCTTGAGAGAGGGTAATTAATAAATTCGAAAATCTTAGGTATGACACAACTCAATTAATAAAATAGGAGGGAGACAAAATAGGGAAAAAAAGTAATCTCTAATCTTTAGATTCTTGAATTCTGATTTTTCTACACTTTGGTATTGTCTATTGCTTTGTTTTAGTCTTTTAATTTTAATTTAATTTTCCAGATTATTTACATTAAACAATTTTGTTTCTTAAACAAAATTTTGTCTAAATTAAATGGTGTCTAGGCATCAATCCTTGTCGGGTCGATATCCGTTTTCTAACTACAAGTCACGACCCATACACTTTCAGTTTTTTAGCGTAAAATGAGTAGATAGTTTTTACCATCAACAAGTTTTTGACGCCTTTACTGGGATTGATTGTTTAGCATCTTGTTTAATTTAGATTACTTTGATTTAATATTTTTGATACTTTTCCTTGTGTAATTGCAGGTGCATGAACACAAGGAGCATGTGAATTGTTGGATTCAATGGAAGATCCAGGGAGTTTTGTTATTCTTTGTTATGTTGATAGTTCACTTGGAAAAAAGACATTATTGAGCTTAATCGATTTTCATTATATTATCCATATTGTCCTTTTGATTATTTTACAATTTGTAGCTTACTTACAGGCTGCAAAACTAATGTTGAACGAAAAATGTGGAAGCAAGCCATTTATAATTGATCCTGGCTGAATTTCCATGGAAGAGCGTCGAGCTATCGACGTTAATAGAAGCACTGTATGGGAGACAACCTATAAGATTTTATTTTCATTTGATTGTCTTAGTATATTTGCTTGTTTTATTTATTCAGTTATGATTGTGCTTAATTTGAGTTTGATTGGTGTTAAATTGGATTTTGTTTGAATTTGAAATTGTTTTCTTTTCAAAATTCTTGTTGATAATATTATTTTAATGTGTTTATAGGTTGTGGGATCATGGAAAACTAATACTAAGCTTGGAAGAAGGTTTAGAAGTGCGAGAATCACCTCATCCCACGATCGTGGGAATTGAAGTGATTCTTATGATCGTGGGAAATCTCTCCAAAAAATTTCTGGAGAGAAAACTCACGATTGTGAGAATGGAGGTGATTCCTATAATTATGGAAAATCTCTCTAGAAACTTTCTGAAAAGAAATGCCACGATAGTGGGAATTCGTGGGAATTCCATTAGGAGGGAAATTTAACTTTCCCTCCCCTTTTATTCTTTCACTCATTCTTCAAAATTTCACTCCTCCTCTCTCTAACCCACAAAATTCTCTCCTCCCACTCTCTAAAACTCTTCATTTTCCTCTAGATTCTTGGTATTTTCTTCATCTCTTTTCATTAATCTTGCAATCCTTTCCTTTTTTCATGTATTAAACATTTAAAAACACAAGGATTTAGGTTGGATTTTGCTCTCTCTCTATAAAAATTGAATTCACTCATTTTTCTTTTATTTTTGCAGAATTTCTTCTTACAATGGCACCAAGGAAGATGATGGCTCGAAAATCGACTGAACCAACCAATGAATTGTGCCATGAAGTTTCCGATGAAGGTAAGCCGACTTAGCGACAGCTTACTGTTCTCCATTCTCAATTTATTCAGAAGAAGAAGATACGCGTTTCCGAGACCTTAGGGATAGGAACTTGATCACTCCTAGGTACTTTGATTTTGAAGTGTTAGAAAACATAAGAGTGAGGTGAAAAATTGAGCAACTAGTTGCGAATGTAGGTTGGAATAGGTTTGTTCAGTGTGACGTACCTATTCACCCTATGATGACCTTATAATTTTTCACTATAGTCCGTTATAATCCTAAAATAGATGTTTTTTGGTTTAAGTTATTTGGAATTGTTTATAAATTGGATTATAATGTCATGCACAAAATTTTCAATTTATCGAATACAAATATTCTAGATGATCACACTGATTTTGATGTTGATAACTATTGGAAAACTCTAACGGGTGAAGAACATTTTGACTTATGCAATGCACCAAATTCTTTAATTCGTAGTGTTGAGCATTTACTTTTACACAAATTTATGTGTTTAACTGTGTTTAATAAAACTGAAAGTAACAAATGCTCAGCCAAAGAATTTTTCTTTTTGTGGTGCATGAATCGAAAAATTAAAATTAACATGCCTTTTAGAATTTTTCGATCAATAGTGAGTATAGTAAATAAAAAGAGTTCATATTTTGGCATGTCTCATGTTGTTACTGCTTTAGCTCTGTTTTATAACCTTGATGCAGGACAGGTTCGCATAACGTCATACGACGTGTTTGACATATCGTATTTGAGACACTCTGAGATTTTGGAGTTTCATTCTATGGAACTCCAAAATCCTCAGATGTGTACTGTAGTGTAAACAAGAGGGGACTGTAGTGTAAACAAGAGGGGCAATGATATAGCTGCTTCCCGACTATCCACATCTCGAGCAGTCTCGGAACCAAAGGAGTAAGCAGTAGAGGAGGAACCAAGTGTGCCAACGGAGGTCGACAGATTTTAACACATCCTCGATCAGATGACCTATAACTAATAGCAAATGACATCCCAACTCAACGAGCTTGGCACACAAATTCGGGAAGTCCACAAAGAGCAGCGTAGTTTAAAGAAGAGGTTCCTTAATTTTTATCGGAGGAATAATTATGAAACTCCTTCACCAACATTGCCACCATCATCATCTGAATAAGCTATTATTACCCCTTCTACTTTTAATTTGTGTCATTTTCTTTTGTTGAGTTTCATGTCATTCTCTTTTGTTTGGCTTGCTGTCATTTTTGTTTGATTTGATGTCATTTGTGTGTTTTAATTTCTTTTGTTTGGTTTGAGGTCATTTCCCTTATTTGGTGGTTGACTTGTCATAGTAAGGACAATGTGAACTTTAAATGTGGGGAGGTGACATTGAATTTCTCAATTGCAATGTTTGCATTTTGCTAAATAGGATATATGTTTAGGCATATCATGTGCTTTGTGTCAGCAATGGAACACTTGAATCATTCTGATGAATATTGCCATGAGATTCTGTCATACTAAGTTGGAATTAGATTGAATGCGTACTTGAACTTGAATTAGGCTACTTGAGTAGAAAATGAACCATATAGAGTGATGAAAAGTAGTTGGTTACATAACTTTAGTCACAAATTGACATTTGAGCAATGAGGTAGTGTAGGCCGATGTGAGGATTGAGCCATATGACTCCATCCATAGTCATTCTATTTCTTTGTTAAGTGATACTTCCTTAGGTTATTACCTTCAAAACTTGTTTTGAATTAGTTTGAGTCTATTGGATGCATGCTTAATAGAGATGATTAAGACCCTTTTTGTGTTAACCCTTATCTTAAATAACCTACCCTTTGTATTATCCCTTGCTACCCCCATTAAGACTTGACCTTTTGGTTCTTGAAAACAGTCGAAATTTTAAAACTCGAAACCTTATTAACTTACCCATTCATTAGCTTAGTAGAGTATTAAGTAATACATTAGTTGGGATTGTTGTGAAAATTTTACCGAGATGAGTTGAGTATATTTCTGCCTATGGATTACATTGTATTTATCTGCTATTATATTCATAGTTCTTCCATGTATGATGAAAAAGAAAAAAAAAGAAAAAATTGTTGAAAAAGAAAGAAAAGAAAAGAAAAAGGAAGAACAAGTGAGTAGTATCAATAAGTACAGAATAGTAGTTACATTTGTATATCTCATAGTTATGTTTTGTTATCCCGGTTTGTACGTTTTTTACTTTACAAATGCTTGTGTTAACCTTTTTCTATCTTTACCACCTTAACCCTTACCACATTACAACCCTAAACAAGTCCTTTTAATCTATTTATGCATGTAATCATTGTAGAGGAGAATTAGTGTATTAGTAAGCCTATATTAGTGTAGTTTCCTATAGAAAGTTTGAGCGAAACACTAACCGTTAAACACTTGAGAGAAATGAGTGAAAACTGTAAGGAAGATTCATTTTGCATCTTTACTTATCTTTGAGTGATAGTGCCAATTGTTGAGTTTGCTTATGCACACCAATGAAAAAGTAGTCATGATATGTGTATTAACTTGATATTTGAGTTGGCTTAAATTTGAGGGATTGTATACTTTGATCTTTGTGAAAATGAAGTGATAGAATTGATTAGTTGTATTTACTTTGCTTGAGGACTAGCAAAGATTTAAATGTGGGATGTTGATAGTTGTGCTTTAGTCTATGTTTTTCTAAGTAATTGGCCTGTGTTTCTTGCATAATTGTTGATTATTGTTGTAGTTTAGGATTCATTTTGTATGTTTTCATTTAGTTTGATTTCTAT
>JAOTAY010000002.1:21862827-21877996 GCA_025629805.1 Erythroxylum baracoense
TTAAATGGGCCCAAGTGGCTAATACATTGTTGATAGTATTGTGTTTGCACCAAATGAGTACTGAACAAAGTGGATGATTTTGGTTATTGATTTTCTGTGCATGATGGTCCAAAAAAAAATGCTTCATTGAGTTTTAATTGTTAAGTGATGTGACACACCACCCTCGCGGGACACAGATTCGGATATCACCATCGATATCGGGTTCGGGTCCAGCGGGAGTGGGGTGTTACAAATACTGGTAAGTACGGTCGATCCCACGAAGACTATGAATAGTAGTACTTACCCTTCCCCTATTATCTAGCCTAAGGATTGATTTTAGATTTTTAATAAAAAGAAAATAAAAACTAAAACAATTAAAAAATAGGAAACGATAATGAATGTAAAGACAGTGGAATTCACTCAAAATCTATTATTATTAGAAATTAGTATCTAGGTTCGAATCCTCTTAAACTTTTAATAGATTATCTTTTATCATGTAATTGTTTTGTTGATGTATTAGAGTGTGGAGACTCCTATGGTATGCTAGTAGGTGACCTTAAGTCTACCAACAATTAATCCCAAAGTCTCTAACTGAATTATTCAGGTTAAATCTAATAGGATTGTTTCACCGATTTATGAGTCTCTCCATTAGTTTTGACCTTAATCTGGAAGATTTATGTCATCGTATCTTTCGGGTTGTAATCAACTCCTTCTAATTATGATAAATCTATTCACACTAAAATTTCTCAATCTCTATATATGAAATTAGATTATGATTTAATATTCTCAGGTTATTAGAACATAAATAAAATTTGTAATCAAATCACAATATATCAAACAACCAATTATATTAATAAAAGAACCAAATTATATCAAAGTATTAACATAAGGTTCATCTAACCGAAATACTAACTGGATGCATAGTTACGTAGAATTGAACACAAAATCAAATATACATTGAGAGAAAAATAAATAGAAAATAGTGAGTTCGTAATTATAAATCTCCCTGGTTGTTTCCTATTGAGTATTCTTGCGATGTTGAGGTATGATCTTGTATTTCGATAGATCTTTTGCTGATTTCTCCCGCTTTTTTAGACCAAAATTGTCCCTTTTAGATGTTCATCATGTCGAGAAATTGCCTCTCAAAGTCTCCTTCTTCCTTCTACCCCTGAAACGTCACTTTTATATTAAATTCTAGATTTTTGGGTTATGCACAGTCTCTTGCATGGCTATACATTGGACCATACATAATCAGAATCTGTTGACTATCGTGAAAGTGTACGGGCGTGTAAAAATGCGCAATCGTGCACTTCTTTTAGATTGCTAATTTTCTATTTTACTCTGCGTTTTTGCCTGAATTCTTCTCCTTTAAGTCCATAAAGGCAATTATCACCTGTAAACACACTTGAAGCACATTAAGTACTAAATATACAACAAAAGTATAAAATATCAAGCAAGAATATATTCAGCCCCTCCTAGCTTTGATTAGTCTAATAGGTTCCCCATTAACTAAGATGCCTATTGTTGTTGTTGTTACACATTCCTCTATCTAATCTCTGAACATTGTTAGGTAACTTGCTATTTTCATAATTTTAAATAGGAAGCTCCAATTTATAGAATCATAAGCCTTATCTAGATCCATTTTTATTGTACAATTCTTCATTTTCCTCTTAGAATGGTATCCCTTCATTAGTCCCTAGCAAAGTAACATGTTAGTAGCCACTAATCTCCCTCTCAAAAGAGCATTTTTTTAAGACTAATGATCTATTCTATACTCTTTCTTATCCTATTTACCAAAATCTTTGTCACTTTTTTATAAAGAATATTGCAATAGGCAATAAGCCTAAAGTGATCTAGCCTTGTAGCATTGCTTTGTTTGGGAATAAGGCATACAAAGGTTTTCTTCCATTCCTTGAGGAGAGTTTTCTTCTGAAAAAACTCTTGTATTGCTTCCACCACTTCATCCCCCATTAAATCCCATTTTTTTCTGAAAAACCCTACTGTTATAGCCATCTGACCTTAGGGCTTTGCTAGGGTTCAATGAGACTATATCCTCCTTAATCTCATCCGTTATTACTTCCCTTACCAACTTAACCTTACTTTGTTCACTCACTTGTTTAAAACTAACTACCATGTCCTCTGGAATCTCCATGACTCTAGCTTCAGTGCCATACTGTTTAGAGAAAAATTTAAATGTGAGTCTTTCTTGCTTTCTTGGCTTTCATATTTCTGACTAGCTTTATTTTATAGGAACTTGATGACATTCTTGTTTCTCCTTGCTGAGATGGATCCTATAAAGTATTTAGTACGTCTCTCTCCCTCCTTCAACCACATCATTCTTGATTTCTGTTTCAACATTATGATAGTGTCTACCAGAACTTGATTATACCTAACAACCAATTCAACTTCCTTTTTCCTTAGCTACATCTCCTCTGGTCTAGTTAATAAACTTTTGTGACATGTCTGTAGGTCCTCCAGTACTTTTTCAATTTCTTTATCTTCAGGCCTTTATGTATCACTACACAGCTTCTTCAGCTGACTCCTTAGCCTTTTAGCTTCTCATTTAGCTTATAGCCCTTAGGACTTAGAATTTTAACCTCCATCTCCTACTTGAGTATCTCCCTAAAGCCTGGGTGATCCATCAGATGGTTAAAGATCCTGAAAGATGCACTCCTTTTCCACTCCCTGATTGTCAGATCTACAAATATTAGGTTGTGATCTGAGACATTAGATTCCTCAAAATTAGCACTGCTTAGGGGAAATTGCCCAAGCCACTTACCATTCACCATATATCTATCTAGTTTTCTCAATAAGAACCATTCACCATACTATTTATTGTTCCGCATAAAATCATTACAATACCATTTCAGATTAGATAACCCTGTGTTCTTCATTAATTCCTGTAACTCTCTGCAGTCTTATTGGTTCTAGTTTCCCCCTCCTCTAGTTTTAGTCAATTTTAGGGTGCAATTAAAGTCCCCTAGCACTATCCATAGGCTTTAATGTAGTTGCTAACTCTTACTAATTCAGTTCATGCACCTTGTCTTAGGAACCTATGGTTAGCTACATAAACCATTATTACTAAAACCTCCTTACTAATTTCTTTTGGCATAATGTCACAGTGTACTAGCTAGTCATTCTTAAACTTGCTTACCATCTCCACTTTTTGAGGATTAAAACTAATTACTACCCTTCCATTCCTATGATGATCATGGTTAGTAACCACTTTCCATCCCTTATCTAGGAACCATAAGTGCTCTCCAACTTGTCCCTCTTTATTTTGGTTTCTAACAAACCAATAAAATCTAACCTACTCTTCTTAATTAACTCCTTGACAACAAGTTGTTTATTAAGGTTGTTAAGCCCTTTAATATTCTAGGTAGTTATCTTCATCATCTCTTCTTTTTCCAAGATCTTTTCGTTCTGTATTTTCTATTCAACCTAGGTGTAGTTAATCCTATATATTATTTCATACTTGATACTTCTCCTCTTTCCATGACTGGGGTGCCAACTAATCCTTCCTAAATTCCATCTCCAACTGTCTAGTATTAGACTTTTCTTTTTCTACCTAAATTTTCTCCACTACTTCTGTAATTTCCTCAGGCACTACTACAATTGTTTGCTCCTATGCTAGCTTCCCCTTTTGATTATCCTTTTTCCTCCATAATTGTTTTTCTTCTTTGGTCTTGGGTTTCCACATATAGGTAACACCTATTACATCTTCTTCAACTCTCCATTCTCCTTTAACTTCATAATTCTAAGCTTACCTGGGAGTTTCTTTGATATATCTACATCAATGCATGCCCTTGCATACCCTATCCTCTTCATTAAAGTAATATTCTCATCTAACCCTAATGGTTTTCCTATTTTACTAGCAATGAAGCTCATATCTTCAATAGAACAGTACTCCAATGGCACCATGTGTATGTTTACCCATAATGGTACTGTCTCCATTTTATTTATGTCCAATGTGACCCTCAGATGCCATTTCTTGATGAGTATTAGATGACCATCAAGTGTCATGGCCCTGCTTTGAGCACCTTTTGGGCATTATCTTTTGAATTGAACTTAAACACAAAAAGCTCATCGTTATTCACCATATTGTTCACTAGCCCTTTGTTCCTCCATATTGCATTTGCCCATTTTTGAATAATTGGGAAGGCCAGACTCTTCTCTAGAAAAAAATTCCACCAATGAAGTGCTCCATTTTCTTGCATTTGTTGTAGTACCTCCAATGGTGCCTGAATAGGTTTTTCTGCTTCTGCTTCCACATACTTAAGTTTTCCCATGTTCTCTATATCTCCTACAATGGAACTCCACTTAGTCTTTTCCATGTTCCCATTTCCCTCTCATGGAATATGTTTTTCCAAGGTTCCTTTTAAGGATGGGAAATCTTTGTTGAAAAAGTTGGTAGGAAGGTAAGTCAGATTTTGTTTTATTGTTCCATTTTAGGAAGGTGGTTAGTGGTGAGGTGGTTAATAGGTAAGGTGGTTTGCAAGTTAAATTGAAAGGATCAAAAGGCTGTCGGAGAATGGGGAACGAAATTGGTTGTTCAAGAGAAGGAGAAGGAGAAGGATAAGGAGAAGGCCCAGAAAGACATTGCAATCATGTTACATTTAATATTTTTTGATATGTCTTGGTAAAAATTATACACAAAATTCAAATTTAAAATGATTATACAAGAAAAACAAAATTGTCTAGTATGGCAATTATGTCACTTGCACGACCCCTTTATGTAGTAGAAGAATCTATCATGTATATTTAAGATAAATTATTTCAAATATTATAAATGTTATGAGTTTGTTCAATAGATATCAATCGTGATTTTTAACACTAAATAGTAACAATGTTAACTTTATTGTCATGTCATGTAAGACATGCTTATAATCAAATATTAATTTTTGTTTAAAGTATATAGATTTGCCCTTTAAGCCTTTATACACATATCTTGCATACTCAATGTTTAAAAATTATTAGGACTCCCACAAACAATGCATTAGAGATCACTCACTGAAAATTTTAAGCAAACAATAAATGGAATATTTGATTCTTGCAAATGTTAAGGTTAATTATTGAAAAATGTGAGACTTTTACTTATATTTTTTAAAATTAATCATAACACTCGCTGATTGCCCTTCGTATTCCTTCTACTATCTTTTTCATTACAAACTCATAACATTGTTCAACTTTCCCAAATAACAATTAAGTCTAAGAATAGGTGGTTGCAACGTGGTGGCAAGTTTGATAGATGAAAAAAAATAAGGAGATTGATAAGAGTGACCTTCTGATGAGTCCAACATTGATGAAAATTAAGAAGTTGATTATGACAGTGATTACTAAACTAGTTTCTAGATATTTATGGTTTTATGAATATTTTCAAAACTAGATTGGAAGTTAAACTGGTAAAAAAAGAGACTTAAAGTTTAAAAGATTCAACCGATATTAGATTGTTATAAAATAAATTAAAGATTAGATAAAATTGAAGAATTTAAAAAAGATTGTCCTTGCACATCGAAAATTTTAAAGTTTAATTAAAACAAGATTGTTAAATAAAAAATAATTGATTTATTTTTGCTTATAAAAATTGATTAGTTTACAAACAACAAAAATTATTAAATTAAATCAACCCAAAAAATTAAAAATTGAATCAAAAAGTTGATCGATTTAAGGCTTTCATTGTTAAAGCGATCGAATCAGTTCAGTTCTTAAAACATTGGGTTTTATCATATTTAAATACTATGATATACTAGTAAAATAGAGGATTTTGATTTTAATAGTTGAAACTGAAAGAACCACTCATAAAATTTAAAAAAAAAGGGAGAGAGATTTTAGAAATTAAAAAATAAGGAAAGATAAATACATACGATATTTGATTAGATACTACATCATTTAGCTAAGTAGGGGATACTTAAATCTCTTATAATATTAATAAGATGACATGTTAGTAAAATTAACAAATGTTAATAACACCGTTAACATTGGGATAAATACATATAAATTCGTATAATTGATATTATTTAGTGTCATAATTTGAAAGTTAAAAAGTATTTTTTAGAAAAGGACTTAAGATATTTAAAATAATTTACCCTATATTTAATTAGTGAAATAGTCATTATCAATAATCTATTATACAATTTTATCAAATCATGAATATGATTGTGTAATTCAATTTAAATTATGACAACATATCAACTATGTTTCAACATAATTGATGAAATAACTATGACAAACATTTCTTTTATAAAAGACAAAAAAATTCGACAAGCTGTTAATTTATAGTGAACTGTTCAACTTTAATAAAAACAATATCATAAATTTCAACTATTTAGAAAAAAGTGCATCTTTTTTCATTTCATATTTTATTTTATAATTGAAGTTCAAAACATATTTTACAGAAGTTACAAGCTCTCCTACTAAAGTTGTACACAAATTTCAAGAATTTTGTGTACAACTAATCTCCAATTTGTCGATTACGGACAATCCAGAAAACGTACTCCATTTGACATTTCGATAATCATCTCGACATAGTTCCAGGTATTACAAATTGAACATCATGATATAGGTAAGGGTAGGGCATGACAAGTTCACGAAAAGAAATCATCCCATCAACAAAGATTAGTTGGATAAGTATAATCCTTCAGCATCAGCGAAATCTGAAATAAATCCAAAGGGCACTGCTCGTAAACTTGGTAACGCCACTAAGAAAGTCAGGTTGTCTGCATCTCTTAGATGCCACAGAAGCAGACTGGAGTAAAATCTATAGCATACATTCACAAGGAAGTCACCTTATCGAACTGGCATCGCTATCGCAAAGTAGGCATCTGAATTCACTGACATCAATAGCTCTATTACAACCACCTCATTTGGCAAACGAATCTCGAACCCTCGTTCGATAAACCCTGCTTGGCACAAGCCAATGTCTTTACAATCATTAAAGGAGGAGATTACAATAACGTAAGTAATCGAAAAATACACTACTTCTAACCAGGAGTTAACTTTCTTCCGCCATACAGCTCGTTTGTTAAAGGATTGGACGCCCAGTGATTCACACCTAGCCTGCTAGTTGGTTGGAACCCAACTATTTTTCCTTCAGTTGACAAAACTACCTGTATTCAGACACAAGGTCGGCAAATGGTTCTATCAAGTGGCAGTTCAAGAGTGATGATTAAGGCAAGATACGAAAGAATCACATTAACATTCCCAATATGCCGTAGTAGGAAGATAACAGCACAAAGGACAATCAATTGTTAGGTGGTTTTAGTAACGTCGAATTTTGAAAAGTAACTATCTAAACGTAAGTCACGGTTCGAAATTAACATGGCTAGTGTGAGAGGCAAAGAGATCCTCTTTTTGCTGTGAGGTGACCTGTAGCATAGGCAGGACATACTTAAATAAAGTAAAATGGATTACTTGATAGCTAGCAATACTCTGAGCAGATGATTTCATATCCTCGCCAATTTCCTGTATAGAATCCCAATCTATCAAATCTTCCACCCCACTGGAATCAGCTTCATGGGTAATTTTCAAGTACTGTGGCAATTCACCAATCCAAGCCCCATTACTACTTTCTGTTATGATTTCACAGGGCCAGCCAAAAGCATCCTTTATCTTTTTGATAACCAGGACACAAAGTTCTTGCAACTGTAAAACAAGATCTAATTATATATGTGGGAAATTTTAAAAAGAACAAAAAAAAAAGAAATCAAGAAATCATTTTAAATTTTACCATAAGCACCTTCTCACAAACCTAATGGGACAATCCATTGCCAAACATGTTTTTACAGGGAAGAATGAAACTATACCAAGGTGTAATACTTTAAAACACACTCCTCTGCAGTACATAGATGTAAACTGATTGTTGCAATGGAACAAACACGTATATGTCATTGGCAAGATTATATATTACCCACCTTTGCATCATTGAGTGCTTCATTTACAGGATACCTAATTTTGTCTGAGGTCACGGGTCTTGTCTCTTGTGGGTACTTAAACCCATTACGTAAATGAGGAAAACAAAACTGACTAAGTACACTCGCAATAATGAGAAAAACTCCACTTGCAAGACCAAGAGACAAGGTATTCAGTAAAGAAGTGTTACTCTGTAAAGAAAAAGAGGGGTCAATAGCATCAGTTATTATAGGCTAAAAACAAAGTTAAAACAACACAATTGTAGTTTAGCTATAATCATCACATGTAAATCACAAGCATTTCTAAGGATGCATTTGGAAACAAGATTGTACCCTGCTACCCTAAAAAGAATTAAGGTATATGGGCATGGAAAGGAAATCATACGAGTTAAAGTTCCAAGAGTCATAAATAGGAAAAGAAAAAGGAAGGAGTTTGAGTTTAAGGAAACGGGAAACATTGACAATAGATCACATTGAAATGTTATTAGCATTCCAGCTTAATTAGTGTACCAAAGAATAGGATGCTATAACACTTCAACAACGGTTCCTGGTTGAATCAAATATCATTAGCAATGACATGAAAATAGGATTTAGGATGGCTCGTTGGCTTTTCACATGGTAATGATTCAGAATAGAAAAAGCAGACAAGTATCGTTGGAATACCTTTTTGTTGGACAACCTAACAAATTTTGTCACAACACCACTAGACAGATCTTTATGGGGCAATGTGTATGTATCTTCATAAAACATATCTAATATCTCAGCCAATCCAACCTACAAGAACGAGAGAACTTAGTAAGAACAAAGAAGAAGACAAAAGAGCAACACGAAATCCAAGTACGGCTAGGAATGCAACTGGAGCCCAGCGAAGTCCAACTATAGCTAGGAATGACAACTGGAGCCCTGCCTGGCCCGAATTCACCAGGCCAGACCGGGGTTGACAGGCTTTGGGTCAGTTCAAAAGCCCGACCAGCCCAATCCCCCCCAGCCTGAGTGGCAAGCAACGGGCATCACGCCCGGCCCACTGCCATATTCTATAGCCCAGTGAAGAAAGAAAGGTAAACTACCATTTGGGTGTGAGTCAAAAGAACTTCCCAAGTATTCTCAGCAGCTTTTCTCCAGCCTTCAAATTTTACATGCTTGAAATTATCAGCATTAATTTGCATCCTGTATGCGGGAACATATTCCCTTGCCCAAGAACTGAATTCAGGACCACCAATATTTTCCAACTTATAATGCGCTTCTGGCACCCACCAAGTGTACTTATCCCTCATTTTCAATCCATTATACCTCTTCTTTGCCAAATTAAAACTCTCTAACAAATTCTTGGCATTTTCAATTATCTCATTTTCAGACAATTTATAGATGGTGACTGAGGAGTCGCCGGACACAACCCTTTTAGGCGTTTGAAACCACTTGAAATAATGACTTGAAGTTTCCCCCAACTGATCGCCAAGGAAATGACTTTCCGTGTTTTGAAGAGCAGCAGCACAAATAGCTTCCGTAAGCAGAGATGTAACCTTTTCATCGGATGCACTAAGAAGGAAGGAGACCTGCTGATACGCAATTGCATACATAAGGAAAACCGAACCCATGAGTATGAAATGGGCAACACCACACAACAGGAACCAGAGTACAGTTAACTTATGCGACAAAATAGCACCAATAACAGCTTTCCAACCTCTCTGGGGTTTTCAGGGTCCTCCATGTTCCTCATAGAACCGGGACTAAACACAACAAGTTCAAAGTTCCAAAGTTGTTGCAAAACCACTTGCCTAAATGTCATAGCTAGAATATTCTGCGGCGTAGACACTGAAAGAACATCTTCTTTGAAAGAACTTTTAAGTTTTCTCGCTTTCTCTTTCACTTTCTTTGCAGGCAAAAACTGTAAATTTAATCAGAAAACGAAAAGAAACAAAGAGAATTAACTTCTAGCTGATTCAAAGCAGGTAGAAAAAAAAGGCGAGTTGCTTAATTTATGAAAAGGAAGACGGACAGACCAATCGAGTAGAGACGGTGGCGTGGTCATCGCCAGGGCCAGGGAAAACAGTCTCCACAACCATGACGGGAGCGCCGGATCGAATGTGGTCATCAGCGGAGCGGCCTCCATCGGCTGCGGCGGCGGTGAGGGCTTGGAGGTAGGAAACGGAGCCGAATAAGCTGAGGCGAGAGGAGTCGTTCTCGAAGGTTCTAAAACAAGGGAGTGTATTGTCATTGGGTTCAGTAACAAGGCGGAGGATTTCGTCAGTCTGTAACGTGCAGAAGAGGGCTGGGTAGTGAATTCTGGAAATGGACAGGGCCTGTCTGGGAAGAAAAAAAGCGTTGCTGCTAGCGACGGGATGGGATGGAGGGGAGACAAGGCGTGGGAGATGGTAAAGACTGGTCATTATGGATACTTCTCCAGCCCGCTGGCTCTCGCTTTAGGGATTGGTTTTAACTTCTGAGGTTGTTCATGGAGCTTGTTTTGTTATCAAATAAATACTTGGCTTTTAAAGTAATGCTCATTAGAATTTGGAATTCTCCAATGCAAATCGTTCGGTAAAAAATGTATTTTTATTTTAATAAATATTAAAATATATATCAGATTTTATTTAGAGTATATACAAATAATCTTTATTCGTGGCAATTATTTTGTTATCAAATAAATACTTGGCTTTTGAAGTAATGTTCATTAAAATTTGGCGTCTACTACCCGTATTGTTTGGTTAAAAACAGAATATTTTTAATTTAAAATTTTGAATTAAAATATATTTTTACATTTTATTTTGGAGTATATAAAAATAATCTTAACATTTTAAAACTATCTAATTTTATCTTTGGACTAGGTTAACTTTAACAAAATTAATTATTTGTTAAGTAAGTATGATATTAATATTGATATGACGTCCTTTAATCTTTTATTATTTAGATAAAACTTACATTGTCATATAAAATTTACGTAATAATATGAGTTTTGCTCGTTTAAATTAAAGTTAAATTACAATTAACTTAATTAATCATAATTAATTGTAACTCTTCGTCTTCTTCTTCTTCTTCTTCTTCGTCTTCTTCTTCTTCGAAGTTAGATGTTAATGAAATTCTTCAACTTTGTTAAGGAGATATGAAGACTTTATTGTGGAGCCTTAACTAAATAGCTTGCGAAAATGGTGCATGAAAATACCATTTGTGTTACTGCCACATTAGATTCTACGTTGAATGAAGAATTTGAAGACATAAAACTTCTAAATGATCTATTCGATGGAAAAGAACAAAAATCATTAGGTAAATAATACTATATATACCTAATATCTTCGCTAGCTTTATCATCTTCAAGAGTTGGATTTTAATTTATATTGATGTAGTAAGTGGTGGATTTGTTGCATCACTTTTATAGCTAGAGCTTGAATACAACTTTAGACTTCCATTTATAAAAGCATAAAAGTTAGTGATCATAAGTACAACCTTGTTTACACTAGAGTTGGATGGGTCACACAGAGGAGCAAAGATGACTTGCTTGAAGACCCCATCTTCCACGTTAACTATCTTAAAGTTGATTAATACACATTCACTCTTAACTTCTTTAAAATTACGTAATTGCTCTTTTATATTTTATAAAAACTTTGTAACATGGGCTAAGGCTTTCATTTATCATATTTTTTAGTTCATGACAAGTGATAGATGGTTAATTGACTATATTTTACCTCATATTTAATGTATTCTTGCTTGATATATTTTATTTTTATTGTATATTTGGTATTTAATATACTTCAAGTGTGTTTACAAGTAACAATTGCCTCTATAAACTTGAAGGAGAAGAATTCGGGAAAAAATGCGGCATGAAATAAAAAATCAACAATCATGATACTTAGCAAATTCTAATTATACACAGTCTGATGCACGATCATGCACAAAATCGTGCATAACCCAAAAATCTAGGTTTCCATATAAATTCGATGTTTTGGAAGCAAATCAAAAAGGGGAGACTTTAGGAGGCAATTTTAGACATGGAGAACATCCAGAAGAGACCATTTTTGTCCAGAGAAGTAAAAAACACAAAGAAATCATCGACAAATCTATCGAAATACAAGATCAAGCCTCTACATCGCAAGAACATTCGAAGATAATCATGGAGATTTAGAATTATGAACACATTATTTTCAATTCGTATTTCTATTTATGTATGTTGATTTCATATTAGATCTTAGTTACTAAATGTCAAGTTAGTATTTATGTTAGACGAACCTTATGTTAATACTTTGATATGATTTGATTCATTTATTAATGCAATTGGTTTGATTGGTTATTGTGATTTGATTATGTGTTTTATTGATAATTGAATTTCATATGTAGAGATTGAGAAATCCTAGTATGAATAGATCTACCGTAATTAGGAGGAGTTGATTGTAATCTTAGAGGTAAGATGACACAAATCCTCCAGATTAGGTTCAAACCTAATAAAAGGACTCATAAATCAGTAACATAATCCTATAAGATTTAAACTGAGTAATTTGGTTAAAGACCTTAGGATTAGTTGTTAGTAGATTTAGGGTCAGCTACTAACATATCATAGGAGTCCCCACGATCTAATTAATCAACAAACAATTGCTTGATAAAAGATCAACCTGTGAAGGTTTTAGGGGGATTCGAGTTGAGATACTAATTTCTGATAACGATAGTTTTCTAAGTAAATTCCATTGTTTCTGTGTTTATTATTGTTTCCTATTTTATCTTTTTGTTTTTGTTTTAGTTTTAGTTTCTTGCCATTAAAAATCTAAAATCAATCCTTAGGCTAGATAATAAAGGAAGGGTGATTACCAGTATTCATAGTCTTCGTAAAATCGACCCATACTTTCCAATACTAGCTATAGCTACGCTGTGCACTTGTGGTTATTACATAAATAACCAACTCATGAATTAGGTCAATCAATAAGTCATTTCTCAATAGTATTATCTTATTCGCTTAGGGTATGAGGTAAGTGGGTTATTAAGTATTTATTCTATTTATCTTTAATAATATCATAATTATTCACTTGATTCCTAAATATTATGACTCACATCATAAGCATACATAAATGATATGGAGAATTGCCACTAAATATGCAATATTGTTCAAAGAAGGGTTGCAAAAGAATAAGAAGAATTAGAAGGCTTGGAAATCACCCTTATATGTCTATCTAACAAGACCTTATTAAGGAAGAAGATCTAGAGGTTGCTACATGATCTTTAGTCCTTATAGGTGAAATGGATGTATATTTACATATTAAAGAGGAAGAGCTTATGGGAAATTAAAAGAAAACATGATTACTCCTACTTCTTTTCTCAAATTTCAGAATTTAAGAACTCAATGTATGGGCTCACAAATTGTATTGAAGGGAATGGTAAGTCAGTCAATTTATATTATGATAATTGGTGCCTAAATGGTCCTTTACAAAGCACACAAATGGTGGAGTCCTTAGAAAGCAAGATCTTAAAAATGGCTCGAAGGGAGGCCTGGATCAGTGAGAATAATTGGAATGATGTACCAATAAAGATCTAACAATGGCTACCTGATTATAACTCAGATCCAAAAAAGGAAGATAAGTATGCGTGGTTACCTGAAAGCTTAGGAAATTTCTCCTATAAATCTTATGTAGAGACAATTAGTATTAAGGGGGAGACCTTAAGACGAAGCACAATAGTATGGAACCAAAATCTATTAACAAGAGTGTCCCCCTATCTATTGTTAGCAACTAAAGGCAAGTTGAGAATAATAAACCATATTAAATGCATCACTATGGTTAATGTATGTTCCTTATACCAAATTAGCTATAAGACAAAAAAAACATATATGGCATAATGGAGACCATGGGCAATTTGAAAAAATGTTTAGACTAGATCATATCATCTAAGTTGCCTATAGCTAATAAATTAGTTATAACAATTGTGTTCAAATCATGTATGTATAAACTTTGGGAATAAAAAATATGTAAGAACACTCAGAAATATTACAACATCAGTTAGGAAAGGCAAAGATGAAGTTACTGAGTAGGTGAGGGTGTAGTTACTACAAACTCAAACATAAGGACATATTGCAGATAATTAGCAATCTCATGGTAAGTTAATACCAATTCAAGTAGGTGAGTATAAATAGGATATATAAGGACTCAAAATAGGATACAAGGAGCATGCATGTAAATCAATACAACCAAAAGTAACTAAAACATTAAAGTAGCTTAATATGAGATGATGTAGAGAGTTGGCCTTATAAAGACATCACCTAAGAAAAGATCCTAGCTTTTAAAAGGTGTATATAGTAGTCTAAGTACTTGTTCAGCCTCACCCAAGTGGATCTACCCTTAGAACAAATATATAAACTATAATAAAATGAGTAAAGAAAAGGAAAGTCCAAACAATGGAGCTTCAAGGTGACATAAAATATTGGTGGATTAGCTGGACAGATGTGTGGTTCGAAGCAAAATCAAAGTTATAGGAAAGAATTAGGACTAGTAATGGGTCGGGCCAAAATTCCATTGTTAAGAAAATCATAATGGTGGTAATTACATTGTGGGGTTCACAGACTCTTGTATATTGTACCACTTTATGTTTTTGTTTTAATGAAAGTTTAACTTTTCAAAAAGAAGAACATGAAAAATTGAGATAGTTGCAAAGGAAATTAGTGTGCTTCTAGTGGCATTTTCACTAGAAGTTTGAGACAATGTCTAATTTTGAGGTAGATAACCTTCTCTTCATTAAAAGTATCAATCATTAAAGAGCTTGGTTCTTTATTCCTATTTGTCACCATAAAAATCGTGTAAACGGTTGTTAAAGAGAAAAGAAAGAGATAAACTGAGTTCTAGCAATTTGGTTTTAGATGACACAATGAGTGCAACTAAAATAGTCTAAAACAAGGGAGAAAAAGAAAAGGAAGGAAAATTACATAGAAAAAGTAAAGAATTGTGGAGAAATAATTAAGGTAAGTGGGACTCATAATGTCATATGGACTTCACATAAAATTATAGATCCTATATAATCAATAAAGAGGGTGTGATCGGTGTGTGGTTGAGTCTTTGGATCACTCCCTTGGAAACCGAATCAAAAATTTAATTCTAAGGATTGCAATATAGAGTGCAACCCCTGGTCATCTCACTTAATCAGAACCTAGAGCAAATGATCTAAGCTAGCCTAATTGTCATGAAATGAAAACTAAATTAGTTAAGAGTGGGGTTTTGGATTGTTTTGATTAAACTGAATGAATTGAACTAAATGAAAGAAAAGTGTATAAAAAGGGTGTTTTTGGATTTTTGGGAAATGAAAAGTGAAAACTC
>JAOTAY010000002.1:21887408-21910076 GCA_025629805.1 Erythroxylum baracoense
GAAATGTCATGAATGCATGTACAAGCATTTACATGTGCAAAAATTCACTATTTGCTATTCATGTGCATATATGAATGTATGAATATGTCAATACACTATAAACATTCCTAACCCATTCCAAATTACTAAATTACCCTTCCCATAGGTGAGGGGATGTTGCAACATATGAGAAAAGTTTCACATGTAGGAGAAAAATGGTGCATTTACAAACTTACCAGCTAGAAATAATGGAGAAGAAAATGAAGAAGACAAGTTGATTTTCGTTGTTATGTAATTTTCCAACTATTGGCTTCTATTTATAACCCTCTATTTAATAGTTTTACTGGTTGGGTTAGTTGTAAAGCCTTGGTTGCTAGATTTTCTTGTTGTGGGCTTTATAGTTCTCCCCTTTAAAAGAATTTCATCATCGCAATCAAATTATGTACTTGAGGATACTAACGTCAAATTTCATCATCGCAATCAAATTATGTACTTGAGGATACTAACGTCAAACTTCATCATTAACCTCCCAAGTCGCTATCTTAGAGAATGATGATGACTACAAAAAAACTCGCACCATCAGAATCTCCCATCTCCTTAATTTCCTAATCTTTGATCCAATATCTCTAAAGGCTCCTCTTTATAATTCATATCATCTGTAACTTTGATCTCAGAACTTGATATAACATATCTAGGATCCGATAGATACCGTCTCAACATTGACACATGGAACTCATTATGAATTTGTGATAACTCTAATGGTAATGCTAATCTGTAAGCTAATAACCCTACAAGTTGTACAATTTCATAAAACCTAATGTGTCTTAGACTCAACTTCCCTCTTTAACCAAACCTCAAAATTTCCTTCTAAGGTGCCCCATATAAATAACATATTTCCAACTTTGTACTCCAACTCTGATGATGTTGATCGACATATTTTTTTATCGATCCTGAGTTACCTTCAAGCAATTCCTTACCACCCTTTTTTTCTTTATTGTCTTTTGAACCAACTCCTATCCCTCTAACAATCTAGCACCCTTTATACCCCAACATATCAGATCTCTATAATGCCTGCCATATAATACCTCAAATGGTGCCATACTAATGCTAGAGTGATAACTATTGTTATACGCAAACTCCATCAAAGGTAAATATCCATCCCAATCACTCTCAAAATTTAGCACATAAGCTCTCATCATATCGTCCAATGTTTGAATCGTGCACTCCGATTGTCCATTTGCCTGAGGGTGAAATGTAGTACTCAAATTCAACCTAGCCCTTAAAGATGTCTGTATACTCATCTGGAATTAGGAGGTAAATTGTAGATCTCGATATGATACAATAGACACTGAATCCCTGTTTAACCTTACAATCTCATCAACATACAACTTGGCAAGCTGGTCCAAGAAGTCTGTCTGATGTATAAGTAAGAAATAAGCTAATTTAGTTAACCTATCTATAATCACCCAAACTGAATCATATCTATGTTTAGTCCTTGGTAACGCTACCACAAAATCTGTGTAATTTGCTCCCACTTCCATAACAAAATGGCTAAAGGTCTTAATTTTCCTGCTAGTGCCTGATGCGCTACCTTAATCCGCTGACAGGTCAAACACCTTAACACAAACTCTGTTACATCTTTCTTCCTTATTGGCCACCAATAATAAGGTCTCAGGTTTCAATACATTTTTGTAGTATTTGGATGCATAGTATATGGTGCACTATAAGTTTCCTTCAAAATCTCCTCCCGTAGTTCACCTACATCTAGCATACATATTCACCTCCCAATCACCAATGCTCTATCTACTTTTGCTGAAAAGTTAGTCCCCCTACTATGTTGCTCTCTCTCTATCATCCACATCATATAAGAATCTCGAGCTTGTGCCTCTCCAATCCTATCTCCAAAATCTGGTTAAACCTGTAATCTCACGAATAAACCACTCATATAATCAATCTCCAATCTCATGTCCAATGCTCTCAACTCTACCAATGGTGTCCTACTGTGTCCCTTAAACTAGCCATTATGCTTGAGCTTTCCAACTTAAAGCATTTGCCACTACATTAGTCTTCCCTGGATGGTAATTAATAGTATAATCATAATCCTTCAATAGCTCAATATATCTTCTATGCTTTAAGTTTAACTCCCTTTGAGTTAAGATTTATTTAAAGCTTTTGTGATTTGTAAGGATTCAGAATATCTCCCTATAAAAATAATGTCTCCAAATCCAAAGAGCATGCTCAATCGTCACTAACTCCAGATCATGGGTATGATAATTCAACTCATATGATTTCAAATGACGAGAGGCATAAGCTACTACTTTTCCATGCTACATCAATACATAACCTAAACATATCCTTAAAGCATTAGTATATATCTCAAAACCTCCACCACTTGATGTAGCACCAAAATTGGGCTAGAAGTCAATCTCTACTTAAGCTTCTCAAAACTATCCTAGCACTGATTGGTCCACTCAAACTGAACTCCTTTCTTAAGCATCTTGGTCAACGAACTAGTTATCATCGAAAATCCTTTTACAATTCTTCAATAATACCCAGCAAGTCCCAAAAAGCTCCTTATCTCTGATATATTTCTAGGTATTTCCCGCTCTATAATTGCTTTTACCTTAGTAGGATCAAGCATCATTGCCTCTCGGGACACCATATGTCTAAGAAAAACTACTCGCTTCATCTAGAACTCAAACTTACTTAACTTAGTAGCAATTGTCTCTCTTTCAGAATCGGTAACACAATTCTCAAATGTTGCTCATACTCCTCTTTACTCCCTGAATATACTAATATATCATCAATGAACATTATCACAAAATGATCTAGATACTCTTGAAAAGTTTCTGTTCATCAATGACTTAAATGCGCCTAATGCATTAGTCCATCCGAAAGGCATCACTAGAAAATCCAAATGGCTACATCGAGTATGGAAAGATGTCTTAGGAATACTTAGCTCAGCTATCCTCAACTACCAGTACCTTAATCTCAAGCCAATCTTGGAAAGTATGACAGCTCCCTTTAGGTGATCCAAAAGATCATCTATCCTCGACAATAGGTACTTGTTCTTCACGATCACCTTGTTTTAGGGATGACAAAAGGGCCCAGACCTAGATCGACCCTATCAACTAGGCTCGAAGTCAATAGGTCAGGCTCGGTCAACTTGAGCTCAGTCTAACCCAAGGCCTGACACTTTAAAGCAAAATAACATCATTTTGCTAAAAGCAATGTCATTTTTTTGTTTAAAAAACTGGGTTAGGCAAGGCTCGAGCTCAGGCTATCTCTGCCCCTATAGGGCTTAGGCACGAACCTGCTGCCCCATGCCCAATTGAGCCTCAGATTGGGCCTGGGTCATAGTCGGGTAGGCCTGACCTGGCCTGGCCCATTATTATCTTTACCCTATTTAACTACCGGTAATCTATGAAAAGTCTCATATTACTATCCTTTTTCTTCATAAAGAACACTGGAGCTCCCCATGATGATGTGTTTGGTCTAATAAAGCCCTTTTCCAACAACTCATTTAATTGCTTTTTTAACTCATGTAACTCAATTGTAGTTATCCTGTAAGTTGAGGTTTCGATACAATTAACTCTCTTGTTTAGTTCTTCTTCGAACGTGCCATTGCATGAGATCATACTTTGCAAAACATTTAGTTTAGGGATGTTTCTAAAAGATACAGGGTCAATCCAATAATCATTCTAAAAGTTTTTAGTATCCCCATTCCTAATTACATATTTGATGAATCCTCTTATAAATTCCCTAAATTTGGGCAATTATAATATAGTTCGCGAAACTTTTGTTTTAATATTAAATTTCCAAAGATAGACCATCTAGACCAAAGAGTTTTCCTCTAAAGAATCAACCTTCAAACCTCTTAATGAGTAGTAAATTGTTAGTAAGTTTGATAGAGTAAATGCCTAACCCTCTTTCCTTTTTAGGGAGGCATAGCTTTTAAGAACTAACTTTGGTAAAAGTTTGTTTGTTAAAATCCCCTAACAATAAAAACCTTTTTCGTTATCTTCTTTAAATATTTAATTATACCAATATGGATTAGCAGATGCGAGGACTAAAAATCTTGGAGATTACTAATCATTGAATTTATAAGTTGGACTCTTCTAGTTTGAGAAAACAGATACCTTTCTAACTTTAGAGCTTATCTGAATAATTTTCTAACTTGAAAGCCTTCTCTGAATTTTTTCTATAAATGGGGAGTAATAGTAAATAAGGGTCTTCTCAAAGTAATGGAAAAACCTCAGCAAGTGATTAGGGGATTCATGATTTCAAATTTGAATTAGATGAGAACCAAGCATCCAAGTCATGAACACTCAAAGACAAAATCATCTTACTCTTTTCCTTATTAATGGTAAGACCAAAAAGATGAGTGAATAATTTCAATGCTATTTTAGCATAACACTAAATGAATTTGCCTCAGTATTGGAAAAAGTAGAATATCATAAATTGAAAGTTGCTCTCCAATTATAAAATGAATGATAGGCAGTGAAGAGGATGTTTCCAGAGTAGTTCCAAGAGTTTGAGATAAATAATTGAAAGCTTCTTCTGGTATGTCCTATTGTGTATTAATCCCTATCCTTTATCATTCCTGATAAAGGTGATCAGGTTAGAATTGTTCCTTTATATCACAAAGTTGTGGAAAAAGGAGTTATTCTATCATCATCCTTAATATATAAAACTCCTAGCTCTTTGTTTCCATATCGAGTGGTTATACTTAACTCTCTGTGTATAGTTTAATAATGATGTTTTCTCCTCCAAAAAATGAGCCTCTTCAATGGATGAATTATAAGAGTTTGTCTGTGAATTACAAACAGATCATGACAAAAGTCTTTTAAGATATGACATATCTTGTTTTCAATTATAGAAAACATTGTTGCATTAAGACATAAACTAATAATGGTTGTTTACAATTCAAAAACTAACTCATATGATTTGTTACGAAGCACCAAGTGTTTGAAGTCATCGTTTTTGTAGGAGTTTGTTAATTTTCAAATAGAGAACATTGATAAAAATTTCAAGTGACAACTAATGAAAGAACATAAAATAAATGACAATTTTCAAAATTTAGATTAACCTATTTTATATATTAAAAAATTTTAATAAATAATTTCAAATTGAATACATTTATTTATTTGTAAATATTCACTTAGTTTAGAGAGCGAGCCTTATAGCAACTAGTAAAGTTTTTCCTTTGTGACTAGAAGGTTACGACTTTGAGATACAGAAATAGTTTCTTTATAAAATATAAAGGGAAGACTGCGTACAATTGATAACTTTCCCCCGATCCTTGCAAGGTGGAAAGTCTTGTACATTAGGCAACTCCTTTTTTTCACTCAGTTTATCTAAAATTGATATGTTCATTTATATTTATTTCTATAAATTTGAAATTTTATTAAATATTTTGATATATAAAATTAAAATTTAGGTATAAATTTAAAATATATGCAACATAAATATAATTAAATTAATTCGAAATTATAGTTATCTTTCTATAAGAATTATTATATCAAATACTTAAATATTTACTAATAACTATAAATGTAGTTAATTTATTATGATTTGGAAACAGTTTATCTACTAGTTAGAGATAATGTTGCGTACTACTGAATCTCTCCAAGTCCTGTATATCAACGAAAATTTTTATGGATTATTGTTGTTGTTGTTAATTTATTATGAAATAAAGATATATTTAATTACCTTCTATCTTAAAATTAATTTAATTGTATATATTTAAGTAAAAATCTGAATTATTTCACTAATTATTTCAGGATTAATTTAATTTTAAAAGCTTTTACAGGTATCAAAATATATGCACCTTTTTAAAGATATATATTTTTGTTAAAAATTAAAGATATTTAATATTGACAAGTAACAACGTACGGAAGTCCTCTTCTAGAGTTGAATCCCATACAATTTGTTTTTGAGTTGGGTGTCGCTCTCTCTCTCCTGGAGACACGCGCGTTCTTAATCAAATAGCAGTTAGGGTTTGTTTACCAAAAAAAAAAAACGAAAATATATATAGCCATTAGGGTTTCGACTTCCAATTCGTTCGAGAACTAGGTTCAATACCAGGTACCTTTCTCCCCAAATCAATCAAAAACTCTTCTATTTCTCTATTTCCCTCAGTTTTGTTGTTTAATTGAGCTTTTGCTTCAATCACTTATTTAAATTTCTTGTGGAAGAGTTCTACGATCGGGTCGGTGTTTTTTTTTTCTTCTCGATTTTCGATGATTAAAGGAATCCGATTTATGGTTTTAGTCAAAACTTGAGAGGATTCATGAAGGATTGCTTTTCTTTGTTTTTGGTTTGGACGCGAAAAGAAAACCTAACAGATTGTTGGAGGAAAGGGAATGGGAGTTTTATACGTATTTAATCATTGTCTTCTTAAATGCAAATTCAAAGCCTTGTCACTCCTACAGGAAGATGCAAATCTTAATCTGCATATTGTCAAGTTACATGCTTAAAATTCCCCCTTTCTTTGTGTTTTTATACCCTGTTGTAGCAAAATTTCCCCTTTCTCTGTGTTTTATTCCCTTGTTCGTTATTAGCATATTCATGCTTTTGTAAAGGCGAAGGGTTTGTGTGGTCTTCTCTTTGAAGTGTTAGTCAAGACGTTTTAACGCTTACTATAGTATTTGTATTATAGGAGTTGAGACATGGGAAAGAGGAAGTCCAGAGCAAAGCCCCCACCTAAAAAGAGAATGGACAAGCTTGACACCGTTTTCAGTTGCCCCTTCTGTAATCATGGCACGAGTGTTGAGTGTCGAATGTAAGCATCAGTTCATTTTTATTAATTATGAGATTTCTGACCCACATGAGTGCATTATAGGCATAGAAGGTGGTAACTACTAAGGTGGTGGCCCCTTTGTCACTATCCGTGGTTGCCCTTGAATGATTGATCTGATTATGGAACCTTCTGCAGTTCTAGGTCTTCCATAGATAGTAATGTTAGAAATGTGTTTTGTATTTAGCAGTGGGTGCTTTCTGATATTAACGCCTGCAATTTCTTTTCCGTCAAGACATCCCACAATTTGTACTCAAAGTCCTTTTACATCTGCCTGTTCGGTTAATTCAATAGCCTTTTTGTTTGCTTTCTGAAAAGAAACTCTACTCTTTGATTGTCCAGCTATAAATTCTACAAGAATATTGGGTTCCCGTAAAGGTTTGCAATTCTTGTAATAGCAATGTTGACTTTTTTGTTCACTTAATTCATACAATTAAGTTCTTATATATTCGTCCGTATTTCTTTGATTCTTTTAGATCTACCTTCTAGGAATAATTTTGGGAATCCTGTATATGTTTAGATCTGAATCACATTGATTTGTTTTTGAATCTCTAGATAGCAATTCCCTCAAGAATGGAAGATATTTTCATATTTTGTTGCACATAATTTTTGATACACTTTTTGGATGCATGGCTGAGTAGGAACAAAAAACATTAATTAGATGTTTGCAAAGATTGTTGGCCATCTTGTTGTATTCTAACTTCTGGAATATTATTGGTTTCAGTGATATGAAGAACTTAATTGGTGAAGCTGTGTGCGGGATATGCCAAGAGAGCTTCAGCACAACTATCACAGGTATATATGTAATCTGATATTACATCTTAATATGAAAATTTTGATGGGGCACAACTTGAACTGTCGAGAGTACAATAGGAAATGTTGCATTTGTTCCAAACCTGTAGTGTCTCTGTCTTTGACTCTTCTGGTGTTAGTGTTGGCAATAGTTTATGATGTAGATTTGACTTAAAGAGTCATAGGAGCTTACATGCAATTTGATTGGGGAAAATTATTCAAAAGAAATGGCAAGCTGAACTTATTTTGTAGAAAGATTATGCTGGAATCTGATATTTTTCAAAGTAGATAAAAAGTTTATTCCTCAAGCAAAATACAAAGGATTTTGTCTTCACCTTCCTAACACATAGCTGCTGTTGTCAAACCCATTTGTTGAAGCAAAATAACTATTCAATTCAGTTTCACCACAAGGATTTATTTATGAAATCTTATGCGAGGTGTTATTACAAGTTGGAATTTAAGAGTGTAGAAAAGTGAGTTTGTTCTTGGATGGTAAATGATTGCAGTAAACATGAAATCAGTTTTTCTTCCATCAGAGAAGCTGTTTGTAAGTTTGTCGCTTAGATTTTTGTGGGTGAAACTCGAGGTCTTCATGCATCTTCTCCTCCTATTCTTGATATGGGTGAAATACAAGGACATCTTCTTTGATAGAAGTGAGTAGAGGAGTGAAGTTGAGAATGATACTGATACGAGGCTTGAAAATTCAGTAACA
Organism: Erythroxylum baracoense; assembly: GCA_025629805.1. Lineage (NCBI taxonomy): Eukaryota > Viridiplantae > Streptophyta > Magnoliopsida > Malpighiales > Erythroxylaceae > Erythroxylum > Erythroxylum baracoense. The sequence continues at coordinate 21,895,691 of JAOTAY010000002.1, forward strand.
TATTAGGACTGTATATAATTCTTGTGTGGCTTTTTCCCATTAGTAAATATGCTCATTTTTCTTTAATAATATCTGGTTTAATGTTTCTCCTCACTGAATCAGTCAACATTGGTGATCCTCATAGTCAATTGTTCCTTTGACCTATATTTTATTTTTTGAAAAATCCCAATTGCTATATTGAGTTTGGTTTTATTACTGTTAGCTTAATTATTAGTTTCCTCGGTCGTTCTATCGAAAATGTTCGACTGATACCGTTTTTTTATAATTGTTTTGCAGCTCTGACTGAACCGATTGACATGTAAGTGCAACTCATCATAAGCTTTAACTCTCTTCCTCTATCTCGTTCTCGCGTCACATACAAGTTATACCTGATTGCTGTGTGCAGATATAGCGAGTGGATAGACGAGTGTGAAAGGGTCAACAATCTTGATGATGATGGTGCCTAAAAGACAAGGGTTGCCTATATCTCTAATTAATGCCCCGGCTGCCTATATGTAGTGGTATCATTAAGCTTCCTCAGATTGGTATCTCCGTTGGTTGTATCCGGATCATTTAGTGTTAATACGAATGTTGTACTTATAGTAGCTTACTAGTTTTATGTAGGGACGAGTGATGTATGCTATTAAAGCAAAGGAAGTCACCTATTGTATTTATATTTGGTATGCATATTCAAATAATACATAGTTAAGCCTAATGGACATCAGGCAATAGCTTGATGCAGTTATCTGTACTATTTGTATATTGAAGTAGTGAAATATAGCTGTAACAGAAAGAAAAGTGGGATTTCCCTTTGTTTTTGAATCCTTCACTTCCTATCTTATTGGATCTCTCCGCCCTTGTATTCGTCAGGCTTTGGTGTCTTAATGCAACAGCCTACAACAAAGTCGTATACCGGATTTTTAAAATTATAAAATAATTTTAGTTTCTCATTATAATTAATATTTGAAATCTTGATTTAATAATTTAAAATTAACATAAAAATTTTATTTTTATGCATAATGATAATTATTATTTTTTGTGTTTACTCGTATAATTAACTTTAAAATTGACAATTTTTTATACTTATTCCTTTAACTGATACAGTCAATCTTTCATTTTAATTTTTAATTTTTAATTTCTAATTTTTAATTTTCAATTTTCAGTTTCAGTTTTTCTTTCAAATAAAAAAACCTACAATTATTTATTAAATAAAACTTAAAGATAAATTATTTTTAATTAACTAAATTTATTTTAATATTATATATTTTTTGCTAAAATAAATAATAAAATTTACTTTTTATTTATAAATTAATACTCATTTTAATACATTTTAATTATTAAATTAAATGTTATTGATATTTATATATTTTACAGATATTTTAAATTTAATTGTATTTATTAATAATTATTAAATTAAATTTATTCAATTTAATTACAAAAATAAATAAAATTATTAAGTAAAATTAAATTATTCATAATTTTTCTTAATATTAAATTATTTATAATTCTTATTAAAATTAATATATTAAATAATTATTTATTCAGCATTATGAAAAAAAACAAATACTGCTTTTTATAATTTTTGTAATTTTTAAAAACTAGAAGAAACAAAAGCCAAAATCAGAAATTAAAAACTTCAACAAATAGACTTTTTTTAAAAATTGAATTTGACAAAAAACCAGCAAACTGAAAAAAAAAAAAAGAAACAAAACCTTAAGCGCTTGTTATGTAAGCCACTGTTATAAATTAGGCACTCGGTTGGTAAAGAGTCAAACTCATTCAAAATATCAGACATGGCCGATGTACAGCTCAGGAAGTCACGGGCTAGGCTTATTAAGAGCCGAAAAACATTAGTCATTTACAGATTCCCAAGCGAGATAGTCAAGAAAACTCTATTTTGACCATACAAACGTAATACTCCAAACTGGTAGCCAGGAATGTTACATAGTCAGAAAATATGCTCCATTAGGAAATAAGCACAAAGTATGAAAAAAGTCCAAAAAAAAAAAAGGTGAGTAGCGTGTTTTTAATATAGGTTTCACCCACCATTGACTATACTGGTGACACCAAAAGGTTTCCGGAGTTCACCGTATGATATTAGTTGGGAAAAACTACCTGTCCATTTCCCGCAAGTAAGAAGCTTCTCCAGCATCAGAAAATAGAAATGCTGGCTGTCGCTCCATGTGAAAATGAACTATGCACGTGTCACATAACCCAAAAACAGCTTGAATCCAGGTGTCATTCAATTTGAGAAAACCAAAGACCAACCAAGTCATACTATGGCAGCGTACCCCGTTCAATGATCGCAGATAAGTAGTTTCACTTCAGGTGATCCCTTCTTAAATCAAGTCACGTAATAATCATCTATATTCTCAACAAGATAATCATACTGCTGATCTAGCCCATTGTCAAATGCTTCATTTGTCGGCACCATCCGATTTGATGGTGAATAACCACTTCCAACACCAACCTTGGCATTCATTTTTGTCCTTCCCTTAACAAAGGGTTTATTATCGGAAGGAAATTCAGCTGTAAGTCTTCCCATCTGCTTTTGAAGATCAGCAACAGACTCATTTGTTATTTTTCCCTTGGCACTTTTCTTTCTATCAACAGCCTTCAGTTCCAACCTATACAGGGCACAAGCATCACACTTATTAATCTCATATTCATAAAGATGCCACTCAAACTTGTTGAGTGGCTGTGGATCCATATAATAAGATCTCTTTAGCCCCCCAAATTCATTCATCCCTTGCTTCCTTGATTCATGCCAACCACGTCCATTATAATCTGGCAAAGATCTTTGCTTTCTATTCCCGCTCTCAAAAGCTCTACGAGGCTTATCAAAAAAGAGCCATTCCCTGATTGTTTCTCCCTTGAGAACTGAAAGATCAAAGAGCTCTGCAACCATAAAGGAAAAATGGAAATACAACAATCATAAGGGAATCCATGTGCCACTAAACCACATTAGCTGTTCCAGATGTCAAGAAACAAAACCAAAAAAAAGTTACTAAAATTATTAGATACTTAAAGATGTAACTAACACACCAGGTGCATTCCATGGAGACTTTGTCGTTGCAGCTCCCTCACATTCTGGAATACCAACATCTTTCCCTTGAGCCTTTGCACCAAGAGCAGCAAACAGCAGGCCATCTTTCAAGCCGATGCCTCCAGGTCGAAGAATTGGTCCCATCCCAGCAGGGCCTTCATTCAATGCTAAGGCATGATGAAAGCTACTGCAGTAGTCCTGACACCAGTCCAGTCCACCTTGAGCAGGTCTAGGGCAATCCCAAAGTGCACATTTTGGTCCTAAGAAAGCAGAAGGAGGCAGAGATATACTTGGGAGATAGCCAGAAAATTGATGCATACCATCCTCTCCACACAATTCAGTACCATTATAACCAGTGTAAAAGTATTGCCCAAAACTCTGGGGCAAATCAAATTGATGGTAGTCCAGTTGAGCTGCCTCTTCTAAGTTGTTTATCGCCACGCTCTGGGCTCCAGAAGGTGTGTTTTTGCATTCACCAACCAATGGGAAGCCATGATCTTGCTCCCCCTTATTTAGTCCATATTCCTGGAACAAATAAAATCAAGAATCAACAGAAAGGTCCCTTTTACATCTGATGATGATGAGAATACCAATAAATGTTCAAACTCACAAAAAGAATCTTTGACATGTAAAACAATTGTCAGAATTCAAAATTTCCTGTAGAAGCCAATATTGCTTACAGAGACTACACAAAAAGCAGATAAATACAGATTAAGTGAAATGTTTTCCATGGGTAGCTTACATTCGCACGTACTAAAAGGTTTTTAGGTTGGCAGGAACAGGTACATGTACAATATTAATACATCAGAAAATACTTAATTTGCTATTGAAAGTACAAGATCCTAGGAAGAAGATAAGTTCCAGATGAAAAGTCTAGGCAGTTTAAATGATCGTTATCGACCAGATCCAAGTAGACAATGGATCAAATGCAGGAAGAAATGGTGAACCAAATATTTGACGCTCCTCCAGAAAGGAGTAAAATCAATACCTATACATGATCCTGGTTGAGCCAACAAACAGTTATATTGAGCAATACATAGTTGTGACACAAGAATGCATCTCAACGAACTTGAGGACGTCAAACCAACCAATATTAAAGACAAGAATACAAACTTAATAAACATTCCATCACATTGCATCTGACTAATTAAAACAAAAAACCTAGAATATGGCATTTTTTAAAACATCTAAAAATCTTTGTATACTGAGAAAGAAGGAAAGCATCCCTTCTGGCTTAAACGTGTCTTAATTTCAATCACTGCACCTCAACAATAAGAACAACGTAAGAACACGAACCTAATAGATAGATGGAACAGAGGAAATAAGAAATGAAAATGAAGACCTACCCCATTAAACACCATATTATCTCCGACTTGCAAATTTTGGTCTGTAGGCTGAAGCTTAGGTGCAGCCAATGCACTCGTAGCATCATCTTCCTCATCGCAAAGCTGCAACACTCTACATATGTCTGTCGAGAATGAACCAAGGCTTCCACCCTATCACCAACAAATATACAATTCACAAGGAGAGCATTTTATCCTAACGGTTTATACCCGATACATTTTAATTTTGAACATAAATACAATCAAGGACAAAATGCGATCCCCATATTCATTGACATTGCACATGCAACGAAGTGGGAAAAATACGTAATATTAACTTGTTGAAAGGATGATGCTGGAGAAGGTTCATTGAGCTCAGCTTTCCACTCACGAAGCGTCTGATGAACTTGCTCCTCTAGGACAGCCACGTCTATGGTGCGGCTTTCTTTTCTGGCAAACTGCAGATCCATGAACATCCCTTGCAGATCATCGACACGATTCTTGGCCTTGTCCTTAAACAGCTTGTGAGAAGCTGACTTGCAGTTGGTCTTCGAACCTTTCCCCATTACAGTAACCAAACCCGCTTTCACTCTCTATAAAATCGTAAAATATCGCACCAAACCAAAACACCAAGCTTTTATCAGACCCAGTAAGCCAAAGAAAAGGGGAGAATACAAAAAAGTTTAAAGCGAAACCCAAAAATAAATTCTTAGGACACAGTATTAGTACTAGAAAAAGAGAACCAAAATCCAGTTTGAATACCAGCGATAGACAGCACTAAGAAAACAGAATTGTGGGTGAAACAGATAATTGCATTAAAAAGAAAGGGAAAAAAGGAAAGAAAAGAAGAAAAACGCATTACCCACCGAGAAAAAGACACAAAACAAGGGATACAAAGAAAGAAGGGATTGATTCCATATAAATGAAGTCTGATTCATAGGACCAGGAGGGTAGGTTTCAACTTACAGTAGCAAAGTCCAGATTGCATTCGCACAGAATTAGAAAAGTAAGGAAAAGAATATATTCCACAGGCCAAAAAGCCAGAGATGAGAATTGAGATACACTCTGTAAGTTTCTTCAGTGTTTTACGTTTTTGCCGAATTTCATTTTGTGTTTCTAATAATTCTATTTCTAATCTATTTGTTAATACTTGATTGTATATTGCATTTTCATTTCTACCGAGAAGCGATGTATTATTAATTACATTCTTTTTTCTTGGGCTCCCATTTAACTGTTCAGATATATCTGTTTTACTTATTTATAAGTAATTAATTAATCAACCAATACTTAAATTTGTTTTAAAGAGAGCTTATTCAAATTGTTCAGTTAATTTCAATTTTTTTAAGTTTATTCATAAATTTTCTTCATAAGAATTTGATAATAATTTTTTTTAGAAATACAATTTTTACTATATATCTTTTTAGTTCCTCTTATTTATTTATCTTATTTTTTTCTTTATTTAGTATTATTTAATGTTGCTCTTATCCTTTCAATCTTTTCATCTTTTTCTTTCTCTTTTTTTTATCTTCCTTATCTTTCTAAATATTTTACATTTTTATTAGAAATGATATTTACGCACAATATATTTCTTATTTATGTTATACCGGATTTTCTATGGATATAAGTTTTTATTTTGATTTTTTTTAAAAAAATTTCATAGTATTTTAAAATATTCTTCTATTTTTTATCAAGGTTATGGGTACTATGCCATATCGATTGGCACTATCTATATTGACTAAAAGTTAGTAAAGTAAACATTGGTTTGGTATTGGGCTTTAGTATTGAACGATACTAACCTTTTCGGTCGACTAGTACTCAAAATACCGATTTAATAACAAGACTCAAATGTAATTTCCAAAATTAAGAACTAAAATTTTTAAAAAGTATGACCTTAAAGAGCTAAACTCATCTCCTTCTTAGCAGTTTGCTTCTAGCTTGCACTCTTTGACGTCCCTCTCGCCTCTCCTTCTCAAACATATACATATAGAGTATTTAGATGAACTAAAAATTTACGGTAGAAAATCATATTTAGACTGATATTTATTCTTTTTTATATAAGTTATTTATTCCATCAAATTGATTACTTTACAGATGCTACATATACTTGAAGTCTAAGTTATAAATTAATGGATGAATAATAGAAGTGTGAATTTACTTATTTCAAAAAATTTTCCTTACGATTTTTAATCTATAACAATATAAATTATATTAATTCTCTATTTTCCAATATTGTCATCTAGCCTAGGAAATTCATTTGGTTCGTATGTTTGTAAACGTGAATTAAGGGTCATATGATAAAATGGATTATCTATAAATATGCAACTATTCAATTTTTTGTTTGTTTGCATGTATAGTAAAACATCGTATAAAACTAGATGAATGAAACACATTTATATTTATAAGACATCATCTTTTTTGAGAAATTATTTATAAGACATCTTATAGATGTGTTCATGTGTTATGTCTTCTTGAAGTTTATTATACAATATATATGCAATTACTTTATTTCTTCATGTTATTTTACACATAACTAACTGCACATTTTTCATGTCACTAACTAGTGGTTGGTAATGACTCTTCTTAAACTATTGACTTTGAATATACAACCATATCAAGTCATGTACATTTTTAGTATTTTTGCTTTGGATACTCCTTTCAAGAATATGAAATTTATTTAGAGTTTAAGTTGTGTGTATGTTCTTAGAATCTAATATGTGCTTTTGTTTTATTTTAGGTTGAGCAATAACCATTTTGTAATATGTTTTTCAATTCCATTTTATATATATCTATGTTGATTATTCACTTATTAAGTTATGTTTGTTTGTTGTTTTATAATTAAAAGGTGTATGTGATGTTTGTTTAGTTTATTATACTTATTTAATTTCATTTATTTTTATAGATAAATGAAGAGAAGTTTAAGTACTCCTGATAATTCAATCTCTTTATAAAGATTCAATGAATCAGTTTAAGCTTATGTTATATTAGTTCTTGATATGAAGAACCATACTATTTATTTGTATTGCAACAAACATTTGAAAGGTGGAGGAATTATTATATTAAAAACGCATTTAGCTAAGATCAAAGGTAATGTGGAACCTTGTAAGATAGTTAGTTATGATTGAAATGAAAAATGAAAACTTTGCTTGGAGACTATCAGAGTTAGAAAGATAGAAGGCAAATACTAAACTATGAAATTGGTAGTGAAAGTTCTTTTTCTAGTAGTTAGGATGATACTGGGAATATTGAAGGTGGTATTACTACCCAACAAGAATGAATTACTGCACCTAATGTGAGGAAGAGAAGGAGACATGTATTTAAACTTTTAGTTCTACGAGCAACTCTTAGAGCTCAACTTTCAATTCATAGTACCTTACAATATAAAAGTAGCTTATAATGTGAATACGAAAATGGCTAGATGGTGATATGATGTAGATGTTTCATTTAATATTGCTCAATTTGATTTTTACTAGTGTATAATGGTGATATTGTCTTTTACGATCTCAGATAAAAAGCTCCAATTTCTATTTGTGAAATAAAAGGTTATTTGGATGAAAAAAGAATGACTTGGGTAACTTATAAGTGTTCAATCATGTATGATAATTGAAAAATAGAAGATATAAGCCTATTATCAATTTTTTGGTAGCCTGCAATTGTCATATTGTAGTATTATACCAAGTTTATTAGGTTGCTTTTTATTACTACTTAATTACCCACTTTATTAAGTTTAGGTTGCTTTAATTTACCTCTTAATTAATTACTGTCATGATTTTAGCAGAAAGTTAGATAGCTTTCATATTCATGCTCAAAATTTTCCCAATTTGGAAATTTCAACTACCTCTAGTTAATGCTTGATAATGAGCTTGGTTTGTTTGTGATTTTTTACTCCCTTATGTAATACAAAGAAGTTAAATTTCTTAATTCTTAGGAATTAGATAATTGCCAAATATATACATGTAGAGTATTTAGATGAACAAAAAATTTACAATACTAAATCATATTTAGACTGATATTTGTTCTATGCTTTTCTAGTTTATTTATTCTATTAAATTGATTACTTCGTAGATGATATATATACTTGAGGTCTAAGTTATAAATTAGTGGATGCATAATATAAGTGCAAATTTACTTATTTCAAAAATTATCTTTATTATTTTTAATTTACAGTAATATAAATTGTATTTCAATACCATTATAATTGCAAAGGTACAAAACTCTCCCACCTTGCTTTTATAGATGACAAATTATTGTTTTACAACGCTGAAAAACACTTTATAAACCTTCTAATAGAAACAATGAAGGATTTTAAAGCAAGGTCAGGTCTAAGATGCAACCCAAACACAAGTTGTTTATATCTCTTTGCCTATGTTAGTCAGGAAGCTACCTTTAAAGTAATGAAAATAGGATTGAAGCAAGTTAGGCTGCCTATAAAATACCTAGGAGTTCCTATAACCCAAAAGAGAGTTACTGCAACTGATTGTAGCCCTTTGATGGACTCCTTTAATAGAACAATTAATCACTTGTGCACTAAGTTCCTCAGTTATGAAGGTAGGCTCTTTGGTGCAATCTATCTTGAGCAATATGGCATCTTAATGGATCAATTACATAGCATTTCCTAAGAGCATACCAAAGGAGATAGATAAAAATTAAGGGAGTTTCTGTGGGATTTAGATAAAAAATTGAGGGAAGCCAAGATGAGTTGGAGCAAGGTTTGTTAACCAAAAAACTAGGGTGGTATAGGAATATACTTAGTTAAAACCTCAACAAGGTATGTCTGGAAAACCAGGGTGGTTATTCAAACAGAAAGAGGAGCTATGGATCAAATAGATCCACAATATGTATATAAAGGGGAACAACATATAGAGTTTAAAACTAAACTAAAATATGTTATGGACTTTGAGGCAAATCCTGGGAACTAGGTAATGGATGCATAATCTGGTCCTTCGTAAAATTGGGAATGGTGATTCAACGCTATTTTTGTTTGACAATTGGCATAATAGAGGGCCTTTGTATATAATTGAGGAATTCCAACATTTGAAGCTGGTCATCAATCCTAGTACAAAGGTGAGTAAGCTTATTAACAATAACCCATGGAGATGACCCTATCATTGTAGCAAAAGAGTGGAAATAATAATAGACACCCTATCCCTTTGCCAAGGTTCAAACCAGGATTAGATTTATTTTAATGTCAATGGAGAAAAGGAATTCAACTTTAAAGCATACAGAACCCTTCTATGGTAAGGAGTAACCTGTAGTGTAAAGTAGATGAACCTAGTCTGGGATAATGAAGTCAACACCTCACATGCATTCATCTTATGGCTAGGGATGGTTGGGAGACTAGCAACAAAGGACAAAATTAAGGTTACCAATTCCTCTAAACATTGTGAACTTTGCCATAAGCACCTTGGGATAATGGGCCACATTATGGTCAGTTACATATTTATTCAGAGTATTTGGATGAGACTAAAGGAAATACTTAGCATAAGAAAAGCAACCTTTATATGGAATGAGTTGATAGATTATGCATCATCAATTAGGATGGCAAGCAAAGAACACTTTAAGGTATTAAAAATCAGCTTGGTAGCAATGTTGTATAATCTATGGAAAGAAAGGAATAATAGACTATTTAGGAAGGATGTAAAAAGCAAGGAAATGGTATATTGGACATTATTCTCCAGTGCAGACTTATATAGGTTCCTAAACTCTCTAGGAACATGAAGCTTAAATGGTTACTTAAGTAAGACACTTATTCAATCTATAACTAGGAACTTATAATCATTATATCTTTTGTACTATTGGACCTAGAAAAGGTTGTATATATTTCCTTTCATTAATGACTTGCTTCTTGAAAAAATATAGATTATATTGATTCTCTCTTTTCCAATATTGTCAGCCACCCTATGAAATATATTTGTTGCACAAGTTTTGTGAGTTAAAGGTCACACGATAAAATGAATCATTTGTAATTATGTAGCAATTCAGGTCTTTTTTGTTTACATATATGTGTTACCAGCTTATGTTAGATGCTATTTTCTTTTATGGTCTGAGATATAAAGCTCTTTCAATTAATCAATACAAAGGTAATCTTTTAAGTAGTTCTATTTGTAAAATAATAATTTATTTGGATGAAAGAAAAATTAACTTGGACAACTTATAGATATTCAATCATGTGTAATGTTTGAAAAATAGATGACATGAGCCTATTATCAATTTTTTTGGTTTAAACGATGATATTTTTAAAGTTTATTAATACATTTTACCTTATATGAAATGATAATACTTTGTTTTAGGTTTAATGCGATTTGTGTGGATATGCTATTAAATCAAGTTCTAAGCTTTTTTTACACTTATACTTTGTTGTGTTCTTTGAAACGGACCCTTATTCTAACGCTTATAAAGTCTTGGATCTATATTATTCTTGATATATACTGTCTTTAAGTAATTATTCTTACTATATGATATAAAATACAACATTTTAAGTACTTTCTATTATTTTTAGTTTATATCTGTATGATAATTAGGCAATCTTTTTCTTATATTAATTATGATTATTATTTATATGTGAAATATGTGAAAAGTAATATTAGTAAAAATAAAGAGAGATTTATTATTTCAAATTTATATTATTATGAATTTTCGAGATAGTGTTGGTGTAAAATTAAAAATTATATAATATAATATATTGATAGACTATTTTTGTAATTTTAAAAAATTCAAAAAATATGTTTATAATTTTAAAAATTACTATATTAACAATTACCTATTTCAAACGATATCATAACCAAATTGAGTACATAATCCGATACTTATATCATACCGTATTATAATGATACTTATATCGTTTCATATTATAAAATTGATTTTCACTCTCTTTAGAAGAGGATGTTTGAAAGACACTTGAAACAAACAACTAGATTTCAAAATTATTATATTCTTATAGTGATTACAGAGCTTGAATCCAGCGTCGATTCTGGCAAGTACCTACATGTATTAAACTAACAGCCAATAGCCATTGATTAGTTTACCAGTCCATTTTGATGATTTTTCCACCTTTGCTAATCCCAAGAAGCAACTCCTCAGTCCTCCTCGTGCAATAATAAGTATATTGCTCAATTGGTCTTCAAGGAGGTTGTTGAGTGCAAGGTTTCAGGTTTGAGTTCCGGCAGTGGTAATATGGGAATTTTATCCAATATAGTGGCTCTTTGTGCACATCGGGCATGAGGCCCCCTTTCTGAGAAACTGAGTGAGATTAAACCGTGATTTACCTCTCCACTACTTTATCGGGCCGGGATGTGGGGGCACCTGAAATGGACGATTATACCTTTTTTGAGTGTAAGTATATTGCTGTTTTTACTTTTCAAACTAGTGCCAAATCATATCATCCACAAATCTCATTTATTTATTGCAAAATCTGGGAATGACAATATTGGGATCAGGATTAGAACTGAAAAAGTGGTATAGATGATTTGGTTCCTTAGTCCACTACTGCCCACTAGATTCTCATCTTGGATGCCACTCTTCTTAAAGTGGGGGATCCTATTTCTATTTGGTGTAGACAATGCAGGCATCTTATTCTTATGTCATAACTCATTAACATTAACACGGTTCTAATGCTCATCTTTCAATCTAAACAACTCCATAAATTTTATTCTTGCACTTTTAACATGTCAAATGACACTGCTATATAATCCAATAAAATTTGAGAGGCAATTTAAGCATTATTCCTACTTTCTAGTAAAACTAAAATAAGACACAAGAATATTCCTTCTTGTTTCTGTGAATGAATGCTGAAACATGAGAGAGAGCCTTAGGGAAGATAAAATAATCACTTTATCTTTCTTTTTATTCCACTTTAACTTCTATAGTATTAGCGAAAGATACTTTAGTTTGATTTGTAAAAAGAAGACCACTTTCAGATTTAAAGCCACTTGAATTTTCTGCTACTGTTCAGCAGTGGTGATGAAAACACATGCGTCTTTCAAGACGTGCTACATGTAAATCCATATTAATTGTTTTCAAGTTTGTTCGTGCACTGATGATCATATGTCAACATTTTCCTTTGACCACCACCGTCCCAACAAAGAATCTTCAATCTCCCCAATCCTCAATCTAAGTAAAGAAGCATATAAGGGAATCATTATGAATTAACAAAAGCCTCATCCAAAACAGACTCAAAAAAGTTTTCAAATTGCCTAATTTTGAACTTGGAAGATACTTTGGTACGATGACAATGAATTTGTCAGTTCTTGACAGCCACAAATTTACATCATTTCCTGTTCCTTCCTAAAAACATATGATCATCGTTTGCAGAAATGCACGTCTACAAGTCTAGAATGGTATACCATGGAGAAAATTGGAAATAGCAAAAAAAAAAGCTGCATAATTTGGGTTCAATTGAATAATACCATGAAGACAAAAAACATCCCCTGTAAGATCTACAGAAGCCTAAACAGCTTTCTGCTCCATCCAACGGCCGTATCTCAACATCAGTAGAATGAATCCATGTTCATCTTTGCTTTTGTGTAGTTAATTAACGCTTAACCTGATTTCAACAACCATACACCATATTCTTCAAGTCGACAACAATTTCTCAAACTAGTCCAGTTAAACACAAGCTATTTATGTCAATAAAAAGATCCATCATTTGATATCTAGGTAACAAAAAATTAATGATTTAATAACTATTGGCTCTAGAATATTTCTGTATGTGCTCTTACATATTATCTAAGCCAACGCTTTGATGGTGCTGAAATAAAAGTGCAGCGAATGAAAAAGTATTTGGCTCATCAAGCCCTTGATTGCTATGTTCAATATATAAAGATTACAATTATTAACTTGCCAAGAATAAATGAAATCATATCCCTATAAACTTGTAGACGTTACAACAAATGCCTACTAAAGTGGGATTATATTTTACTGAATTTAAAAATGACTATAATTGAGCTTGCTAGCTGTCAACTTTCCTTAATACCCCCCGCAAACTGATGGGAGGAATGACCATCAGTTTGTTCTTTAAGGTCAAGAACCGTTGTTTAGACAAAGACTTGGTTAAGGCATCTGCAAGTTGATTAGCAGTTGGAATGTAAGACACTTGAAGATTTTTATTTCGAACTTGATCTCGAACAAAATGAAAATCAAGTTCAAGATGTTTGGACCGAGAGTGGAATACTAGATTAGCTGCTAAATATGTTGCTGACACATTATCACACCAGATTTTTGATATGGCAGTAAGGGGCTACTGGAGTTCACGAAGAAGGCATTGAAGCCAATAAACCTTTGATGCTGCTGATGTTAAGGCATGATACTCAAAATCAGTGCTGGAACGAGCCATAATTTTTTATTTCTGTGAACACCATGGGATGAGATTTTTGCCATGAAACACAACATATGCTGAGGCACTTTTTTTGTCTAGTCTGTCACTGCCCCAATCTGCATCAAAGAAAGCAAGGAGGCATGGAGACTGTGAAGACTGGAGAAGGAGACCATAGTCCATTGTTCCTCGTAAGTATCAAAGTATTCGTTTCACTACTTGCCAATGGTTGATTGAAGGGGAATGCATGAATTGTTCTGTCTTTTTGACGACCATGGTAATGTCAAGTCTGGTGAGTGCTAAATATTGTAGGGAACCCACTACTTGTCGAAACAGTGAAGGATTGTCAAAGTTATTGGAAGAATCATTGGCTAATATTGCTTGTGGAGAAGATGGTGTAGAAATAGGAGTGGCCTCATGCATTTTTACTCTTCTTAGAAGATCCCAAATATATTTTGATTGAGAGAGTTGAAGTCCATTTTGTAGCCAAGTGAGCTCTGCGCCTATGAAATATGTTAGTGGTCCCAAATCTTTAAGTGCAACTGCTAACCTAAGTTGTTTAATGATACCTTGAACAAGAGTGGTGGTGGATCCTGTCAAAATTAGATCATCAACATATACAAGACAGTAAGTAGTTTTTTTTTTCAGAGGAATAAATGAAGAGAGAGCTATCAGCTTTGGATCCTTTGAAGCCAATTTTTTGTAGAGCTTGCAAAAGACAAAAATACCAAG
>JAOTAY010000002.1:21910176-21958070 GCA_025629805.1 Erythroxylum baracoense
ACAGGAAAAGCCAATATTCCACCCACACTGCTATGGTATTCCAGAGTGCCATAGTCATAGCTGAGGCTTTAAGCGATGCAAAGCTGATAATGAAACCAGTAACGACTGGAGCTAGAAGCTTGCACGTTAAATCGATTCTTCTGAAAGTTGAGTTCATCTTGGTCAGTTTGTCTGGAGGATACCCTTCTGATATCACAACTATCCTGTAGTTGAGAGTGGTTAAAGCCTTATAAAGAAATCTCGGGCAAGATATTCTGACCACAACCGAAATGCAATACCAGAGATTAAGCTTGCTCTTTCAAATTAAAAGCAATACAAAATGGAAAAAAACAAAGAATTACCAATCTCTTTCTATTAAGATAGTCCCAGCAAGTGAAGAAAGCACGCCAACAGCTCCAGAGATGTTTGTTAATGTCACAAGTAAGATAAATGCTGTGAGATTTGTTGTCCTCAAGGTCGGGAAGAAGAGTAAGGCAACCACTGTGCACCCTGCAATTATGAAGGAGAGATTCTGAGTCACCAACCAAAGTCTGAGAACCTGCCAACATATGTTTCTTCATCAGAGACACCATTTTCTGGTACATGAACAAACTTTCCCTTCTCAAAGGATAAAAAACATAAAGAAATTCGTAACTCTCCTATGGCCGTCGATATCTAATTCAAATATCATATTCAAATTTGGACCTCAAATGATTTCTATCATCTTGCTTGATGAACTAGTGCCATAGTATCTTCTGATAAAGCAAATATGTTGAGAGAGCGCACTTTTAGATAGTTCAACCTTTCCACCCATTGTCCAATGATGGGACCTAAAAATGCAGTAGAGGAATCTGGCCAAAGGTTGATCATGTACAAAGCAACCGAGAATTCCCACATTCTGCACTCAATTGATTCAAGGGGAATAATAGAAGATCAGTTCAGAAACATATCAAAAAGTAAGAACACCTCAGAACAACTCCAATTTCCATTTGTTTTTCCTCACAAAAGCTCGATAGGATACAACAACATCAAACTGTTATATTCACAGAAGTAGAACAGATGCAAGAAATAATTGCAGTTCTTATCCATATCATATCATTTTAAGGAAGATATTTTTATTATAATAAAGACCTTTTGATGAGAAAATAACACGGATATAAAGTAACTATATCAGCAACTATTAATTTTTCAGCACAAACAAAAATAAAAAAATAAATACGAAATTAAATAGATCAACACCCGAGATTTGGTAACGCAGTTCAACACACTTTGCTTACGTCTGCGGAGCCTTCACCCAACTTAATACTTTCACCAAAGTACAATAGATTTACCCAACGCTTTATTGAGCCGACACCACTCAACCTTTGACACTATCCCTCAACCTCACTTCCCGTGAAAGATTTTCACACCCAATAACACGACCGACTCGTGTTAACCTCAACAGAGAATTTTTCTAAACAACTATTAATTAAAAGTTAATTAATAAAAATAGCTCAAGTGATCAATCAACTAAGAATAGAACAATAATACGTTTGAGATAAAGGAGAAAGACAACTTCTCGAAAAGATCAGCTCCACTGAAATAAATCTGGAAGTCGACGTAACAACAATTGGCTGGTTCACGCAGAACTCATAATCAAGTCACGAAAACTTATGTAGAAATCACAACTGTAAGAATACCCAATTAATGACAACACATCAAAGAAAACGCAACACAAAACCATTTAGCTTAGGTGACGTGATCCACAGAAATTCCAGCACAAAGATAACTAGTTGATTCTCGCAATTCCCAAAAGAAAATTATAGCTGCACTCACAAACCCATTAACCACGCACAATCATGAAAAGTGTAGCACACATACGCAGCTTGGATTGCGTAAAAACCCCAATAGAGATCTACACACCATAGGTCACATCATCCACACAAGAATCAAGAGAATCCCATATGTTTTTCACGCACAAGTCAAGAAAGACAAGTCTTGATTTAACAAACATTAAACCACCACCGTGTATATCCAACTAAAAAGAACAAGTGTACCTTTAGCTATGTTTTTCAAAAATACAATTAACACACACTACACCTTTGACACAACACCCACAGATTCACTTCAGCCCCTTATCTGAAACAAAAGTGCAGCGAATGAAAAAGTATTTGGCTCTTCAAGCCCTTGATTGCTATGTTCAATATATACAGATTGCAATTATTAACTTGCCAAGAATAAATGAAATCATATCCCTATAATCTTGTAGACGTTACAACAGATGCCTACTAAAGTGGGATTATATTTGACTGAATTTAAAAAAGACTATAATTGAGCTTGCTAGCTGTCAACTTTCCTTAATAACATCTGCCAATTGATCAGCAGTTGGAATGTAAGACACCCGAAGATTTTTATTTCGAACTTGATCTCGATCAAAATGAAAATCAAGTTCAAGATGTTTAGACCGAGAGTGGAATATTGGATTAGCTGCTAAATATGTTGCTGACACATTATCACACCAGATTAGTGACATGGCAGTAAGGGGTTGCTGGAGTTCACGAAGAAGGCATTGAAGCCAATAAATCTCTGATGCTGCTGATGCTAAGGCACGATACTCAGAATCAGTGCTGGAACGAGCCACAGTTTTTGTTTCTTCGAACACCATGAGATGAGATTTTTTCCATGAAACACAGCATATGTTGAGGTACTTTTTCTGTCTAGTCTGTCACTGCCCCAATCTGCGTCAGAGAAAGCAAGGAGGCATGGAGACTGTGAAGACTGGAGAAGGAGACCATGGTCCATTGTTCCTCTTAAGTATCTAAGTATTCGTTTCACCGCTTGCCAATGGTTGATTGAAGGGGAATGCATGAATTGTGCTGTCTTATTGACTGCCATGGTAATGTCAGGTCTGG
Organism: Erythroxylum baracoense; assembly: GCA_025629805.1. Lineage (NCBI taxonomy): Eukaryota > Viridiplantae > Streptophyta > Magnoliopsida > Malpighiales > Erythroxylaceae > Erythroxylum > Erythroxylum baracoense. The sequence goes on from JAOTAY010000002.1 coordinate 21,913,047, forward strand.
TGAGTGCTAAATATTGTAGGGAACCCACTACTTGCCGAAACAGTGAAGGATCATCAAAGTTGTTGGAAGAATCATTGGCTAATATTGCTTGTGGAGAAGATGGTGTAGAAACAGGAGTGGCCTCATGCATTTTTACTCTTCTTAAAAGATCCCAAATATATTTTGATTGAGAGAGTTGAAGTCCATTTTGTAGCCAAGTGACCTCCACGCCTATGAAATATGTTAGTGGTCCCAAATCTTTAAATGCAACTACTGACCCAAGTTGTTTAATGATACCTTGAACAAGAGTGGTGGTGGATCTTGTCAAAATTAGATCATCAACATATACAAGACAGTAAGCAATATTTTTTCCAGAGGAATAAATGAAGAGAGAGCTATCAGCTTTGGATCCTTTGAAGCCAATTTTTTTGTAGAGCTTGCGAAAGACAAAAATACCAAGCCCGTGGGGCTTGTTTTAAGTCGTATAAGGACTTCTTTAATGAACATACACAATGTGACTTAGTACAATCCAAGAAACCTGGAGGTTGTTCCATGTAAACTGGCTCTTCAAGAGTTCCATGCAAGAATGCATTTGATACATCTAGTTGACGGATAAGCCAGTTAGAGTGTACTGCAATGGATAAAATGAGGTGAACTGTTGCAGGTTTGATGACTGGGCTAAAGGTCTCAACATAATTAACTCCGGGTCGTTGGTAAAAGCCTTTAGCCACAAGTCTCGCCTTATAGTGATCAATGGATCCGTCAGGTTTAGTCTTGATACGATAAATCCATTTGCAGCTAATCACATTTGTGGCTTATGTTCTTGGTACTAAGTCCCAAGTTCCATTAGCCATTAAGGCATCTATTTCCTCTGACATTGCTTGCCGCCAAACTTGTTGTTTTGCTGCCTCTTGATACGTGGATGGTGTGGTGAGAGTGTTGGTATTAATATGATGAGCTTTCGGTTTTAGGTTGCTAGTTTTGGATCTAGTAACCATTGGGTGGTGGTTTTAAGTATCAGTTCTAGTGTTTGGGTAGGATGTCGGGTCAACTATAAGTGTGGTGGATGGAGATGGATCATTTGTTATGGTATTGGTCAATGGGACTATTTCAGAGTTGGGTAGTCGTGATGAATCTTGTGAGAGTTGCGACTATGAAGGTAGGGTGGTGTTTGGTGTTGGTTCAGGGGATAAGGTTGTAATAGGTGCTCCAAGTGAGAAAATTGATGATGGTGGTGAACCGAGAATTAAAGATTGCCCATCACTTCTTTGAATGGAAATATCTGTTCATCAAGTATGACATGGCGTGAGTAAAAAATTTTATTAGTGGATAAAGACAAACAATTGTAATCCTTGTGAAGAAGACTATAACCAAGAAACACACACTTTGTAGAACGAGGTTCAAGTTTATTTTTTGTATAAGGACGAAGCCATGGATAGCAGCAACAACCAAAAACACGAAGAAATTGATATTCCGGGTTGCGTTGAAAAATTATTTGATAAGGAGATTTGTGATTGAGCTTGGGAGTGGGTAGGCGATTTATTGTATAGACAACAGTAGTAAAGGCATGATCCCAATATTTTGATGGTACTGATGAATGGTATAGATAGGCACAACCTATTTTAGTGATGTGTTGGTGTTTTCGTTTAGCACAACCATTTTGTTCAGGTGCATGTAGGCAAGAGCTTCGTTGTATAATTGTATTTGTAGCTAAATAATTTTGTAGTGCATGGTATTCTCCTCCCCAATCAGATTGAAATCGTTTGATGGATTTATCAAAAAAATTTTCAACTACAACCCGAAATTTAACAAAACAACTGAAGACTTCAGACTTATGGCGAAGAAAGTAAAGCCATGTGTATTTGATGTAGTGATAAAAAAAGAACATAGTATAAATAACCATCAGAAGAAGCAATGGGAGCAGGGCCCCATAAGTCAGAACAGATCAGTTCTAATGGTTCTTTGACATGAAAATTAGAATTTGAAAAAGGTAGTTTGTGGGATTTGCTAACAAATCATGTTTCACACAATAAAGTACTGTTTCTAGCATTAGCAGATAATTTATTCAAAGATAACACTTTATTGATAGTCTTGAAACAAGCATGGCCTAATGTAGCATGCCAAGTGGATAAGGAGACTGAATTGCAAGATGGAGGGACTTGATTAGAGGCTAAGTGATAGAGTCCATCTTTAATGTATCCTTGATGTAGTGGCTGCTTTGTTTTGCGGTCCTTAATTAAAAAAAATTGGGAAAAATTCAACAGAGATATCATTAGAATTGGTGAACTGGAGAACAGATAACAAATTTGTGTTAGATTGTGGAACATGAAGAATATTATCTAATGAAAAAATATGAGAATTAAGAGAGATATTATTGGAACCAATATGAGTGATGGGTAAGCTTTTACCATTGGTGAGATCAACTTCATCAGTGCCTGAATATTCAGAGTGAATGCCCAGGTTTTTCAATTCAGAAGTCAAGTGATGGGTAGCTCTAGTGTCGACGATCCATGGTTTGGTGGGTGTAGTAGGAGATAAGGTGTAATTGCCTGCTGGTTTGGAGATGTGATCACTGTAGTTGTTGTATTTTAGACTTAGACATTGTTTGGAGGTGTGCCCTTGGCCTCTGTAATTGTAGCAGGTGAGAACGATGGTTTCATTATTGTGAGGAGCAGAACTGCCACGGCCAGAATTAGATTGATGGCCTCCATACCTAAATCCATGACCACTGCCGCGTGTACCAGCAACAGTGTTTTGACGAGTAGTATAGTGGGCAACAACAGGAGTATGGAGGGACTCATTTGTATTTTTAAGCTGCATTTCTTTAGAAAGAAGTAAGCCAAATAAATCATCAAAGGAAATAGAAGTTAACCTTGCTTCAATATTATGTGTGAATGGCCTGTAGTATGGACCAAGACCGCGTAAGATGTGATCAACGAGATCATCTTCAGAGATGGCAGCATCAAGGGCAGCAAGTTGATCATATATTCGCTTCGCACGATCCATGTAAGTTGCAATGGACTCATTGTCTCGAGACAAAGCATGAAGAGAATTTTTTAGAGTGCGAATTTGGGTTCGAGAACCTGAAGCATAAGTGGTCTGTAATTAAGACCAAGCAGTGTAAGCAGTGGTGGCACCATCAACTTGTGAGAGAACAGATTCAGAAAGAGAGCTTAGGATCCAACTTAGCACAATTTGGTCCTTAATATACCAGGTGGTGTATTATGGGTTTGGAGAATTATTAATTTCTTTAGTGGGAGGTGTTTTGGAGCCATCAATGTGATGAATCAATCGCTGCTTACCAAGGAGTGGAATCATTTGCATTCTCCAAAGAAGATAATTGGTAGAGGTGAGTTTGATTGTTATTTGATTATGAACTGAAAGAAGAGTGAGAGGCATTAGAGAGACAGAGGAAGAAGAGTTTGATGAATTGGTGGCCATAGTGAGAGAAAGAAAAAAATTGGTGTTTAAACCTTGATTTGCAGCTCTGATACCATGAAACAAAAGTGCAGCGAATGAAAAAGTATTTGGCTCATCAAGCCCTTGATTGCTATGTTCAATATATACAGATTACAATTATTAACTTGCCAAGCATAAATGAAATCATATCCCTATAAACTTGTAGACGTCACAACAGATGCCTACTAAAGTGGGATTATATTTGACTGAATTTAAAAATGACTATAATTGAGCTTGCTAGCTGTCAACTTTCCTTAATAGGTGCTTCTACCATTAAAATGTAGATATTGTCACTCCATGCCCAAGTTCCACGAAGGAAAGACTATTCCAATCAGAACCCATATAAGAAGTTCTAATATGGTCATATGTATATCTTATCTAAACAGTACAAAGTTGTTACTTAGACGATTTTGATAATGAACTAACAAAAGTTGTGATAATTGGTGGCTTGTTGTTCGAGCATATTTGTGATTCTCTAAAATTCTTAAACCACAATTTAACTAAAATTTTCTATAATTACATCATTAATTAACAAATTCTCATCAGTTTAAAAAATGATCTTTATCAATCACAAAAATATCTGTACAAACATTGAAATTGCAGGCCCGTTAGCTGATCAATAAATCATAAACAGAAAACTTATTAGCAACTGTTAATTGAATGAGTCTAATCTGTCTCAGGCTTTAATGAATCATGCTCAGAAAAATCAGAGGCTTGCAGTAAACTAAATTGCATAAATGTAAAGTACTGTAAATAAAAAGAGACGTGATATGTTATGGCTGTTCAGATATCTTTCTTCTGAAGATATCCCACATCAGCGGGGCTTTGCCCATTTTAAACATGTTTACTATAATCGTTCATGAAAGAATACAAGAAATATGGTGGTTTTCCTAGTATCCTAAAAGATCTAATAATAGCTTGACTACTGTCAATAGTACCGCCTCACTCAGATGGAAGTGTACTCTTAATTAGACAACTTAAAATAACCTAATAGAAGTTTATAACTAGTCATGCAGTATAATACACTTTACACACAGAAAGTATTGAATGCTTCACACAAACATAAACTCTCAACTTCACGCAGATGTTGGCTTCTTCGCAGTTTGTTTGTTACATGATTCTGTTGTGGTCATTTCTACTTTTATACTTCTGACTTCAGTATCTTTCTCCAACTCTGCATGTCTTACATTAGATAGAAAATTCAGAAGATATAGAGATAGGTAGAAAATCTAGAATGAATCACAAATTCCTTAATAGGTGTGATTTCCTTCCTGTTTAAAATCTAATCATCTATTTTTGACTTAGTTTCCTTATTAACTTTGGTTGATTCCTTGATGTACTCGTTTATGTGAAATACCATCAATCTTCTTTTTTAGGAAACATATGTAGCTATTTTGTCCATTGTCAAAAACTTCCAACTACTTGATTTGGGATGATTGTCCTCGATCCATTAAGTAGTAGAAATATCGTCACAGTCTCCCCCTTTGGCATTTTTGACAAAATACCTGTTACAGGAAACTAAGTCGATAACCAAAAATATTTATATCTGCCCCTTTTTGTCATAAATACCAAGGGTGATCTAAGAATTATAATGCCAGTGCAGTGAAGAAAATATCAAAATGCTCCCCCTTAGTCATATACCTAGTTATACAGAAGACGAGAGTTAAAAAAATAATAAAATAAAATAAAATATTCAGACAAAACACAAGAAATCCAGTCAGAAAAACAAAAGAGCTCAATAGAAACTCAGTGTAGAATGACAAAATAATAGAGGGAGATCAAGGTCGTCTGACAAACTTACGAAGCTGTTCCCCCTTACTTGGTGCTTAGAAGAAATAAATTGTAGATGCATTGCTGGATAAGTTGCCATCTCAGAGCAAGTTCTGTAATTTTGACATCAAGATCATCATCTTGAGCTTGAAAAGGTCAAAATTAATTGCCAAGTGTTGAGCTAACCCATGTTGGCTTCCCTCCTTTCAACTAACTAAAAAAAACGATAAACTAAGATATGATACGATAACACCTGATGTCTCAAACCTTGAGTCATCAGAGTGAACACATTCTAAGAGCTCCACGTAGGAACTCAAATCGGTAGATCCAAAAATTTTAGTCAATAGGTCTGCCCAATTTTTTTTGTTGAAATATGTTTCAGCATAATCTTCCTATCTTCAACTAGTTCTCTGATGCAATGATGTCAGACTTCAATATGTTTGGTTCGCGAGTGTAGAACTGGATTCTTTGAGATGTTAATTGCATTTGAGTTATCACAGTAAACAGTTAAGATGTCTTGGGTTATGCCATAGTCAGTCAACATTTGTTTCATCCATAGCAACTGAGTGCAGCAACTTCTGGCAGCAATGTACTCAGCTTCAACAGTAAACAATGAAACAGAATTATGCTTCTTACTGTACGAGGATACTAAGTTTTTTCCAATATAAAAACATCCACTAGAAGTACTTCTTCGATCGTCTAAATTACCTGCTCTATCTGAATCACAAAAACATACAGGAGTGGAGTTAGTGTCTTTTGTATACCATATGCCCATATTGACGATTCCTTTAACATAACAGATGATCCTTTTTACTGCTTTGATGTGAGACTCCATTGGATTAGCTTGATATCTATCACAGACACCCACAATATAGCTTATGTCCGGTCTACTGGCAGTGAGGTATAGAAGACTTCGAATCATGCTTTTGTACAACTTCTGATCAGTTGGAATACCCTTTTCATCTTTAGAAATCTTCTCATTCTCCCCCATAGGTGTTCTGATTTCTTTTGCATTGTTTATCCCAAACTTTTCAACGAACTTCCGTGCATATTCTTCTTGGGATAGAAACACTCCATCTCTTAACTGTTTGATCTGTAATCCTAAGAAGAACTTTAACTCTCCCATCATGCTCATCTCAAATTCCTTCTTTATTAGGCTAGCAAAGCTTCTTGCTTCAGTATTTGATGAAGACGCGAAAATAAATTCATCCATATAAATTTGGACAATGGTCAGTTCCTTATCCTGTCTTTTGATGAACAGAGTTTTGTCTACGCTTCCTCTAACATAACCATGTTTTATTAAAAAAATAGATAGTTTCTCATACCATGCTCTGGGGGCTTGTTTTAGCCCATGTAGTGCTCTATTCAACTTTAGTACATGGTTTGGGAAATGTAGGTCAATGAACCCTTTTGGTTGCTTTACATATACTTTCTTTTTTAATTCTCCATTTAAAAAGGCGCTTTTAACATCTATTTGGTACAACTTTATATCCAAGAGTGTTACTACAGCTAGGAGTAACCTAATGGATTCTATCCTGGCTACCGGTACAAATGTCTCTGCAAAATCAATCCCTTCTATTTGAGAGTATCCCTGTGCAACAAGTCTTGTTTTTTTCTGACTACCATTCCATTTTTGTCACTTTTGTTTTCGAAGATCCATTTGGTCCCGACAACGTTTTCTTTAGCTGGTCTAGGTACTAACCTCCAAAAATTTAGCATCTTAAATTGCAACAGCTCTTCTTGCATGGCTTCCACCCAATATTCATCCAGTAATGCTTCTTCAACTTTCTTTGGTTCTGTTTTCGATAGAAAACATGTATAATGTATAGTGTTGAAGCTAGACATACCTGCCATAAGTTTATAATCCCATCTAGGACCTCCTCTGGTTCTTCTTTCACTCAAGCTTCCTATGATGTCGGAAGTGGAGTGCTTTCTTCTGACATGAATTGATGGATGAAGGAGATCTGCTTCTTTGTCGTGTTCAGATTCAGCTGAGTTGTCCTTTGATATCTCCTGACTTGATCTATCTCTTTCTAAACCATCAACCACAAGTTCATCATTTGTTGTTGGTTTAATTTCTTCCGAAAAATTCCCAAATTTTACATTATATGACTCCATGATTGTTCCGGTTCTATTATTTAGTACATGATAAGCTCTACTATTGGTTGCATATCCAAGAAAAATTCCTTCATCACTTCTGGCATCAAAATTTCCTCTGTGTTCCCTTTCTTTCAAAATAAAACACTTGCTCCCAAATATCTGAAAGTAACTAACAGAAGGTGTTTTTCCTTTCCAAATTTCATACAGACAATACTAGTCTCAGGCCTTAGGTGAACTCTATTTGATATATAACATGCAGTAGAAACAACTTCTGTCCATAAGTTTTGCGAAAGATGTTTAGATAGCAGTATTAACCTGTTTTCGATCCAACAAATACAAAGCTTAAGCTTTTCATTTTTAGGTAAGAAAAAACAACGATGTATCATATAGGATTTGGTTATGTGGGCATGACCCAAGACACCGTGAGAATTTGACGGCTGCCTAAGCGACATGCTTGAAAATCTAAGAGCTTAAGACCCCTCTACCTTTCAACTTGTACAGACAAAAAGAAGAAAAAGGTTGCTAAACCTTTGCATTTTTGGTTCTTCTTTAAAAATTTTCTCTATAAGGTATGCAGATATATGACTTAAATTTTGTTTTCATTAATAACAAACACTTAAGATGAAATACAAAAGAAGAAATGCATAATACACTAACCAAATGCAATAATAAAATAAAAAAAGGCACGAGATGCCTCTTATAAGTGCTTATTTAACATCTTTTGCTCAATGAAGCCTCTATTATCATGGGTTTACCAAGTGCAGGATTTCCTTGATTCATGAATTAGACTTTTGAATTAGTTCTTGAGTCTTTCCCCATTCACTTTGAACCTCCTTTTATTTAGGTGTGATACCTCAATTGCCTCATAAGGTGTAACGTCCGAAATCATATATAGTGTTGGCCACCTTGACTTAAGCTTACCTAAAATAAGGCAAAGTCTCATGTTATATAAGATTACTTTTACGACAACTTTGAACTCTCTATATAGATGAACTAATTGTGGAAACTATTGGTTTTCTCTTCATAGGGTCTGGCACTCTCATATGTATTGAGCCCTAATTCTTCAAGTTCGGAAAGTTGTAAAGCCCTATTCTTACCTGAACACTTCAAATCAAAGTTCAGAAACTTTGTGGCCTAATAGGCCCTATGCTCAAGCTCAACTAATAAATGATAAGCCTTTACATAAACTAAACGATATGGTGGCATCCCAATCAATGTTTTGAATATCATCCTATAATCCCAAAAAGTGTCGTTTAATTTATTAACCTAATATTTCCTATTATATTCAACAAAATTTTCAAAAATCCTTTTTATTCCCTACTTGAAATCTTAACTTACCCATTTTATAATTAAACTCGTATTTTCCTAACAACCTATATAATTTATCATTATAAAATTTTCATCTCTATCATTAATACTAACTCCAGGTATGCTAAATCTAGTAAAAATATTTTTCAAGAACTTAACAACAACCCAATAATCATTAGTTAGGGTTACTATTGCCTCAACCCATTTGGAAACACAACCAACACTAATTAAAATGTAATTATTACTAAATGAGTTAAGGTAAGGTCCTATGAAATCAATCCCTTAAACATCAAACAACTAACACAAAATTATTTTGTTCAAGGGAAGCTTATGTTTACAGGATATATTACCTAACTTTTGAAACCTCTCATATCTCACCACAAAATTATGGGCATCCTTAAAAGGTGTTAGCCAATAGAAGCCAGATTGAAGAAATTTTGCCACCTTCCTTTGTGCTTTAAAGTGTCCACTTGCTTCCCTTGAATGTAAATGCTCTAAGGTCGATCTTTTCTTATATTGTGGGACACCCTGCCTTATAATTTGGACTACACATGCTTTAAACAAAAGAAGATCCTCAAATATATAGTTTTTTAAATCATGAAAGAACATTTTACATTGATGATATGTTAAAAAATTTGGGAGAATTTCGGCTGCCAAATAGTTAGCAAAATTTACAAACCAAAGTATGTTAGAGGTTACCTCAACCACTATTAAGTTCTTATCTAGAAAAGGTTCATCAATTTCCTCATCTAAGCTTTCCAAGTGAAGGTTACATGGTTGGGTTTTGGTTGTGTATAAGTTTTAATTATTAACCCTCTATAGTCCATAAGCACACAGTTCGTTAGCATAGTAGTAAAGGTGTCGATCTCACGAGGAGGGAACTAATCTAATCCTAAAATCTAAGGCCAGAAACAAATAATAAAAAATTAAGATGTAATGAAATTAAGACGAGAATTTAATTCAATATATCAAATTAAGAATCAAACACGAAATACTAATTGTTAAGCAATTTGTAACACAATCGAGAATCAACCGAAGGAAATTGCCAATTGAGAGAAAGGGAATTTTACCTGTCCTCAATCCTAACCTAACTGATTATGAATTTTTAGATTGTTGGTTCTAGAGGTTGCAATCTCTCAATTCATAACCTATATAAAACCTAATTAGTTCTAAAATTCTCTAATAAACTATCGGATATCTATACAAGGTCTCTCTTTGCATAAATTCTCGATCTAATTCAATTATGGTTTTTGTTAAATTACCTAACTCTTGTTAGTCCAATTTAATCATTTTTCATTCGATTCATCCTCTCATTTTATTATCGAATTATGAAGTCACAGAATCAAACCATAACACTATCCAATAAACACATAAACAATCATATTTCATTAATTTAAGAATAAAATTTCGAAGATGAGTTTAGAATGTCTTCATCATTCTAGATCCTATCATCAACTATTCAATCCAATTCTATACAATAATAAAACTGAAAAGAGCAGGAAATACAATCTAAAATGGATGACGAGAGGTAGCCACATCAGGAAACTCTATATCTGGGAAGTACTTCGAATCAACTTTTTCTCCTTTCTCTCTTTCTTTTTCTCTTCCTCTATCTCTCGATGATCTCTCTTTAGGGTTTCTGAAGATGGTTGATGTAAAGCCCTTTCTCTGCCTCTTTATGTTCTTTTTATATCCTTTTGTGTTCTGAGCAACTATAGGATTTTTTGAGGTCCTAAAGATCCAAAAAATCTCTCTCGAAACTTGATGTTCGTGAGTGTCTGCATCTACCTGATGCAGGCCATAATTGTGGGCCATTTCCTGGGTTTTTGTCACAATCATGGCATATAGGTCATGATTGTGGCCAAATCTGGTGCTTCTGTCAAGATCGTGGCCTGACATGCCATAATTGTGGGCCATTATTTTGGCCCGAATATCTCCAAAACTTCTCCGTTCTTTGATGTTGAGTCTGAAACACTAGCAAACACATCAAAGTATCCCAAAAACATAATATTTAAGATCAAAGACTTATACTAACCCATAAAACACTTAAAACATAAATAATTAACAAACTAACACAATTCTATCCTAAACACATACTAAATGATTGAATTAACAGCTAAACGCATATTAAACTATTCCCTAAAACATTATGCAATTTACACTTATCACATCCCCACACTTAAACTTTTGCTTGTCCTCAAGCAAACAAAAACAATCAAACAAATCAAGAAACACAAAACACGCATATGCAATAATGAGACAATGGCTTCAACTCAGCGAAACAAATTTAACTATAAACACAATCCTTCAAGTAGTTCTAACTTATTAACAAGCGAAATATGCGTCTAAGCACCTTGAACTAAATATACAATCTAATCAAAATTTTAATGTTGAGTGTATTCACCCCTATCAATTGCACGCACATATTGATAATTATTCAGTCAAAACAAAAGTGTAGCTATTATTAAGTAGGTTTTAATGAAAAATTAGGCTACTAACAAGTTTGGTAGGTTTTTATTTGAAAACCTTCTTTTTGTTGATTTTTCTTTAAGGACATGAACTTGGTCTTTTTACACGGAGGCAAACATTTGTAATGAATATCGATCCGGTTACTCAACTAAGTCATGTTGTTATTATGCTACTTGGTTGGAATGTCATTACAACCTTTTTACGCAAAGGCACACATTTTTTATGCATGTCGATCTGGTTACTCAGCTACATCACATTCCTAACTGACTACTAACTCTATTTATAACCCAAAGGCTAGCAGAATGGTTATTTTAGTTAAAATTTATACTTTTTTTAACATAAAATTTTCCTACCTTATTGTTTTAGCTAATCATTCTCATGAAAATGTTCTAATAATGCCACCTATTTGATTGGCCTAAAATTATAAATAAGTATGGCAAATTCCTAGGGTGAATGGACTGACATCGTATCCTAATTAACCATCATATTTAGCCCTAAGTAACTTAGGTCACTAATTTCACAAGCTAATAAATCATCGCAACCTAAAAGGCTATGTTTAAGGCCAAATCTATCCCGTTAAGTCCTAACCATTGACGCATTCACACAATTCACATCATGCAATCTAAACAAACTATCATACAATATGTTACATTCACACTCAAGGTAAAAACACACAACCCTCTCCAAACTTGAACAACACATTATCATCAATGTGAGAAGGATACATACAAACAAAAAAGGGGGAATAAAACAATATGCAGAAGGCAAAAGAACAAAATACTAACAAAAATAAAAAGAAAAGGGTTAGAACACGAAACCATCATGGTAACTGAGGTGGTGATGTGTCAGAGGCAGAGATCAAATGTATGTCGAGCTAGCTTTCCTATCTTATAATTGATTTAGAGAGAGTAAGAGAATTAGTAGGGCAATGCATTCCGAATCATTGTTATTTATTTATGGAAATGAAACAACTTTAATTTTATAACAATTTAAATCTACCCTAAACGTGCTAATTTATGGTCATTAGCTTGACCTTCTATCATTGGAAACTCAGTTGGTATTAATTATGAGCTGCTTGCTTCTAACCTTTCCATTCAACATCCATTTTGTAGCCTTTAAGTAAGCTACAAATTGTAAAATAATAAGGAGGACAATATTGATAACATTATGTAAACCAATTAAGCTCAGTAATGTCCTTTTCTTGAGCAAACTATTAACAAAAGAGGGAATAACAAAACTTCCTGAATCTTCCAAGGAATCTAGCAGTTTGCTTGGTAAGAGGGTGAGTTTTTCTCTTATTGGTTCGTCCTTATTTGCCCTCATCTTCTTTTCTTCTATAGCTTATTGAATAGGGACTTCCATAGCTTCTTTAAACTTAAGGTCTGTTGTCAACTATTCTTCGTCCTCTCGTTCCTTTAAAGATTCGAGCACATTAAATTTTTTGAATGAGTGTCTCTCCTCCGAATTCTTTAATACATCATTCATGTTGAATGTCACTTGGTCATTACTAATCCAAATGATGAGGTTCTCTTCATAGCCAAATTTTTTCGATGCTCAAGCATGGTATAATAGGGAGGGTTGTCATTCTTGTCTTCATCCTCTTTCTACATCTCTTGGTCTTTTACGTGATAGGGTTCAACTTGATTTCCTAGTGGTTTTTCTTGCTCTTCCCCATTTTTAAGTATAATAGGCTCATATTGCTCTCGTGGATGTAATTCCATATTGCTCACAGCATCTTCCACACTTCTCTTACAAAATTCATAGGAAAACTATCTCACTTGAATCTCTAGGTTGTGAATAGAAGAGGCATGATTTTTTATTACTTGATCAAATTGCTCTTCTAGTCTCTTTTGGGTCTCTTCCATATCTATTAGCTTATCTATGATTTTGTCCAATTTGGAATCCCATGAACTGGACTCATCTTGTTGAAATCCTAATAGGTCTTGATATCCCATGTGAGTACTTACATTGTTAGACCAATAGAAATCTAGGTGGTTTTGCCACCCTGAAGTGTATATGTTCATATAAGAACAATGATTTTCCCAACTAAATTACGGCTCATTAAAATCCGCAAGAGTCCTTTGCTCCCTATAATATATGTCCTCCATGATGGTGCTTTTTATCTCTTCTTGACATCTAATTTTCTGGATTCTTCATTGCTGCCTTGTGATGTCCAAATCAATGTGTTTAACTTTTGGCCTAAACTTCCTACACTTTTTTTTCACCACAATCATAAAAGATAGTGAAATGCCTTAGAATACAAGAATTAAAGTAATTCTACCTCCTCAAAAACGGCGTCAAAAACTTGATTGGGTTTTGGTTATGTATAAGTTTTAATTATTAACCCTCAATAATCTGCAAGTGCATGGTTCATAAGCATAGTACTAAAGGTATCAATCAAATTAAGAATCAAACATGAAATACTAATTGTTAAGCAATTTGTAACATACCTGAGAATCAACTGAAGGAAATTACCAATTGAGAGAAAGGGAATTTTACCTATTTTCAGTGCTAATATAACTGATTATGAATTATTGGATTGTTGGTTAGATTATCCTAAAGTTGATTACTTTCTTTCGAGTTATAACCATTAACACTAAATCATAAACCCTAATCAGATTATGAAGGTTGCAATCTCTCAATTCACAACCTATCTAAAACCCTAATTAGTTTTAAAGTTCCCTAATAAAATCTATACAAGATTTCTCTTCGCACAAATTCTCGATCTGATTTAATTATGGTTTTTATTAAATCACTTAACTCTTGTTAGTCCAGTTTAATCGTTTTTCATTCAATTCTCCTTCTCAGTTTATTATTGAATTATGCAATCACATAATTAATCCACAACACTATCCAATAAACACATAAACAATCAGATTTCATTAATTCAAGAATAAAATTCCGAAGGTAAGTTTAAAACATCCTTGACATTCTTGATCCTATCATCAGCTATTCAATACAATTCTATACAATAATAAAACTAAAAAGAACAGGAAATACAATATAAAACAGATGACGGGAGGCAATGACATCGGGAAACTCCAGATCTGGGAAGTACTTCAAGTCAGCTTCTTCTCCTCTTCCCTCTTCCTTCTTCTCTTCCTCTATCTCTCGATGATAACTCTCTAGGGTTTCTCAAGGTGGCTAATGCAAAAGCCCTTTCTCTGCCTTTTAATTTTTTTTATATCCTCTTTTGTTTTGACCAACCCTAGGATTTTTTGAGGGTTCGAAAGGTCCAACAAATCCCTCGAAACTTGACGTTCGTGAGTATCTGCATGTCTGCTCGATGCAGGCTATGATCGTAGGCCATTTCCTGGGCTTCTGTCAAGATCGTGACATGTAAGCCATAATCGTGGGCCTAATCTGGTTCTTCTATCACGATCATGGCCTGACATGCCACGATCGTGGGCCGCTGTTTTGGCCTGAATGTCTCCGAAACTTCTCCATTCTTTGATGTTGACCTTGAAACACTAGCAAACACATCAAGGTATCTCAAAAACATAATATTTAAGCTCAAAGACTTGTACTAACCTACAAAACACTTAAAACATAAATAATTAACAAACTAACACAAATCCAACCTAAACACATACTAAATGATTGAATTAACAGCTAAACATATATCAAACTATGCCCTGAAACATGATGCAATTTATACTTATCATTACACAAAAGAGAAAGATGGTATGTTGCTAAATTCTCTGCCCCTTTTTTTCCCTTATCTCTAATTCGAACTTATAAAGTAAAAGCACCCATTAGATCAATCTCAGCTTTGCTTTTTGACAACAAGTACTTCAAAGCATAATGAAATCACCTTAAAAAGGATCAAATAGGAGCAAAATTTGTTAGAGAAAAGCACTATTGCTAGCAAATCTTTTTTGATTGTTTTATAATTTTGTCTTATCTTATTAAATGTATTACTAGCATAGTAAATGGGTTGAAAATGTTTACCTCTCCTCTTCCTTAAAACTGCTCTTATTGCATACTAGCTTGCATTGAACATTATCTTAAAGGGTAAGTCCTAATCCAAACCAACCAAGATAGGTGTTGACATTAAATTTTCCCTTAAATTTTTAAAAACCTCGAAACGTTCTCTATTAAATTCAAACTCAAATCCTTTTGAAGGAGGTTGGTGAAGGGAAATATTTGAGAAATCCTTAATGAACTGTCTATAGAAGCCTATATGTCCCAAGAATCTTCTTATATCCTTCACTAAAGAGGGAGGTGGCAACTTCTCTATAGTTTGTGCCTATGCTCTATCAACTTTAATCCCCTTTTCTAAGATCTAGTGCCCCCTAAGACTATTCCTTTAGTCACCTTGAAATGACAATTGTCCTGATTCAACATTAAATTCATCTTGACGCACCACTTTAATGCTTTCCTCAAATTTCCTAAAAAATGATCTAAGAATCACTGAAGATGGAGAAGTCGTCCATAAACACCTCCATGCACTCCTTTACTAGGTCATAAAAAATGGGAATCATATTCATTTGGAATGTTACAGGAGAATTGCTCATTCTAAAGGCCATCCCCCTATAAGAGAATATACCATATGGGCATGTAAAAGTTTTCTCTTGGTTATTGAGTGCAATAGGAATTTATAAGTAGCTTAAATACCCATCCAAGAAATAGAAGTAAGTATGTCTTACAAGTCACTCTAACATTTGGTTGATGAATGGATTAATTTGCTATAAAAGTTATCATATAAATGAGTTAACTCATAATTTTGATAAATCTAATGCAAACGACCTATTTCTTCTTCAATTTAGAGGTGATAAGTTAGGTTGTAGCAGCTTAAAATAATTCAAGTATATATCCAACCCATTATGTGAAATATGTGTTATTTTTAAATTTAATAACAAATCATTAATAAAAACTTTCAAATTTAAGTTCAATATATAAATTCAAATTTTTAATTTTTGTAATTATATAAATAAAATATTTTATTAAATCATTTATCAAAATAAATAAATATATAAAATTATTTAAAATAAAAAATTTAGTATAATAATATATTCAAAATAATAATCATAATTTATGACAAAATTAAATTAGAAAAGTAATTATAAAATTAGTAATTATAAAATTCATAATTTTTAAAGTGAGGACAATCTTAAATAATTTTAAGTTATTTTTTTGGAACAAAGTGAAATAAAATCTGTTGCATCAAAAAGCGCTGCAGAATAATTACACCTGGGCATACCCAGGGAAATCAACTAGCAATCATTCTAGGAGAGATATTTAAGCACTTACACCAACTCCTAATTTTCATATTACATGGCAAAATCAACACACTAAATCTAAGTTTCAGTTGGTTAATAATAACCTCAACATAATTGAGGCCTCTTTCTGGTGAAAAACAATTTGATTTCTAAGCTATTTCATTACTCTTTGTAGAACAGACTGGGAAAAAAATACATTTTAAGAACAAGTGATCCACATTTTCAATGTGTTTCCTGTAAAATTTGCAATCCAAAGGAAAACCATGAGCCATACCTAACCTTTGCATTCTAGCACATGTATGCAACCTATCTTTTCCAGTAAGCCATAAAAGAAAAGAGCATCTTGGAATGTGTAAATTATTTATAAATATTGGTTTTCTAAATTTTTTATAAATCATAAATTTAACTATTAAATTTTTATAAATCATAAACTTTAACTATTAAATTTTTTGAACTTATTTTTAATTATAAACCAATAAATCTAATTAATTTGGACATGTTAAAGTGGACATAGGTATGTTATTGTTTAAGATAAAAGTGAAAACTTGAGACTCTCAGTAAATTCTTGGAAGAAGATTGCCTCTTCAGTAGATGTTTCATGAAATTAAAAAAGACACATAGTAATATGTTCTATGTATAAGTAAAACATAGAGAAACCTTATATAAGAACTTTGAATTAAGATAAGAATCCATTAGTTAAAAAAAGAAAGGTTTTTGCATCAATTTAAAGTCCAAAAATTTAGGTTTGTTTTCTTTAGGAATAATTGTTTGTTTTTATTTTTGTATTTTGGTTATCGATAATAAAAAAATACAAATTTTTTTCCTTTTTAAAGATTGTGTCATAGATATGGATACCTTAATATTTGACATAACTTTGAGAACATAATTGAAAGAACAAGCTGAATAGGCGAGACTTTACCTTTTGTCCCATCTCAATTCACTTATTTATTGATTCAAAACCAATATTATGAATACCGTAGTAGTACTAGTACTAGTTTTAGTTCTGGTACAGTACTATATCAGTACCAAACCAAATACTATTTCAATAATTTTAAAAAATTATAAAATATTTCACGAATTTTTTTAAATTACAAAATAGTCTATCAGTATATTGGGATATATGATTTATATTTTTACATCAGTCCTGTCTCCAAAAAATCATAATAATAGAAGATTGAAATTACAACAAACTATTTATTTCTATTAGTATTACTTTTCATATATTTCGCATATAACCAATAACCACAATTATTATAAAAAAGATCTTTTAATCAAACAAATATAAAAGTAAGGATAATACAAAGGACTTAAAATATTACAATTTCATCATATAATAAAGAGTAATTACATCAAAACATTAAATAGAAATAATAATAAAGTTCCATGACTCTATAAGTAATACAACAAGAGTTTGTGCCAAGGAACATGACCAACTAAAAGTGAAACTTAAAACAAAAAAATTTATAGTTAAAAGTTTTAAATTTATATTGATATATAGAATTTAACATATGTATCAAATATAAGTGAAATTAAAAGAAGAGAAGAAATGAAACCTAGAACATCATTCAATTGAATATCTACTCAAATCGCATTGACCTTAATTCTTATTTGGTACAAAATCCTCATCATTGAAAGGAGACTCATCATTACCATCATTCAAATTTATTGCACCAAATGACATTTCAATACTTTTCTATCCAAGATTATCTTCCAAGTTACTCTCATCTTTCAGACTTGTTTTCTCATAAACCTAATATGCTGAAAGATTGATATGGTCAAGGAAAATTAGATCTACAAAACTGTTTGTTCTACTAAGAGTTCTAGTAAATAAATAAAATTAAAGTATTAAGAAATTACAATTATATTCAACTTAACAATGATAATAACATACCTTTCTCAAAGCTTTAGATTGAAAAAAGATCTCGTCATTCAATCTTTTATGTTTCAATTTATTTCTTTTCATAGAATGGATGAATTCAGATGTCCTCTAATTTCTTTTACACCCTATTGCACTCACACATTGACTCATAATTTAAATTGTAAACTTTTGTAATTCTAAAACACTACTTCTGAATTAGTCTTGCCAGGTAACTGTAACATATCAAAAGTAACCTTATAAATAAAATAAACTGATGATTAATTACCAAAAAGTAACAAAAGTGAAAGAATATATATTTGGATTAAGTTTATCTTTGTGAGGAATAGCAATGGTATCTCAAAATCACTAGAACCATCCTTATAAACCTCTATTTGTGATCTTAGGATATCTTTCATCATCTCATGAGGAACAATTTTTGTAATAGTTAACCATAATTTACATAATTTCCTTTCTCTCTAACTCTCATTCTCTTTGACTTCTCTTTACAAACTTTTACTATAATACCCTTGGTTTTTTTTCCTCTTTTGGAATCTCTTTCCCTATATCTGGTTTGTTTCCTCTCTATTCTAGACGCTAATTTATTGGTCACTGAGATTCTAACCTCCATCGATGGCCTTAGCAAGGCCTCGATCACTTTGAAGGAGAATGGAGAATCTTCCATCTCTAAAACCGCACCTATGGAAGAATTTCCTGTATTGTACAGAGATAACTTATATTCAAAGTTGGGAGGGAAGGGAAATCATGCCAGACCTAAAGTAAGTGCCCAGATTGAGAAGAATGTAGATACTTCTCAACCCTCAGGAGCTTGGAAGAATAAGTTTAACCCTCTTCAAAATAAAAGATTACTTAATCATTACCAAAATGTCATGAAAGAGGGGGTTATTTCTCTTCCTGTTGAATTACTTAAGACTGGGGCCAATTCTTGGTTCAATGCCTTAGTTGGCTTTTTCTGAAATAAGAAGCCTGCTTCTTCAATGATAAATGCTTAGGTTAGAGCAAGGTGGGGAAAAAGGGTTTAGAAAAAATCATGCTGAGAGAAGATGGAACAATTTTGTTTAAACTATCTACTAAAAAATGCTTGAATGAAATAATCGAGTAAGGGCCATGGCACATTGGGGGCCAGCCAGTGTTCACTCATAAATGGAAGCCTGGATAGAGCTAGAAAGAGGAACATTGCCACGTTCCCTATGTGGGTGAACTTCCATAACTTACCAATGTAATTTTGGACCATTAAAGGGTTAAGCTTCCTTGCAAGTTCTTTGGGAAAACCCATTTGTATAGATTCCTATACTGCTATTATAGATAGAATTTGTTATGTCAAAATTTGTATTGAAATAAAGAATGATTTAGTGCTGCTAGATAGTTTTCCTCCAATGAAATTAAAGGAAGATGGTGAATTAAGGAAGATTGATATCCCTTTAACGTACCTCTGGAAGCCTAATCATTCTAGTAAAAAATAGTTACTTATAGGGCATGAGTTTAGGACTGGTTGGTATGATGAGATGGAATTGAGCTATTAAACTCACCATATGATAGAACTAATGCCAATTTCGATGATATGCAGATGGACTCAAATAGCCTGATGGAGACTTGGAAAACAATTGAGAATGTAGAGGTAGGGAAGCAGCATAATCCAAAAAATCCAAAATCCAAACCTAATGAAAATGAAGTGCGACCAGTGAAATTTGGTATAAATAAAGAGCTTAAAAAACAAGCTTTAAACTTTAGAAGAAGATCTGCCAAGAGAAAGGGAAAGAACAAAACTAAGGGGAATTTCCACTAAATGGCAGTCCTAATATGAAACACTAAAGGGCTTAATAACCCTTTTAAAAAGTCAATGGTTAAAGAGGTTGTAAAAAAACAATAAGTCTTATACAGTTGGTCTTCTAGAAACCAAAATAAAAACACCTCTCTTACATGGTGGCCTTAACTTTTTGGGTGTAAAATGGAAACTAATTTCTAATCACCAATCACATTACAATGGGAAAATATTATGTCTTTATAATTTAAACAGAATTGAAGTACTAGTTGCAAGTTAAAGTGATTAATTTATACATCTAAAGTGTCAAATGGGAGGTAAGATTCCAAACTTCGAATTGACTCTTATATATGCACCTAACTTTGGTTTTCAAAGAAACAAATTATATATGGACTTACAAAACATACAAACTAGAATTCAAAATCTTTGGTTAGTTGCTTGTGATTTTAATTGCTCATTAACATCTCAAGAGGTTAAAGGTGGTAGGAAATTTTCCATAGGAACCAGCAAGGAGTTATCTAATCTGTTTAAAAAGGTAAGCCTGGTGGATCTTAACTTGACTGGTAAGCACTTTACCTGGTCCAAAAAACAACAAGGCGACATCCTCATCGAGAAAAAACTTGATAGATCTCTTGTCAACCTAGCCTGGCCAAACCTTTTTCCCCAATCATATGTTTATTTGGTGAGAATTTGTTATTTGATCACTTATATATGATTATACAAAATCTGGAAGAACCAAAGAAAGATTGAGCTCCATTCATATTTTTTTAATGCGATCACACAAATGGAGGGACTTTTCGAACTAAATTATAGATGCTAGAATCAGAATGTGGAAGGCCACAAATCCTTTTAGTTAATAAAAAAGTTAATGTTCACTAAGGCAACACTCAAGACTTTTATCAAAGACAAAACAAAGAGCCTCACAATCACCAAAACAAAAATTACAAGAAGCTTAAAAGTCTTCCTACACATTTCCTCATAACAATGATCTTAAGTAAGTCAAAATGCAAAGATTAAAAGAGTATTAAAAGGCTTTAACACTACATAATTCAATCCTTAGATTAAAAGCTAAAATTAATTGGATTAAATAAGGGGACTCCAATTCTAATTTTTTCATTCCTCTTTACTCTCCAGAATAAACCGAAATAAAATTATTAATTAGTTGACAATAAAGGTTTCACCCATTTTGATCAGACTGGCTTGCAAGCACTAATCACAAATTTCTTCATTAGACTAGTAAGATCTGATGTATCTCCTCAACTTAGCTACAACATTAAAAATGTATTTGATTGCTCTCTCAGTTAGGAGCTGAAAGAACCCTTAGTATATCCTTTCTCGGCTTATGATGTTCAAAGAGTGTTGTTCAGTCTACACCAATCAAAATCACTTGGACTTGATGGTTTTTCAGCCTGGTTCTTTCAAAATACATGGGAGGTTAAGGGTTGACTCTTTACTGAAGTTGTATTGGAGTTTTTCACATCATCCAAGATGTTGAAAGAGATTAATCAAACCTACATTTGTGTAGTCCTAAAGAAGAAAAATCCCTTAACTATAGTTGATTTTAGACCATTTTTTGCTATAATACAATCTACAAAGTAATTGCCAAGCTTCCAGCTAAAAGGTTGAGAACTACTCTAATTGAAACCATAAATTCTCCAAAAAGGGCCTTTATTCCTAAAAGAAATATAGGTGACAATATTTTACTCCTGTAAGAGCTACTAAAGGATTATAGTTTAGGAAAAAGAATCAAAAGTTGTTTTCATAAAATTGATTTTTACAAATCATATGATACAGTCAGTTGGACTTTTATAAAGCTTTGTCTTGAAGCAATGGATCTTCCACAAAGTTTTGACAGCTAGATCATGATTTGTATCTAAACATTCTCTCTCAGTATACTGATCAATGGAATCCTTTCTAAACCTTTCAACAATACTAGAGGAATTAGACAAGGGGATCCCTTATCCCCTTATCTTTTCACTTTAGTAATGGAAGGATTGTTTAGAATGCTTGTTAGATTTACTACTTGAAATGGAAGATTTCAATTCTAGTACAAATGTAAAGAAATCAGCTTAACACACTTGATTTATATAGATGAATTAATGCTCCTCAATGGTGCAGATCCTTATTCCATCAAAATGTTGTTGCACATCATGGAAATGTTCACTGATTGGTCTAGATTGAAGATCAATGCTGAAAAGAGTCAGTTGTATATTTCATCAGATGTAATGAATCGGATAGAGATTAGACCCATTGCAAGACTGAATGTGCACTCCCCACCATTCAAATACCTTGAAGTGCCTATTACCACTACAAAGCCTAAATTCTTATATTGCATTCCTCTTATAGACAAGATAAGAAACAAGATTAATCCTTGGCAAAACAGGTTTCTCCCTTATACAGCAAAATGCACTCTTATTAACTCAGTGCTTAATAACCTCCATATTCATTGGTTAGCTCATATGGTACTTCCAAAGAAATTGATTAAACTGTGAAAGCATTTCTTTATACTGGGAAGACAAAAAATGCCAAAAGTGAAAAAGTAAAATGGAGTGAACTTACAATTCCAAAGAGGTAAGGTGGGCTAGGGATTATTCCCATCTCACTAATGTAGAAGATGCTTTTTACCAAAAGAATTTGGGGACGATACACAGATAAGAAGGCTCTTTGGATTAAATAGACACATGAGTATCATCTTAAAAATATGAATTTCTGGCAAATTACAACCTCAATAGATTAATCCTAGACTTTCAACGAATTGTTGAACATGAGAAACTTGATATATCCATAGACCAAGCATAAGCTAGGAAATGAGGACAAATTTTGATTTTGGATTGATAACTAGTTAGATTCTAGCCCTCTTATCCAAAGAAATGAGATAATCTAACTAAGAAGCAGAATCCTTATAGACTCTAAAGTATCTTCACCTATTCAAAATGGTGACCAGTATGGAAACTTCACAGGTTTTTTTACATTGACTGACCACTCACCTCAGATATCACTTAGGAATGGAGAAGATTACATTATATGGTCTCCAAGGAAGCTAAAGAAGACATAAATCATCTATTCTTTCTTTGCAAATTCTCTAAAGCAATATGGAACTAAATATTACAACTGCTAGCATTGTGAAATCACTCATATGAATAGGAAGATACTTTGAATTGATTTATAAATCTCACTAAATCAAGGAAGCAAAATGGGAATGTGCTAAAAACGACTTTCACCACTATAACATACTCTATATGGAAGGAGAGGAACAACAAGTTATATAAAGAAGTTGAAGCAGACAAGTACTAAGTGGCAGAACAAATAATGAATTAGGTTAGAGCCATCTTGATTGCAAAGAATATGCAAAACTCACTCTCTCCCGAAGTGAGAAATAGATGGAATCTATAACCAAGCATTAGTAACTGGTTTGCTTTTACATACAATTGATATGATTATTCTTGTAATTCTAATGTTGTAAGCTGATAGCTTGGCAATAAAAGGATTCTCATTGTAATGTTGAACTAGCTTTTGCTAGATTTAATATAATTTCATTTATTTTCTCAAAAAAAAAGAATTTGTAATAGTTAATAGCATTCTGCTATTAACTTCAGCTTTCTTTGTAAATCATGGTCTAAAATAGATACTAGAATTAAAAATGCCCCAGTTGTAAATAATGGATAGTGAAGTTGTCTTTCTTATTTTTCATTAATGACTACAAGACAAGGTTTGTACAAAGAAGACTTATTTTTTAAATTAGCCTTGATTGCTTCCTTCGCTCTCTTCATGTCATTATAAAAATAACCTATTATTGCCTTCTCATCACTATCAGTAAGATGACGTACTTTCACCAAAAGATCACAAACTCATATTACAAATTGTCATTGGGACCAAAATTTATGATTTTCAAATATAATTCTAGAAACCTTTAGTTTAGCATGAGACCTAGTATGATGAGATGCAATCTACTTATCGTTTGTAAACATTTTCCTTAACCCCCTCCTCATAAAATAAAACACTAAACTGATAAAAACTAGTTACAAATATACTAATATTAGGATGAAACAAATTTCTACCATTGATAAAATCCTTTCTTATCAAGTTTACGACCCATGCACGATTATAGATGAACTTGGTCTCTTTTTGTGGCTTTCTGCACAGTTTTATACATTTTTCAGTATCAGATTAATGACGTATGCATCACAAGGAGTCTAATAAAAAGAATTATAATTGCTATGCAATCTTTTTTTGACTACTTTATAAGTAAAATCATTGCCATTAATGAACTGAATAATATTTTTTTCCCAACTTAATTCATAACTTCATCAAACATCTAAAACAAAGAATTAACATTTTTAACAAGGCCAGATGCATCAATAAACTTAAAAAACATTGTTCCTTAGTAAAATGAACGAAAAAATTATAATAGGCTCCTATCTTCTATTTGTGTAATGATCACATATGATTGAACAACTATAAGTTGTCCAGATCATTCTTCTTTCATCCAAATAACTGTTTATTTCTTAAATTAAACTACCCAAAAGTTTACCTCTGTAGTCATAAATTGAATGAGCTTTGTATCTCAGATTGTAGGAGGCAATAGCATCCATCATAGGTTGGTAATAATAAGACTAGATAGTATTAGATGATGTACCTGAATCATACTACCATCTAGCTATTGACATGTTCATAATATAAGTCGCTTCTTTAGATTGTAAGACATTACGAATTAAAAGTTGATCTCTAGACACTTATCTTCTTCTTTTCCTTGCTTCAAGTGCAACATTTCCTTCTTGTTAGGTAGGAATACTATCACTTCAATATACCCACTATCATCCTGACCATCAAAAAAAGAATTTTCACTACTAATTTCATAATTCAGTCTTTATCTTCTATCTTTCTCATACTAATACTCTTTAATCAAAGTCGTCATTTGATATTTCACGTTGTGACTAACTTTCTTACAAAGCTTTACATCACCTTTAATCCCAATTAAATGCTTCTTTAATGGTAATTCCCCTACGTTTCAAATGCTTGTTACAATACAAACAAATAGTATGATTCTTCATTCCAAGAATTAATCTGGCATGAGCATAAGCTAGATCATTGAATCTTTCTAAAGCTATCAAATTTTCAGGAGTACTTAAAATTCTCTCCATTTATCTGTAAAAATAAATGAAGAAATATGTCAAAATTAAATTAATAACTTTATATAAAAATAAAAATTATTATATATGTAATTATTTTATATAATTGATTTCTTTCTTAAGAAAAGCACAAGAATCTCTATATAAAGCCTAACTCAAACTCAGAAAGCAATAGTGTTAGAAGGAGATATTAATGATTGCTTTCCTTTCTTTTAAAAGATACATCTTTAGATCAATAATGAGAATCCAATGCCATTAAAATTTATCATTCGGTATATATATATATGTTTCCATCTTTTCTAACGGGGGATTATCTTATGAACAAAAATTGAACATTTTAAAAAGACAATTTGAGGGATGTGATTAGTTCCCTTAAAAAGGGGAAAAAAAAAACATAGATAACTATAGTAGAGCTTGCACATAAAACACATGACATTATGAAAAAAATATAGGAAGATTCATTCTTTCAGTCATTCTATAATTAAGGCCTTATGTCATTCATACTTCAATTCCCCAAAAACCTAACAAATAAGTAATATAATTATAAAACAAACATTATACAAAATTATATTCATTAAGTCATAATTAATTCCATAAAAACCTTTACTAATAATTAATATAATTATAAAAACAAACATTATATATAACTACCTTCATTAAATCATAATTCAATTCCACAAAAACCATAACAAATAATTAATATAATTATAAAAAACATGATTATATATGATTACCTCATTAACCCTATTGGCTATTACGCTAATCAATAATTATATATATAACCCCACTTACCCTAATCAATCATCAGTGTACAAAATACATATAAACGGTAACGTTTTAATTTTTAACAACCTAGGTGGCGTGGAGGCAAAGAATTGCTAGACCAGGGATAGGGAATTAGCGCGCAAGAGACGAGAAGGGTGATTGGCGACGCTGTGAAGGTCGACAAAGCTTGAAGCTAGTGGCAGTAGTGGTGATGATGAAGGCTAGAGCGCGAGCCGGTGACACCATTAAAGACGAACGAGAGACCTAGCGAGTGTTGACTTCCGACAATGGGACTTTGGAGCGTACTAGCGACGACGGTGGATGGAGTGGCTGTCTAGGTAACTGTCGAATGAGAGCTGAGACTGAAAAGTGAAAAAAGCTGATCTCCAATGAGTTCGAAGTTGGGGGCAACTGCTGACTGCGTTGATGTTAGTAGTATGACATAATTTTTGTTTTCTACAATTTGGTCCTCACTGTTTTTAGTTTCACCAATTTGTCCTATGCAATACCAGTATTAAAAATACCGGCCAGCACAGACCAAAGTAACTGGCACAGTACCAAAGATTATCATACGGTACCGGTCCGTACAATTAAATAACCTATCACTACTCAGAACCCACATGTATCAGACTATTTAATGATGATTACAAATTATAAATTAGGCCATAACAACACGACTTCGACGCATAACAAAATTGAGTTTGTTACATTTTAAGGACTAGTGGCCAACTGTAGCAAGAAGCGTTACGTCAATCAGAAAAGGAAGAGAGAAGTCCTAAGCAAAGCAGTAGACACCGTATGATACGCTTATCTTTATTCACAATGCATATATTATGCAAGAAGATAGCGGACATAAGAACATTATATCAAATATACAACTCAAATTGTTCAACACCAAAACTCAAATCCTCAAAGACCCTAACATTGCACTTATAGTTTCTATCTCTGCTCAGGATTTTCAACAAATCTTTCATTCATCCACAGTGACAAGCCACTCGAGTCATGTAAAATTACTCCCAGAAATTAAATCTCTAACCCGTGAAAGAAAACTTATCTCTTTTACAATATTAGGTAAAGAAGACTAGAACAAAAAGAATTATAAACAAAGCCACCAAAAACAATATCATCATAATCTGCCCCTTCGCCCCAGCCTTCTTCATGACCATAGCCACCTTTTTCTGCAATCAAATACAAGTTGCAACCGTTGTCAACAAATAAAAGTAGAAGACCACTGTCTTTTATAAAGCCACAAAAGAAAATTACCTGAACAAAATCAAGACGATTTGATGTACTGTCCATTTCCATTCCTAAATCATCTATTATCTTTTCCTGAAAGATAAAAAGATTATGTCTTAGCACTCCAGAAGGAACAATTCTTGGCGGAGTCAACCCAAACTATTTTCCAGGTGAAAGTTAAAACTGAAATCTCCTAACTCATGAACTGTTAAAATTCATAACAACGACAAAAATCATTCATCCAACAAATAAACAAAAAGAGCATGACTTTCACATTTCTATCTGCATAGTGCTTCGATGGAGAGGCAACACTTCATTAATTAATAAACTTATAACCTGTGCAAGGAGTTCTTCATGTATGGTAAGCCCAACACCACCAATCCTCTCCACACTTGCACTGAGCTCATCCAACTCCTCATCCTGTTGCCTGCAACCACCAAAAATCAAGTTGATAAGAAGCACAGACAAAGACAAAGTTTATGAACTTTTAAGCAATAAAATGGCTAATCTAGATCCATATGTTAAAGAAGAGTTGATGTTCTAGAGACAACAAACCCAAAAATCACATCGTAACAGTCAAAACTTGAATGTTTAAACATGAGGGAACAGTCGCCTCTTACTTTCCGGATACCCCATGTAACATTCAAGCATCAAGTTTTCACCACCGTGATATAAGGTAATTTTGTTATATACTAC
Source organism: Erythroxylum baracoense (assembly GCA_025629805.1). Taxonomy (NCBI): domain Eukaryota; kingdom Viridiplantae; phylum Streptophyta; class Magnoliopsida; order Malpighiales; family Erythroxylaceae; genus Erythroxylum; species Erythroxylum baracoense. The sequence goes on from JAOTAY010000002.1 coordinate 21,940,818, forward strand.
ATCCTAACCAAGCACAAAAGTCCAGTAAAAACAACTAATACAAGATAAAAGTGGAACTAGTAAGAACAACCTACTTTATGAGAAGTAACTGTCTATCTGATTCCGATTGAATAAAATCATCATTATCTTGAGTGTACTGGTTAGATCTATCTGTCTGATTATTATTTGGCAGTCTCATTAGCTCCCTTCTCATCCCATTCAGGCCAGTGGTCCCAGTACCCCTTGCATCTTTTCCAGCTACCACCGCTTTCTTCACATTGCCAACCTAAAAGTATAACTCCATCAGCAAAGGGGATCATTGAAAGGGCAAAACTTAGGATACCATACACAATGTAGAACATTGTGGTAACCTAACAGTATAACTCAATCAGTAAAGGAGCTCATTGAAAGGGCAAAACTTAGGATCACATACACAATGCAGAACATTGTGGTAACCCTACAAGTAGAGTAACGCCAGCTAATTTATTTAATACTTCAGTTTCCTTGTAACATTGTTATATACGATGCACCTGCAGTCGGGCAGTGCTGGTCCATCTTCTCCGTTTTTCAAGCTCCACTTCATCAATGCCATACCAAGAAGGATCTTTTGCAGCTACTGCAATTGCTTTGTCCAACTCATCCACCTTCCTATCAAGAAGGCTTTCAGCAGTTGTGGACAGGGATTAAAAAAATTCAATAGCAGAAAAGAAGCATCATCTAGAAGACAAATGTGGTTGCATTTGAGCTGCATATTGATTATGTGATTGTTAATAGAGTCTCAATACAATACAATCATCACTCCCTGCCCATGCAACTGAACAGAAAGGAGAAACCAGTTGCTTTTCAATAAACTGATTTACTAGTAGCAACTAAAGTATGTTATGAGTGATACCTGCCACTCAATGCTATCACACCCAGTAAGCAGCTCCCTCGTAAGATGCACTTGCTCTCCAGTTTCAGAAGAAATCCGTTCCCATTGGTGGAAAGTAGATTGTAACTTATCAATCTATAGGATCAATCCAGACCATCGGATGAAATGAGAATCCAAAACCACAAAAAACAAATTCCAATATCAAAAGCATCTCCAGGAGAGAAGCAGTTCCCATATGAACCTTAACAGACAACAATATCAACTCATCTACAAATCACGAATCACATAGAATAAATTTCTACATGTTTCAATTATCAATAGATACCCTGATATCGTCAATTACTGTACATCCAAAGAAGACATCAAAATACGTATAAATAACTTAAAATCAAACCAACAATTGAAGGAAAGCCTTACAGAATCTTGAATTTCTTCCTTAACAATATAAAACGGGTCCTGAGCGGAAGACATCCTCGTAAAACAAGTCCGACAATTGGCTTTCCCCCCACACCTCAAAACCAAATCATATAAACGCCTCAACTTTTAGCATCGAAGCAAACATAGGTTAACTAATTGAATTTCTCTAAAAAAGAACAGATGAAGCGGTGATACTACAATAGCAAGGCAATAACATGGTTTGGGTTAGGAATCTCATAGAAAATGGTTAATTACATAAATCCACATATGGGAAATCGAATTTACTAACCTGTTGGTAAATGCAAAGGTCTGGAGATCGTGAAGAAACGAAAGAGAAGAGAGAAACGATCTCAGCGCTTCCTTAGAGGCTTAGCTGTCGGTTACGTAGTTTGACATGGGCCCACAGGTTCTCCATTTGTATTGGCATTTGAAGATTGGGCTTCACAAAGCATGTGGGCTTGCGCTTATTTTCTTCAGTTATTACTTATCAGGAAATTAAATAATTAAATTGTAGCTTTTGTGATTTTTTTTTTGGAGCTATAGTTGTCAAAACTCATAAATTTGTCTAAAAAGCCTTGACAATGTCAAAACTAACATTTAGGATTTCAAATGTTTTAGCACTAATGCATGAATTCTGTGAACAAAATATTTTGCATCTCACCTTTAGTTTCCTTTGTTCAGATCGTCCAATGGACCATCACCATATCAGTACAAAGGTTCTTCGTATGATTCTTGAGCATGATGTGCAACCAAATTTTACATAGCAATATAGGCCAAAGCCAAGGTGGTTTAAACATCTCTGCCTTCTATTCCTTGGGTATTAAAATCAGGAACAGACCACCTATTCATATTACTCTGTGCTTATTTTATTTTATGAGCATCCATCTATCCAATAAATGAAAATATGTGACCTGAATCCATTAAAGTCATGGTGTATCAAATAAAACCATCAGTCTCAGAATATTTATCGACATCCGACCCTAGTTTTCTAAGGATTCATTTGAACCAATTAAAATTCTTAGTCTCTAACTACATCCTAAACTATAAATATATTTAAAATAATGTACTAAACCCAATAAAAGAGAACATAAGAGTAGACAAGGTAATAAGTCAAAATTTGTTGCTAAGGAAACTATGAGCTATTGCAACTTAACCATTCTATGAGACCAAAATAGTAGTTCAAGTGTTGAATCTAATAGCTTGAGACAGTATGACATTATTGACAATTTGGGATATGAACATTCCATATGATAAACAGCTCAGGCTTGTCTCTAAAATAAATTTTCTTTACCAATATTCAACAATGATTGATGTCACAGAATTTTGATGATTAAGTTTTTTATTGTGAAATGTTCTCCTGTTTCTCTCTCTAAATATCATAAGTATTGTAGTTGATGACCAATATGAAGATTGCCAGGTCTCCTTACTAAGTGAACCTGACATTTCTTACCTACTAATAAAAGAAGTCTAGCAGGTGAATTCTTTAGAGATAAAGTATCTTGGCCTAGAAGGAGGTATAAGAGCATATATGAAACAAGTGGTTTGCAGTTTCAAGTTACTAATTGGCAAAACTTGCATTAGGTGTTGGTTGGTAAAGATCCTTTTAGTTTACCTAAATCTCTATTTAATGACAATCCAAAGTATAAAGGAAGCTTTTGCACAATTGTCCCTAAACCATAGTAACTTCTACCATGGAACTACTTGTTTAGGAGTTTGAATAAATTGGAGGCAAGACTTGTTTGTGAAGACTTTAAAGCTTTGATTTTTCTAAGTAACTTTATCCTCCTCTTCACTATTTGGCCTGTAGTTTGTAATATTGTTTACAATGGTATTAAAACCTCTAAAGCGCTACAATGCCAAGTTCCATATTCTAAAATGGCATTTAAGTTGACTTTTAGGGAAACTAGAAGTTGTAGATTCTCCATACCTTGTAGAAGATGAAGATATCCTAAGATCATTTCAATCATCGGGCCAAAACTAAGCTTCATTACCATTGCCTATAATAATTCTCATTTCCTGGTTTATGAAGCATCTCAAATTTAATATCTGGTTTACATATCAAGAATTACATTGACTTGGCTTAGTATTCTAGAAGCTTCTTCTCTTGAGGATGTATGAATACATCCATTTAAATTAAATAGATTCTTTATTCGTAAAAAGCTTTTAGATGCATTTAGTAAGTAACATCTTATTGAAATTCCTTTGTAAATTTATTCCTAACCCACTTCCTTCATTAAGTAGTAAATTTCAAATCATTTCTCCTTAGCTTTTTATCCAACATTTTACTTCCTAGTCCATGAGAAGTTCTTCAAGATCTTCTTAATATCCTTTATTATGTTTTGGGGTAGGAGTAAATGACAACATTAGTAAGTGTTAAGATTGTTTAAAATTAAAGAGATCAAGTTAGGAACCTATTGTTCCAATGATCAATTTTCTTCATAATCGCATCATATAGAGTTTGGTAGTATTTATATGTTTTTCACTTATTTAAGATTAGAATCTTTAGATATTTGAATTTGAGTTCCTTGGCTTTTCAGATATGAGATTCTTTAAATCGTGATCCTTAGTTTCCTCTTATCTATTAAGATAAACAAATTACTCTTATCTACGTTCATAACTAATCTAAACACAAGAATAAATAGATTCAAGATGTCCATTAGCTTCTTGATTAAATTAACATCAGCCCTATAAAAAATATAAGGTCATTTGTAAAGGAAAGATTGATCAGTCCCAACATTTTTCATTTATGATAGTACTGAATGTGTTATCCTATCTAGTTTAATGAATTATCATTCTATAAAGGACCTTAATTCTTAAGTAGAGGAAGTAAAGAGACAAAGGTTCCCCTTGCTTCAATCCTTTGGAATCTTTGAAGCACTTAATGGGCTCACCATTTCCTAAAATTCTAAGGAAGATGCATTGCTCTATCTAGGTGCTAAATTCATTAGGGAAATAGAGGTTATGCATTACTCTATTCAGGTGACAAAGACATCGAGAAAAACAAAGGCTCTTAGTGCATCAGTTATGAAGCTTTAACTAACTGAGTTAAAAATATTTTCAAAATCAATCTTTATTGGACACATGTCCAAGGTCTTTTGCTTTGATAGCCTCTAAAAAGTTCTTGAGAAAGTAGTAGATTATCCTTTATGCTTCTACTACCATAAATAAAAGTCCCTTGACTAGGGTTGATTAGAGTCTTAAGCGCCTCCTTAAGTCATCTTATTGGAAATAGTTTTATAGATGTGATTGTAGTATGAAATCCGTCTATAGTCATTAGAGTGCTAGGATTAAGCTTTTCGGGGACGAGACAAACATAAGATTTATTAAGCTCCTTTAATAACTTTCCTTTGGATAAGAATTCTATAATAGAAGTTGTTTCTAGGTTGCCTGGAAAATGTGGTGCTGGTAATTAATGCTAAAAAGAGCTATCTTGATGTTTAAAACATTAAAAAGATTGATCAATATTTCCTTTTGCTAATAGGAAATAGAATCAATGATCACATTCCTAAAGACATGTACACATAGAAAAAGTTTTGTTAAGAGACCACATGGCTTTCTTAAAGTAATTAAGGAGTAATTTCTTTAGTTTCTCTTGGTCACTAATGGTCCTTCCATCTTCATTCTCTAGGGAGTAAATTTTGTTCATGTTTCTTTTTCCTAAAATTGAATTATGAAAGAATGTAGTATTAGTGTATTACTATCTCCATTTTTGGTCCAATTAAATTTTGGGCTTCTACCTTAAAATCATATAATGATTTTGGAAACTTTGAGAGTAAGTATTAAACACTTTAATTCCCTATCTCTATTATCCTTATCTCGAGGAGAAATATAGAGTTTTAGATGGGAAGATTCCATCTTCTCTCTAGCTTTATTGATAGTTTCATTTATGTATTGAACTTTCTCCTTTTGAAGATTGTTCAATTCCATTTTCGCATATTGTAATTTCCTCACACATTTGTGTCTTTCATATCCTTCAATCTAAATATCAATTCCTCTTTTCACAGTTTCTTTAAGCCCTGTAATTTTATAAGAATTTGAAGTATCTAAAGGGATATTTTAATTTAACTAAGTCTAAGCCTATATCAATTTCAATGGTACTATGATCAAAGTATAAGGGAATATGAAAATGAGTCTTGCTCCTAGGGAATTTTGTGAGCTAAAGAGAATTTATGATAGTCCTTTCTAATTTTTTTCCTTACAATCCATTCACTGACTTTTTTATTACTCTAGGTATAGTAAGCACCATTGTACTTTAGATCACTTAATCCAATGATGTTGAGAAATTTGAGAAAATCTTTGTTCTTGTCAACCTTCCAAATTTTTTCTCTTTTCGTTTCTAATGCTAAAATTATCCTATTAAAGTCTCATAAGATTATCTGTGGGACTTAGATAGAGGAGCTGATAGTGATCAATTCCCTTCAGACAAAAACTCAAAATTAGCAACTTATGTTAAGTTAATTATTATTTTGACCTAAAACTAGTTGAGGGATACTTCAATTTGTATGAACTAGACCATAGAATGATACACATTCAACATGATAGGGTTAAGAATAACTACAATCCTTCCATTATAATGTAATTGGTAATTAATGAGTAGTTCCTAATGCTTGCAAAGATCTATTTGCATTCTTGAACTTTACTTTCCTTAAACTTTGTTGCTAATAGACCTACTATACAAGGTTTTTTTGACTAGTAGGTAGTCATATAATACTTTCCTTTTATTATGTCCATTCATGCCTCTCACATTCCTAACTATAGTCACTAACTGGGGATAGGGATTAGTATCCCTTTCCCTTCATTTTCCTTTTAGATTCCCTCCTTGCCTTATCTATTGAGGAGTTTATAACACTAACTTTGTGTGAAGCCTCCTCTTTAATCTTTCTAATTTCTTCCAGTTAGAATTAGGTCTAGAATATTACTTTTTTTCAATGGTTAAGTTTTGATCCTTGATGTTTGACTAGTGATTTTTATTTGCATTCCCACCATTCCTTGTTATTTCCTCTAGTTTAACTAATGTTCCTTAGATTCTTTACCCAGCATTTAATGTGCCATATTCTTATTATCAAAAGACTTGTAGTAATTAAAAGGATTAGCTTCATTCTAGAGAGTTTATTTTTGTATTTCAGGTTAAGTGTTTTTCACCTTAGTGTTAAGCTAGGGATCTATAGGGCTTAGATTCATGATTTATGTGATTTCCCTTGCAGTAAAGGTTTTTCTTGTAAGCTCCCATGTCTTTTTTTTTCTTCACGATCTGAGGTTTCCTTTCATAAGATAGAGCAATTTCTGAATCTGGTAAGCTGTTATCCTTATTTTAATGTTTTACCTTCAATGTGTCTCGTAGTAGTTTTTAAAGTTCAACTTCCACACAAATTTGAGTATATCCTCTTCTCTTAAGTTCTACTATGCATTTTTCAAAGCTTAAAGGTCTCTTATTGAACTAGCTAGAGACCTAAGGTGGACTAACATTCGAGTGATTGACCTATTTATGAGTTAGTCAAAATTGTAATAATCGTAAGTGCATGATATAGTTGTAGATAGTACCAGCAAGTACGGGTCAATCCAATGAAGACTATGAATACTAGTACTTACCCTTCACCTATTATCTAGCCTAAGGATTGATTTTATATTTTTAATAAAAAGAAAATAAAACTAAACAATTAAAAAATAGGAAATGATAATGAATGCAAAGATAGTGGAATTCATTTTAAAAACTATCGTTATCAAAAACTAGTGTATAGGCTCGAATCTCCCTAAAACTTTAACAGATTCATCTTTTATAATGCAATTGTTTTGTTGATGTATTAGACCATGGAGACTCCTACGGTATGCTAATTATTGACATTGAGTCTACTAAAAGAAAAACAAGTAAAAAAAAAGGAATCATAATTCTAAATCTCCCTGATTGTCCTCTATCGAATGTTCTTGCGATGTAGAGGTTTGATCTTGTATTTTGATGGATCTTTTGATGAAATCTTCATGTTTTCCACTTCTTTAGACCAAAATCATACCTAAAGAATGAGTCTCACTACTAGAAATCACCTCCTAACTTCTCCTCCTTTCTTCTCCTCCTGAAAACATCTTTTTATCATAAAATTTAGGGTTTTGGAGATATGCACTATCTCTTTCATGACCGTGCATCAAACCGTACATATCCAAAAATGTCTGAAAACCACAAAAGTGCACAGATAGATGCACAGCCTTGCATTCCTTCAAGTTTTTGACCTTGATATCTTCATATTTAGGTCTTAAAGTCTTCATATAATTGTAGCTCCACTTCTTAGCTTTCGAATAGATCCTCTTTTTCTTTAAAAAAACCCTATAGCTAAATTTATTGGCCAAAAACCAAAGAAAGGTTAGACTGGGCCCAGACAAACTTCATATCTCATTCTTAGCCTTTTTAGCCTCTTAAAAAAGAACTTTTGGGCCTTGAGTTGTACATAGAAATTATTTCCAAGACTGTTGGATTGAATTTGAGCTTTTGAATCACCTCATTTGGATATCATAAGCTTTAGATATGTCTATGTAAAGCTTCAGTGGTTAGGCTTCCAATTCTGTAGAAATAAGTTTTATTTTGAACAAATGGTTGCTGGTCCAAACGAATTCGAACAACTACAAATCTGGGCATCCTAAAGATCTTAAGATGTCCTCTAATTATTCTCTAAAGACAATGTTTAGATTTAGACTCTCAATCTAAGCTAAAAACCATGCATAGCTTTTTTTGCGTCAAATCTTCTCTTTATGCCATTTTATCATTTGAATTCTTATCCTTTAAGTCCATGAAAGCAATTATAATCTATGAAAGCATATGGATAAGTACCAAATATAGGATAAAAATATACACACTTCCTTTCAATGCAACTCTATTGGTACCAGAAACTTTTTCTTTTTTTCTTTCTTATGCTTTTGTTTTTCATTATTTAACAAATATTGGACCTTTCAAATTTCAAATCTTAACAAGTAAATAAGGTAAATAACCTTCAAGGTTCAAAGCAATAAAAGGCCTTCAAAGAACAAATAAGAAAAAAGGCTTATATTTTGGGTTTAATTAATTAAAAAAAGACTAAGGCTCAACTTGGTTATTCCTAAAGGTAAATTTTAGGGTGTGGTGATTTCAAAGAAATAGGCTAAGCAAATTGGTAAATCTAAATGCCTTCATCATATTAATGGTCTCAATATATATAATAAAAGCAAGTTCTAGAATTATCCTATTATAAACGATAACACACACATGAAAGAATAACAAGAGCTTTAAAAATTTTGAAAATTTGCTTTTTAGGCTTAAAAGCTCACTAAAAGAATTCGGTATACATGTGTGTAAATAATATGCAATTGTTATTCAACTTGAAAATTTCAATGATTACGAAAAATATGACTTAGAGAGTTGATTTCATTCTAACCATCATCCTTTTGCATAACAATTCAAGTTAATATTCAACAATAGAGTATTAATGTATAAATTCAATTAATTCAAAACATTAGTTAATAAATTATAATCAGGATTATAATTTTTTAACTAATGTTTTGAATTAATTGAATTTATAAATTAATACTATATTGTTATAATAAGCTTGGAGAAATCAATTAAAATTTTTTAATAAACCTATCCCTACAGTTAAATTTGCATATTGTCCTCAATATACACAATATAAACATTTATGAAAAAGTGAGAGGGTTTAGTGGTACTTTCCTGAATATGACGATTTCTCTAATTTTGATCCATCCAATATGAAACTAACTTCTCATGGGTTGCCTCTCATGTAATGCTTCTTTAACATTTGTAGCACGACGTATCCTTTATGTTTAATCTCATCCTGGATCAATAATTAGCAGCTTGCTTCTACCTTTTTCTCCACGAAGTCGTTTCATAGCCTATAAACAAGCCACCTGTTGTAAGATAATCATAAGGAGATAATTTATTAAATTAATAAATCCAATTTCAAGCAATAATGCCCTTTTTAATGACAAACTATTAATGAAAGAGGGAATAACAAAACTCCCTGAATTGTCAGTTAATTCGAACAATTTGTCTCTAAGGAAGTGGGAATCCTCCGTACTTAAGGTTCCTACCAACGCCTTATTAGTAGTTTCCTTACTTGGTTCCTCCGCCAGTTCTTCCTCAATCACCTTTGTCCACTCTTCTTCTTATTCTTCCTGGGCAAAGTCTTCTAGCTCATCTTCTTCATTTATCTTCAGCCACTTCTTTACTTCCTCTTCTTGGATGGAGGCTTCTTCTTCTCTTGGAAGCTCTTTTTGGAATCTCACTCCATTCATGAAGCCAACCATTGTCTTTTATTCACTCTCAAATTCGTGTCGCTTAGCTTTCATGTCAATAAAGAGTTCCATTAATTTATCTGTAATAGTTGCTTCCTCTTCCTCTTTTAAGAGATCATCTTCACTACTAAGGGTGATTGCCACTCTAAGTTCATTAGGATCTATTTCATTAGGACTAGGCAAACTCCCTAGTTGTTCATTAGATAATATCTCCACCAGTTGATCAATTTGATTCACTATATTCTGTATAAGAGCCTCTGTTTCCTAATGCCTCATGTTGGATTCTTGAATAAACTTAATCATCATATCTTTCAAACTAGCAGTTACCTCCTTGCCTTCTTGAAATGTTTGTTTATTCATGAAATCAATTGTTGTCTCTTGTTTATTTTGAGACAATTGGAAGCTCAAATTATACTCATCATATGCAGGTGAAGGAAGTCACTTATCAAATTCATGTTTGCTAGCTACTCACTCTGCAAGTGTATCGCTATAAAAATCTCATGAATAGTGTATCCCGAGGTGTATAGTGACACTCAGGACCCAAACTACATTTTATTTTATTTGGCATCGGATAATATTGTTCAAGGATAGTCCAAAGATCAAATTAAAGCTCCAAATGAGTTTGTTTTGAGGGTTTGACTATGAGTTGACTAATGGTCAAAATTTGACCTAAGAAAGGGTGAAAGTCAAACTTAAAATTATTAATGAAAATAAATGATATTAATTAAGGTCTCTATGTGAAGTTGATATTGTTCTTATGGATATTTTTATTGAGAAAAGAAAGAATGAATTAAAAAATGTTTAATTTTGAAAAAAAAGAATTGGAGAACTTTAAACGAGGGACCACATGTCAACTACCATTCTCTTCTTCTTTAACACATTGCCAAGAATACCTCCCTCCTTTTTTCTCCATTTTTCTTTTATTTCTTACATTTTCAAGCCAATTTTCTTTAGTTTTAACCCCCAAATCACATATTAAATGCTAAATCGTCAACTTAAGGTCTCTAAACTCACCATATCAACAAAAACATTGGGAGAAGATAAAGAAAAGATTTATAGGTGTTCTTGATAAATAGTACCCAAAAATTTATAAGGTGAGTTAATGGAGTTTTAATTATTTTTAGTACATGATTTTGGTGTAGTTGCATGCATTGATGAATAAAATGCATGAAATTAAATTTGTTATGCAATATTATGAAGATAAAGAAGATGAATTGAAGGGAGAGAGAGAGAGAGAGAGAGAAAGAGAAGGAATAAGGAATTGATAATGATATTGAAGTTTATGGAAGTTTAATTTAAAGATTTGGACATCAATTTGGTATGTGTTCTTGTAATTATACTTTTTCCTAAAAATTGTGGATTAAGAAATTTATGGTTCTTGAGTAAAATTGGGGGGTTTATGAAATTGTTGTTAAAATATTTAATTGGAAGTTAAATGAATTAGTATATGTGATTAATTGAGATTTTGGACTTCTAATTTGTATTTTCCCCAATTGGCATACATTATGTTTGAATTGAGAAAATTGATATACATGTTATTTTTGACTAATTGGTAAGATGAATATGTCTTGAGTTGTATGAATTAAATCAAAACCAATAACGAAAAAAACATTTACTTTGGTTGAATATGGAATAACTTGAATTGGTTATTATGAGCTTTAATTATGAAATTTCAATGGAATTTAATTAGATTTGCCCCAAGTAAAATAAATAGGAATTGAAGGAATGTGATAAGGTTGGCATGTCAATCAGGGAGTTAGCAATACTGCATCATGATATATGTTACCAGATTGTATGGCTTGGTGAGCTCGGTTCCAGTGTAAGATATTTGTTTAGGATTATGAACTACCTGGCTCCGAGAGCTCAGTTCCAATATGAATGTATAAAAAAATGAATCGTATGCTTCTAAGAACCCGATCTTGTTTTTTTTTAAATCCTGCTTATCCGGCTCGATGATACAATTCTGATGGATTTTACTTTGGGGCAATTACAAAAAGTAAATAAATGCATGATTAATGATTAAAGGACTTCAAATGAGATCATTGTATATTTCGATATAACTATTATAATAGATACACACTTGTATTTCATATCTAGATTTTTAAATACCTATTTCTACTTAAAAATAAATAAAGATATTTATATATGCAAAATATTATATATCATGCATGTTATGATTGAATGAATTGAATTGAATGAGAAATGGCATTGCTTGAACACCACTAAGCCTATAGCTTAGCGTATGGATTTTTTTCCACGCATAGGTTTTAAAGAGAACTAGAAGAAAGCTATGGTGATCTACTACAAGACAAGAGTCAAATAGAATATTTCGAAAGATTTGGAGGTGGATGTACTATAATTTTTTATTTTTTATTTGGTTATGGCATGTACATATAATGACGTAAAGGATCTTATAGGATTTTTTTATGAATTATATATCAATAAATTAAAGTTATGTATGAAACCTAGTTTAGATGTGTTGAAATGTATAGGAGGATGCGTAAATTATTTAGTCAAGTAGTTTGACATGGTGATGGATAGTTAAGTAACATACATGAGAAGTGTATTGAAATTTCTTGCCGAAGGTTTTAAGTATATATAGAGGAAGCTTTGTCAAAATGTTATAAAGTGAATAGTAATTACTAGAATAATGAGGTTTTAAATAGAAAATTGTTGTAGTTCGAAGTATTAGGTATTTAAGAATATGGTAACACTCGGTATGCCAATTCTATTATCGGGTATAGGATGTTACATTTAGTGGTATCAGAGCCATTAGGTAGTTTTGGGGTCTATAATTAAAGAAATAAAAGAAAAGTGAATTGTGTATATGCCAAATGAAGGATTATATGAGAATATGATATGAATGTAATGTAGATCCACCCTTTCTATGTGTTATAGATTGAAGAATGGAACCAGGAGCTCTAGAGCCACTGAGAGAGAGAGAGGACATAAGTCATGCCTCAACTAGTGATAAAGATAGGGGCGTGGTGGGGCAACTAGTGCAGCTCGTACCACTACTTGCCAGTCATCTAATTCCTAACTCGATAGAGTTTTTCTAAAATATAGTGGATTATATGAAACAATAGATGGTTGCTACTCCTTTTGTACAACCACAACCACCTTTTCCACTACAGAAGCTTACATTGGAGAAAGCCAAGATGTTGGGAGCAGAGGATTTTTTAGGGGAATCATCAGTTACGGCTCCAAATGCCGAGTTTTGACTAATCAAGATAAAGAGAATTTTTTATCTTCTCCATTGCACACCAGAAGAGAGCTTGGAATGTGCAGATGGTCTTCTTCAAGAACCAACATATCAGTGGTGGGAGTCTATTAAAAGGCTTGTTCCACTAAAGGATCTTACTTAAGAGTACTTTTTGTCCTAATTTGCAAATAATTATGTAGGGGAGCCTTATAAGGATGAGATGAGGGATGCATTCCTTCATCTGAAACAGGGGTATAGGACAATATTAGAATATGAGAAAGATTTTGATTGATAGAATATGTACGTGACGAGATTAATTCCTACGGGGGTAGATAAGTGTAAGAGATTTGAAGCAGGCCTCCACCATAACATTAAGAAACTCCTTGTTGCACTACAAATTAGGGATTATAGAGAGATGGTGAAAGCAACCTTGAGGATTGAAAAGGTTAATATGGATGAACAAAAATGGAGAAATAGGGGCAGTAGAAGAGGAGTTAAGGACAATCTAGTTCATCCTTCTTAACCAGTAAGAGGCAAAAGGGTTCAGGGTCTCAGGCTTCAGCACAAACAAAGACATCCTATTGCCAATCAGGGTGTAGAGTTAGAGATCAATGATTAGGGCAAGATAACCATCCCCATCTATAGCTAGTACAGCAGGTGGGTTAGGACATGGGGTAGATATTCCATGTGATCATTGTGGGAAGAAACATGGCAGACAATGTTGGAAGGTGATGGAAGCATGCCTACGATATGGATCTATGGAGCATTTTCAGAGAGATTGCCTTAGTAAACGATATCAAACAGTTAGTCAAGCGGAGAGACCAGTTCCTACAACTTTAAGGGGTAGAGGTAGAAGCATGGGAGCTAGTTCTGGTGCTAGTGGTCAGAGGGTCACATTAGAGATAGTTAATGGACCTAATACCTGTACTCCAGCTCGTGCATATGATATGCGAGCCCATGATAATGAGGATGCCCCATATGTGATTACGGGTACTTTTACTATCTATGACATTTCTGTTCATGCATTGATAGACCCAGGATCTACACATTCTTATTTATGTATGCCATTGCCTAAAAATACGGGGTTACTTGTTGGCACTCTTGAACATGATATTCTGATTACAAATCCTTTGTGTCATAGTGTCGTGGTAGATAGGGTTTACAAGAATTGTTCGTTAAGAATACAAAGTTATGAATTTCCTGGGGATTTAATTGAACTACCTTTCTACGAATTTGATGTGATCCTTAGTATGGACATGCTATCTAGACATTTTACAGTGGTAGATGTTAAGTCAAAAAGACTTCACTTCTTCTATTAATTTTGACGAAACTCAAATAATAATAATAAAAGAAGTGTGTGAACTGTTTTAATGAGTTTGTTAAGTGCGCAGATAAATGTAAGTAGCACAAATCATTAAATCAAAGATTATATTCAAGAGCTGACTAAGACAAAGTGTAAGACAGACCAGATGAAGTCACTTATCTAAGACGAAGTCATAAGACGAAGCGAAGACATAAGATAAAGTGAATACATAAGACAAAGCATACAAATCAAATCAAGATGATATAATTTAAGAATAATCTACAATGTCAGTCAGTTAGTTAGATGGAGTTGGTTACAAGACTCAACTAATAACTGATCTATGAGGATTCTACAAGCAGTTTTCTCAAGAAGACTATTGGAGAATTAGACTATAAATATCAGTTGTAGTCATAGACAAAACAACTTTTAACTTTTAACTTTCAACTCTCAACTCTTTACTTACACGAAATAATTCTATGATCAAGTGAGTATATTGTAAAAATATCCTGAGTGAAAAGAAGGAAGAAAAGAGTGCAATTGCTCTATCTACTGTAGAAACTGAATACATGTCAGTTGTAAGCTATTGTTCACAAATATTATGGATAAAGTATCAGTTAGAGGACTATTCTATCTAAGAAGATCAAATTCTAATCTTCTATGACAACACAAGTGCTATCAATCTCTCAAAGAATCCAATACAACACTCAAGGGCGAAGCATATTGAAGTTAGACATCATTTTATAAGAGACTATATACAGAGAGGGATCATCAATCTACAATTTGTTAAGACGAATCAACAATGGGCAGATATCTTCACCAAACCCTTAAGTGAAGGCAGATTTAAGGAAATAAGACGAAATCTGAACATGATAATGTTAAATGACCATTCGTCTGAAACTCCATGACCCAAACGATACGTCTTAATGAAGCAAAAAAGTCGTAAGGAATAGTAACGGTAATTTTCACTTGGTAGTATTAATTTTGTTATTACCTGTGGATCAATCACAGACGTTACAAACGGTAACTTTTTAATAGTGTTTATAAAAAGAAATCCCTCAAAATTTGCAACACTCTACATTTTAGAATTTTCTTAGTAATCGACCTGCTTCAAAGTGCCCTCAACAAAGATGATTCAATCCTCTGTTCTCTACATCAAATCTTTCTCATTTTCATTTCATATCTTTCTCTCAATTATTTCTATATACTAACCTCGCTTCTTTAAGTGAAATACATTTCTATTTTTAGTGTTTATACATTACAGATTACAAAAATGTCGAAATCTCTTGTCTATGGGAGACTCGTTGATTTTACTGCTATGAAGGAAGATCGAATGGATATCGAACCTGAGATCAAAGTAGCTGGATGGGAAAATTTCTTCAATATATAAGAACCAGTGTATCCAAATGAAGTATATGAGTTTTGGAAAACTGCAAAGGTGGTAGATAACACCTTGGAATCAGTGGTAGACAGATTGTCGGTGATTGTTTCATAAGATTCTATTGTGAAGGCTACTAAATGTCCAAATGAAGGAGCAAAATTGTTCAATAATACAAAGTGTATTGCTCAAAGTCACATAAATGAAGACAACATCAATCAACAACTATATGGATATAGTAATCTAGGAGTCAAGAAGTCTTCAAACCTAATTTCAAAGGCTAGGGTTTTTCATTAAATTCTTCTTCACTGTATTTTACCAAGAGTGGGATCAAAGGATTTGGTGACGATAAATGATGAATATTGTCTATTTCATCTACTCACACACCAATCTATTAATCTTCTGTTCTTGATTCTGACCTACATGATAAAGGCCAAGGAGGATTATCATCTGAAGAGTCGTTCGTTACCTTACGGTATGCTGTTGACAAGATTCTTCAAAGAATCTGGAATCCTACTTGATAGAGGAAACAAAGTAAAGTTGAATATTAAGAGTTTTATCAATACCTCTACTATTTGCAAAATGGGGATTAAGACTGAAGCTGAAACGGATAAAGATTTCACATTGACAGCACAGTCTAAGGGGGCGCTTTCAATCAGAAGAAGCAGGAAAGAAGATGTTTCATCTGGTATGCAAGAAAAACCTCAATTAATTGTAAGAATCTCAGCTGAGGTGGGAAAAGTTGAACAATCTTCTTATAAGTCAATACAAGCCAAGACGATTCCTGAAAGGAAGGAAAGTGTAAAGGTTCAACAACCAACTCACAAAATGTCTTTAAAAAGGAAGGCTGAGATTTTCCAATTAGAAAGACTCGAGAAGTCTAGAAGGTTACCAAGATTGATGACCTTAAGACAACAAGAACAGAAAAAGCAAAAAACTCTGATTCTTGGTCAAGTTTTTAAAAGTACAAAGGAACAACAAGAATAACAACAACAGTTTATTAAGCAATTGTCTCTACCCTTCAGACTCAATCAGAACAACCATCTAGAGAGACAGAGATAAAAACAAAGTTAGTATTTGAGCAGAAGAAGTCTCAACAATAACTATCTTCTAAGCTGGCAGAAGAACAAAGGAAGACGAAGACGATTCAGAAAAGTAAGGTTGAAAAGCAACAACTAATCTACAACCCTCCTCAACCAATGAAGAAAGAAGATTTGAAGATGAAGATTATAGAAGAATCAATACCTGATCAAAACAAAGGTTCAATTATCATTAGAGAACCTCCTAAATAGAAAGTTAAGGTTCAAGTTGAACCTGTAACAGTAAACGATCAGATGATACATCTTCTTAGCCTTGAAGAAAGAAGATTGTATAGTATTCTGCGAGATGAAAGGCAGAACCATAACCATTAAAGATGACAAAAAATCCTTACACAATCTACCCAGTGATAAGCAGAACAACAATAAAGATTTACCAGATGTACAACCTAGAGGTCCAACACTGGTCGACAGCAAAGACAAAGGCAAGAAGAAGAAATTTCCCGAGAAACAAGAAGATGATCTCACGGAAGAAGAAATTCGAGTGGCGATGAAGAATTTAGACGATGGATGTCGTGCAGCTCAACCTGTAGGCGTCTATATTTCACATTACATATCAAGGCTATCAGGAAGTAACTTTGGCACATCAACCACAGATGAAAGTTTCAAGGTCGTTGGGACAATATCAGAAGGAAGATACAAAAATATTACAATTGAAAGTATCAATTTCTACTTAGAAACCTTTGTGCATTTACTTATTCATTTTAAACCCTTAGGTTTCATTCCTTCTGTCAAAGA
>JAOTAY010000002.1:21958170-21968942 GCA_025629805.1 Erythroxylum baracoense
AAGGTAAGTTTGATTTTAATCTTTTGGATTTTTGAAAGGGTTTTGGTTCAAAGAGCTTAAGAAATGTATGGGTTTAAGAATTCTATGATCAATTTTAGTAAATATGTCTTGTAATTTAAATCCCTATTGAGTGGGAATTTTGTCTTTGATAAAAAGGAATCAAAGAAGGCAAGAGGAGCTAGGGGAGAAACATCCTTTCAAGCAAGGAAATTCAAGGTAGGTAATTTATTTATAGTTATTGTGTAATGAGCAAAATCTCTTGTGTGTGTGTTGTGTGTTGTATGTTAAAATGGTTTGCTTTGAAATATTGTGATGGAAATTGCATTATGATGTATGACATGTGATAAAAATTGAATTTTGAGTATGATTATGCTATGCCTTGGAAATTGTATCATGCATTTTGATTAAATGGAAAGAAAAAAAAAGCATGCGAATATGAACTTATGATTGATTGAATTGAGCATGAGATTTGATTATGTTTGGGCGAGAGAGGAACCGTTTCGTAGTCACATGCACGTCGACATAAACCTTCTCTCGGCTGCCTTCTTGTGGCACACGAGATCCAAAAAGTGGACTCATTTTGTTCACGGAGTAAACTTCGGTTTCTCTGTTTTGTTCCACGGCACCCTCGAGCCATTTGTTTGTGCATTTGTATTTTGATGTGTTAAGTTTTGATGAAGCTGAGTATTATGCTTTGATGTTAAATCACATCCAATATGTTTATGTGATGATGTATTGAGTTATGAGTTATGAATATTGAACTTACATTATTGGGTCAAGACAAGATGGATATGCTTATATGATTAGATGCATGTATGTTTGATTGTGTGGCTCATCGCCAATGGCTATAAATATATTAGCCACTGAGCTGTGTAGCTCAACCCAATATTTTTCCCACTCCTCAGGTGCAGATCGAGAAGATCAGTGAATCCTTGCAAGGCATTTGGGCGGATTCCAAGATAGTTAGCTTTTTTATTAAGTTAGTAGCTAGACTTTTGGATAGCTTTATAGGCTTATTGAACATTAAGCATCCAATGTATTTTGTATCTTTTTTTATGACTTTGATGTAATGTGGATTTGTAATTAAAACTTTGTATGAACTTCATTTTGACTTGGAAATGAATGAAGAATTTAAGAAGTTCTTTGCATATGTTTGTATTGATCTTTTGGTTGAGTTGTAAATAGTTTTGTGGGAAGATTGTATGTGTATGTGTATTAAGTTATGTTTGATGTTTAGTGATAGATGTTGGATGTTTGGGTTCTGGGTTGTGAAATGGAGGGTTTCGCCATATCGAAGCCAGAAGTTGGCCATGGTGAACCTTTCCCGAAAGGTATTTTCTTTGTGATCTTGGTAACTTTACCGTGCGAAGTCAGATCATCGTCGTGGCGTATCTTTCCCGAAAGGTTTTTGAGTGGTTCAGAAACTTCATCGCAGTGGAGCTAGACTCCTTTACCGCAGCGTATTTTGGAAACTTCACCACAGCAAAGCCAGACGTTGGCCATGATGAACTTCCATAGTTTCGCCACGGCGAAACCCTGAGTTGGCCGCGGCAAATTTCTCCCGAAGGATCTCTGGAGATATCTGTATGGTTTCGCCGCAGTGAAGCATATTCATCGCCACGACGACCACCCTTCACCGCTGTCACTCTAAAATCTCTTTTAAATCCAATACTATCCATTTGTCTTTCATACAACCCTCCCGAGATCGCCATGAATCGAGACCGGGGCCCAACAGTTCTGGGACCCGCTAAGAGAAAGGAGGAAAGTCATGCCTCAGCTAGTGATACAGATAGGGGGCATTGCAGGGTAGTTAACACAACCAGTACCACCACCTGTCGATCATCTAATTCGTAACCTGGTAGAGTTTTTCAAAACTATGGTAGATTATATGAAATAAGAGCTGGTTGCTACTCCTTTTGTACAGCCACAACCACCACTTCCACTATAGAAGCTTACATTACATAAAGCCAAAAGGTTGGGAGCTGAGGATTTTTATAGGGAGTCATCAATTATTGCTCCAGATGCCGAGTTTTGGCTAATTAAGATAAAGAGAATTTTTGATCATCTCCATTGCACACAAGAAGAGAGATTGGAATGTGCAGATGGTCTTCTTCAAGGACCAGCAATTAGTGGTGGGAGTCCATTAAAAGGCTTGTTCTACCATAGGATTTTACTTGGGAGTACTTTTTGTTCCAATTTGGAGATAAGTATATAGGGGAGGCTTGTAAGGATCAGATGAGGGATGCATTGCTTCATTTGAAACAAGGGTATAAGACAGTATTAGAATATGAGGAGTTTGATCGATTGAGTATGTATGTGATGAGATTAATTCCTACGGGAGCAGATAAGTGTAAGAGATTTGAAGCAGGCCTCCACCATGACATTATGAAACTCCTTATTGCATTGCAGATTAGGGATTATAGAGAGATGGTGAAAGCAGCCTTGGGGATTGAAAAGGTTAATATCGATGAACATAAAAGGAGAAATAAGGGACAATAGAAGAGGAGTCAGGGACAATCTAGTTCATCCTTCTCAGTCAGTAAGAAGCAAAAGGGTTCAGGGTCTTAGGCTTTAGTACAAGCACAGACATCCTACCGCCAATTAGGGTAGAGTCAGAGATCAATGGTTAAGGTAGGACAACCAGCTCCATCTATAGCTAGTATAGTAGGTGGGTCAGGATGTGGGGTAGTTATCCCATATGATCATTTTAGGAATAAACATGGCAGACAATGTTGGCAGGTGATGGGAGCATGGCTACGATGTGCATCTATGGAACACTTTTAGAAAGATTGCCCTAGTACATAGGATTAAATAGTTAGTTAAGTAGAGAGAATAGTTCCTAAAACTCTGAGGGGCAGATGTAGAAGCACGAGAGTTAGTTATGGTGTTAGTGGTCATAGGGTCACATCAGAGACAATTGATGGATCTAATACCCGTACTCTAGCTCGTGCATATGCTATGCGGGCCTGTGATAACCAAGATGCCCCATATGTGATTATGGGTACTTTTACTATCTTTGAGATTTCTGTTCATGCATTGATAGACCTCAGGATCTACACATTCTTATATATATATATATATGCCATTGCCTAAAAATATGGGGTTACTTGATGACAATCTTGAACATGATATTCTAGTTGCAAATCCTTTTGGTTATAGTGTGGTGGAAATAGGGTTTACAACAACTGTCTGTTACGAATACAAGGTTATGAATTTCCTAGTGATTTGATTGAACTACCTTTCTGTGAATTTGATGTGATCTTTGGTATGGACTAGCTTTCTAAACATCATACAGTGGTAGATTGTCATCTTAAAAGAATCACTTTTAGAACAGTTGATATTAATGAGATCACGGTTATTAGCGAAAGGTCAAATTTTCTTTTCAATGTTATATCAGCAACTGTAGCAAAAAGACTTATCGAAAGGTATGTGTAGACTACTTAGCTTATGTTCTTGAAGCTAGAAAGGATGATCCTAAAATTCAAGATCTACAAACTATACGACTTCTAGGTGCATTTCCTAAGGAGTTGCCAGGGTTATCACCAGAAAGAGAAGTTGAATTTTCTATTGTTGTGATACATGGTATAACACCAATATCCATTGCACCATATCGGATGGCACCCACAGAACTTAAGGAATTGAAAATCCAGCTACAAGAACTTCTTAAAAAGGGTTTTATGTGCCTTAGTGAATCTCCCTGGGGTGTAGTTGTGTTATTTGCTAAGAAGAAAGATGGGTCTCTTAAGCTATGTGTGGATTACAGACAACTGAATAGAGTGACTATGAAGAATAAATATCCACTGCCTAGAATAGATAACCTTTTTGATATGCTTAAAGGTGCAGGTGTTTTTTCTAAGATTGATCTAAAATCAGGATATTACCAGTTAAGAGTAAAGGAAGCAGATGTCCCAAAGACAACTTTTAGAACGAATTATGGGCATTATGAATTTTTTGTGATTCCTTTTGGACTCACAAATGCTCTGGCAGCCTTTATGGATCTTATGAATCATATTTTTTGTCCTTACTTGGATCAATCTGTGGTAGTATTTATTAATGATATCTTAGTCTATTCTAAGAACTGAGAAGAGCATAATGAGCATCTGAGAATTATTCTGCAGACTTTGAAGGATAAGCAATTTTATGCTAAGTTCAGTAAATGTGAATTTTGGCTTGATGAAGTTTCTTTCCTTGGTCATGTCATATAAACAGATGGGATTAGAGTTGATCCAAAAAAGATAGAAACCATTCTAGAATGGAAGCCACCTAGGAATGTTACAAAGATTAGAAGCTTCTTAGGTTTGGCAAGATACTATAGAAAATTTGTTAAAGGATTCTCCATAATCACAACACCTTTGACCAAGTTACTTCAAAAGAATGCAAAATTCATGTGGAGTGATAACTATTAGCAAAGCTTTGAGAAGCTAAAGGCTATATTAACTAAAGCACCTGTTCTTACACAAACTATACCTCATAGAGAATTCGTGATCTACAGTGATGCCTCACATAACGGGCTAGGATGTACTCATGTAAAAGGGAAAGGTAATAGCTTATGCTTCTAGGTAACTTAAGCCTTATGAAAGGAACTACACAACCCATGATTTAGAGTTAACAGCCATAGTTTTTTCTTTAAAGATTTGGAAGCATTACTTAGATAGAGAGAAATGTTATATTTACACAAATTACGCAAGTCTTAAGTACTTGCCTACATAGAATGAGTTGAACTTAAGGAAAAGAAGAAGGATATAGTTGATTAACGATTATGATTGCCTCATTGACTATTATCTAGGCAAAGTAAATGTAATAGCCGATACTCTTAGCAGGAAATCGTTATCAGCTTTACGAGCAATGAATGTTAGATTATCTGTAGCCAGTGATGAAGCTATTGTAGCTGAGTTGAACAGAAAGTCAAGGAAGCACAGAAATAAGATGAAAAGCTAGTTATCATTCTTAAACAAATTCATGAGGGGAAAGATAGTGAATATGTAATTAAAGAGGATGGCTACTTGTATCACAACGATAAACTATGTGTCCCTAATAATGATGAGATGAAAAAGAACATCCTGGAAGGAGCCTATAGTAGTTCATATATCGTTCACCTAGGAAGTACTAAAATGTACCAACACCTAGGAAGTACTAAAATGTATCTAGATTTAAAGACACATTATTGGTAGTCAAGTATAAAGATAGACATTGCAGATTATGTTACCAAGTGTCTTACATACCAACAAGTAAAATCAAAACATCAAGTTCCATCGGGTTTACTTCAATCAATAACAATACACAAATGGAAATGGGATCGAATCACGATGGATTTTATGCCTGGGTTACCTTAAACTAGGAAGAAGCATAACGTCATATGGGTGATTGTAGATAGATCAACCATGTCAAGTCACTTCTTATCTGTCAGAACTGACTACCAACTCTCAAAGTTTGTAGAATTATACGTCAGTGAGATAGTGCGGTTGCATAGAGTACTATCTTCTATCATATCAGACCGGGATCCAAGATTCAACTCAAGATTTTGGAAGAAATTAAATGAGGCCTTAGGTACTAAGCTGAATTTTAGTGCAACTTTTCACCCTTAAACGAATGGACAATTAGAAAGAGTGATTTAGGTGCTAGAAGATATGCTTAGGAGTTATGTTATTAATTTTAAATGAAGCTAATATGAACACCTCCCATTAATTGAATTTGCATATAATAATAGCTATAAAACAAGCATACAGATGGCACTGTATGAGGCTCTTTATGGTAGACAATGCAGAACACCCTTATATTGGACATAACTCAGTGAAAGCAAGATTGTGGGTCCAAAATTGATAAAGGAAACCAAGGATAAAATTAAGCTTATAAAGGAAAGGTTGAAAGCTGCTTCTGATTGCCAAAAATCATATGTAGATTTGAAGAGAAAGGGTATTGAATATGTTTTTGGTGACAATGTTTTCTTAAAAGCTTCACTATGGAAAAAAGTGTTTTGATTTGGCAAGAAGGGTAAGTTAAGCCCTAGATTCATTGGTTCATTTGAGATCATTGACTATGTGGGACTAGTAGCTTATAATTTAGCTTTGCTATAGGATATGGAAAAGATTTATGATGTCTTCAATGTGTCTATGTTAAGGAAATATCGTTTTGATGTATCACACATTATAAAACTGGAAGATATTGAGATACAACCAAATCTAAATTATGAAGAGAAGTTAGTGAAGATTATACCAAAAGATGCAAAACAGTTAAGGAATAAGAGGTTCCACTGGTGAAAGTACTATGAACGAACCACGAGGTTGATGATGTTACATAAGAGCCAAAAGAAACCATGAGAAAGTCTTATCCATCACTATTTAACATAGGTAAAGTTCGAGGAAAAAATTTTTATTTTAGAGGGGAAGAATTATAACACCCCAAAAATCTCGATTTCATGAATAGTATTTTTTGGGTCGTGAATAGTATATCCCTAAGTGAATAGTGACACTTGGGATCCAAACTGCATTTTATTTTATTTAGCATTAGATAATTTTGTTCAAGGATAGCCCAAGGATCAAATTAGAGCTCCAAATGAGTTCTTTTAATGGTTTGACCAAGAGTTAACCAATGGTCAAAGTTTAACCTGAGAAAAGGTGAAAATCAAACCCGAAACTATTAACAAATATAAATGATATTAATTAAGGTCTCTATGTGAGTTTGATATTTTTCTTATGGGTATTTTTGTTATTGAGCAAAAAAATTAATAGATAAAGTTAATCTTAAAAAAAGATTTGGAAAACTTTTAATGAGGGACCACATGACATTTTTGTCATTTTCTTGGCCACCTACCCTCTCTTTTTTACTAAGGAGTGCCGAGAATAGCCATTCCTTCTTTTTTCTCCATTTTTCTTTCATTTCTTACATTTTCAAGCCAATTTTCTTTAGTTTTAACCCCCAAATCACCTATTAAACACTAAATCATCAACCTAAGGTCCTTAAACTCACCATATCAATAAAAAAAATTGGGAAAAGATGAAAAGTTATATGGGCGTTTTTGGTTAATAGTACTCAAAAATTTATAAGGCAAGTTAATGGAGTTTAAATTATTTTTAGTACATAATTTTAATGTAGTTGCATGCATTAATGAATAAAATGCATGAAATTGAATTTGTTATGCAATATTATAAAGATAAAGAAAAAGGAGAGAGAGAGAGAGAGAGAAAGAGAAAGAGAAAGAGAAAGAGAAAGAGAAAGAGAAGGAATCAGGAATTGATGATGAAATTAAAATTTATGGAAGTTTAATTTGAAGATTTAGACATCAATTTGGTACGTGTTCTTGCAATTCTACTTTTTCCTAAAATTATGTATTAAAAAATTTAAGGTTCTTGAGTAAAATTGGGGGTTTACGAAATTATTGTTAAAAATATTTAATTGGATGTTAAATGAAGTAGTATATATGATTGATTGAGATTTTGAACTTATAATTTGTGCTTTCCCCCGTTGTCATATATTATGTTTGAATTGAGAAACTTGATATACATGTTATTTTTTATTAATTGGTAATACGAATATATCTTAAATGTTGTATAAAATAAATTAAAACTAATAATGGAAAAAAATATAACATTAAAGAATGACAATTACTTTGGCCGAACAGGAAATAGCTTGAATAAGTTATTATAAGCTTTTATTATGAAACTTCAATGGAATTTAATTAGATCTGCTCATAGTAAAATGGATAGGAATTCGAGGAATGTGATAAGGATGTCATGCCAATTAGGGGGTTAGTAGTACTACGTCATGATATATGTTACCGAACTGTATAGCTTTGATAGCTTGATTTCGATGTAAGATATTTGATTTGTGTTATGATCTGTAAGGCTCCGAGAGCTCAGCTCCAATATGAGTGTATATAAAAAAGGGTCATATGGTTCTGAGAACTCGATCTTGTATATGTTTTTTAAAATCTCGCTATCCAGCTCAGTGATACAATTTCGATGGATTTTACTTTGGGGCAATTACAAAAAGTAGATAAATGCATGATTAATGATTAAATAACTTCAAATGAAAGTAGTAATTGAATATACAATTTAATGATTATTGTATAATTAGATGTGAATCATTAAAATAGATTTATGCTTGTATTTCATAACTTGATTTTAAATGCCTATTTATGCTTAGAAAGAAATAAAGATATTTATATGTGAAAAATATTATATATTATGCATGTTATTGTTGAATGAATTGAATTGAATGTGAAATGGAATTGCTTGAACACCACTAAGCCTATAGGTTAGCATGTTGATTTTCTTTCCACGTGTAGGTTTGAAGAGAATTAGAAGAAAGCTATAGTGGATCTACTACAAGAGAAGAGTCCTATAGAGGAACTCGAAAGAATTAGAGGTGGATGCATTACAAATTTTTATTTTGTTTTTAGTTATAGAATGTACACATAAAGAAGAGAAGGATCTTACAGGAATTTATTGTGAATTATATATGAATAAATGAAAGTTATGTATGAAATCTTGTTTACATGTGTTGAAATATATTGGAGAATGGGTAAATTATTTTGTCAAGGAGTTTGACGTGGAGATGGGTAGTTGAGTAATATGCATGAGAAGTGTATTGAAGTTTCTTGTAGGAGGTTTTTAGTAAATATAAAGGAAAATTTGTAATTTTTATAAAGTGAATAGTCATTGCTAAATTAATGAGGTTTTAAATAGAAAATGTTGTTGTTTGAAGTATTAGGTGTTTAAGAATATGGTAATACTAGGTATGTCGATTTCATTATCAAGTACGGGGTGTTACATCTGATGATATAAGAAGGTATCACATATTTCGAGGAAGTTCACGATATGTGCATTGGGGTCTTCATTTGTCAATCCGTAAAATTTATTATTCGTCTATTGCATGCTCAGAAGGGCTAGTTTAATTTCAAAAGATGTGGTTTGAATTGGTGGCTTAGCCATAACTTGACTTGTTGCATTGAAGCCTGACCTCATAAAATCCATGAGAGTTCTTGGCTGATACCCTTAGTTTGCTCTTTGATCGAACTCTTGGTTATATTCATCCACCAATGGTTCCTTAACTGCTTCTTCTTAGTGTTTGGATCTTCGGATAGCTTGTTCCAACCGAGTGATGTCAAGTGTCAAATCTTCAATTATTCAATTTGTACTTCTTATGACTTTTATCTTCATGCTAGTACACGGAAATAAGAGGGGTAAAAGCCTTAAACTAAAATAACTAAAAATGCCTTAGACTAAAAAGAACTAAACTAATCTTACGTGCTCCTCAGCAACGACACCAAAAACATAATCGTATTCATCGAGCTTTAGAATTATAGCCCTTAAATACTATAAGTGCACGGGTCATGAATTGTAGTAATTGAAGGGTCAATCCCACAAGGAAGGTGAACTAATCTAATCCTAAGGTATCTAAGGCTTAGAGAAATAATAAGGTGAAATTAAAAATGAAACAAGAACATAAATATGGGAATTTGATTGCAAGAATTCAACTCAAGAAATTAACACAAAATAGGAATTGAAATTGAGCAACACAAAAGGTCACTATGGAAATTAGTCAAAATAAATTACCAAGTTATAAGAGGGGGGATGCCTATCATTAATGCTAACCTAGCCAATTATGTGTTATCGAGGTTTCGGTTCTAGAATATCGTAAGGTGTATTACTCTTTTTTGAGTTATAATCCCATGCCCTAAATCATTAACCCTAATTAAATTATTGAATTTGCAATCTCTCAATTAACAAAAGATCCATAATTAAAATTAGATCGAAAGCTCTCTTCTAAACTACTGAGTCTCATACAGGATCTATCTCCACGTAAAAATCGATATGATTAACTACGTGGTCCATTAGATCGCCTAACTCTTGTTAACCTAATCCAATCATTTTTATATGGCTCACCCTCTTGGATTATTACCAAAATATAAAAAATTGAAGTTAATCACAACATCGAATCAATAAAACATAAAATCAACTATATTAACATTAAATCAAAGTAAAATTCCGAAGGAAGAGTTAAAACATCGTCAACAATCCAAAACCTATCATCATACAATCCATTTCAATCTTATACATTAGATGAACAAAAAGGAAATGAAAAGGAAATAAAACTTGGATCAAACAATACAGGAAGGAAGCAGCGTTAGGAGAACACCTAATTTGGGAAGCAGTTACGTCGAGACCTTCTTCTTCTTCTCTCTCTCTCTTCTTTTCTCTCTCTTTTAAACTTATCAAAAGTGGCATAATATAGAAGCTCCATTAAGGTTACATCCTTAAGTCTTATATACTATTTCCAATTAAGGTAACCTTGGGTCTTTTTTGGGTCCGAAAGGTTTGAAAAGACCATCAAAAACTTAAGTTGGGACTGTTATCTGCATATCTGTCATAGTATTTAGTGTCATGATCGTGGCTGGGAGTTTTTGCGTCTTTCACAATCATGGTCCATAACGACACGATCCTGGCTCCCTGCACCAACTTCTGTCACTATGTTTATTATTCCCTACGATCGTGGCTCTTTGCTTGCTTCTGTTATGATCGTGGCTCTATGTTTTTTTATTGGGTCTTCTCTAAATCTCCTCCAATTGCCCTGAAATACTAATAAATACATCAAAGCCGTTGGATCGGGAAAAGAAAGCATGCTATATTTGGAGAACCCATAGATTTCAAAACTTTTTAGCAATCTTATTTATAGTGTAAGCAATATATCCAAATTATCATGCCAATCTATACATGATATGGTATAAGGATAATAATAAACATAAACAAGATAGTGATATTACCGACTCCTTC
>JAOTAY010000002.1:21985686-22035253 GCA_025629805.1 Erythroxylum baracoense
AATCTCAGATAAACTCTATGGACTGGATGTAGCCTAAAGGTTAAGGGTGAACCAGTATAAATCGCGGTCATATTCTCTAACCCTTATCTCTTTAATTTCTTGTTGTTAGAAGAATAGATACTATTTCTGATGTTGCATTACTCAAACAAAATAAGTGCATTGTTTTGTAATCATCTGAATCTTTTAAGAAAATCAAGAAGTTTTTTTAAAGATTACTATCTTAGACGATTTAACACAATTCAACCCCCTTCTTCTGCATTTTAGATATTATATGTGATTTCTATAATAACAAGTGATTTACTTCAGTAGATTGTCATCTTAAAAGAATCACTCTTAGGACAGTTGATATTGATGAGATCAAAGTTATTGGCGAAAGGTTAAATTTTCTCTTAAATGTTATATTAGTGACCTAGCAAAAAGGCTTATTCAAAAGGGTGTGTAACCTACTTAGCTTGTGTTCTTGAAGCTAGAAAGGATTATCCTAAAATTTAAGATATACCAATTGTATGTGATTTCCAGGATGTATTTCCTGAGGAGTTGTCAGGGTTATCACTAGAAAGAGAAGTTGAATTTTCTATTAATGTGATACCTAATATAGCACCAGTAACCATTGCACCATATCAGATGGCACCCATAAAACTTAAAGAATTTAAAATCTAGCTGCAAGAACTTCTTAAAAAGGGTTTTATACACCTTCGTGTGTTTGCCTGGGGTGCACCTGTGTTATTTGTCTAGAAGAAATATAGGTTTCTTAGGCTATATGTTGATTACAAACAACTGAATAAAGTGACTGAGAAGATTAAGTATCCAATAACTAGAATAGATGACCCTTTTTTATCAGTTTAAAGGTGCAAGTGTTTTCTTTAAGATTGATCTGAAATCATGATATTTCTAGTTGAAAGTAAAGGAAGTAGATGTCCCAATGACAACTTTTAGAACGAGATATGGGCATTATGAATTTTTAGTGATGCCTTTTGAATTTTTAGTGATGCCTTTTAGACTCACAAATGCTACGGCAGCCTTTATGGATCTCATGAATCATATTTTTCATCCTTACTAAGATCAATTTATCGTAGTCTTCATTGATGATATCTTAGTTTATTATAAGAACGAGAAGAGCATGATGAACATCTAAGAATTATTTTGCAGATTTTGAGCGATAAATAACTTTATACCAAGTTCAGTAAATGTAAATTTTGGTTTTATAAAGTTTCTTTCCTTGGTCATGTCATATCAGTAGATGGGATTAGAGTTGATTTAAAGAAGATAGAAGTCATTCCAGAATGGAAGCCACCTAGGAATGCTACAGAGATTAGAAGTTTCTTAGGTTTGGTAGGATACTATAGAAGTTTTGTTAAAGGATTCTTCTTGATTGCAGCGCCTTTGACTAAGTTACTTCAAAACAATGCAAAATTCGTGTGGAGTGATAAATGTCATGAAAGCTTTAAGAAGCTAAAGGCCGTATTGACTGAAGTGCTTGTTCTTACACAACCTATACCTAGTAGAGACTTCGTGATCTACGGTGATGCCTCACATAATAGGCTAGGACGTGTACTCACGCAAGAGGGAAAGGTAATTGCTTATGCTTCTAGGCAACTTAAGCCTCATAAAAGGAACTACCCACCCATGATTTAGAGTTAGCAGCTATAGTCTTTGGTTTAAAGATTTAGAGGCATTTCTTATATGGAGAGAAATATTATATTTACACAGATCATAAAAGTCTTAAATATTTGCCTACCTAGAAAGAGTTAAACCTAAGGCAAAGAAGATGGATAGAGTTCATTAACGAGTATTATTGTCTCATTGACTATCATCCAGGTAAAGTAAATGTAGTAGCTGATGCTCTTAGTAGGAAATCATTATCAGCTTTACAAGCAATGAATGCTAATTATTTATAGCCAGTGATGAACCCATTGTAGCTGAGTTGAGGCTTAAACCAAACTTGATACAGCAAGTCAAGGAAGCAAAGAAACAAGATGGAAAGCTAGTTATCATTCTTAAACAAATTCAGGAGGGGAAAGATAGTGAATATGTAACCAAAGAGTATGGCTACTTGTATCACAAAGATAGAATCTGTGTCCCTAATGATGATGAGTTGAAAAAGAACATCTTAAAGGAAGCCCATAACAGTTCATATGTTGTTCACCTAAGAAGTACTAAAATGTACCAAGATTGAAGACACATTATTGGTGGTCAGGTATGAAGAGAGACATTTCAGATTATGTTACCAAGTGTCTAAATGCCAACAAGTAAAAGCAGAACATCAAGTTCCATTAGGTTTACTTCAACCAATAATAATACCCAAATGAAAATGGGATCGAATAATGATGGATCACTAAAAATCATATGCAAATTTAAAGAGAAAAGACATTGAATATGTTGTTGGTGACAAGGTTTTCTTGAAAGCTTCACCATGGAAGAAAGTGTTTCTATTTAGTAAGAAGGGCAAGTTAAGCCCTAGATTCATTGGTTCATTTAAGATCATTGAGCGTATAGGACTAGTAGCCTACAGATTAGCATTTCCACAAGATATGGAAAAAATTCATGATGTCTTTCATGTGTCTATGTTAAGGAAATATCGGTCTAATCCATCACACATTATAAAACTAGAAGATATTGAAATATAACCAGATTTAACTTATGAAGAGAATCGGGTGAAGATTCTAGCAAAAGATAAAAAATAGCTAAGAAGCAAGACAGTTCTACTGGTGAAAGTACTATGGACGAATCACGAGATCGAGAAGCTACATGAGAACCAGAAGAAACCATGAGAAAGTCTTATCCACAAGTATTTGACACAAGTAAATTTTGCGGACGAAATTTTATTTTAGAGGGGAAGAATTGTAATGCCCCAAAAATCTCAATTTCATAAATAGTACTTTTTGGGTCGTGAATAGTGTATCTCAAGGTGAATAGTGACACTCAGAACCCAAACTGCATTTTATTTTATTTGGCATCAGATAATATTATTTAAGGGCAGCCCAAAAATCAAATAAGAGCTCCAAATGAGTTTATTTTGAGGGTTTGATCAAGAGTTAACTAATGGTCAAAGTTTAACCCGAGAAGGGGTGAAAGTTAAACCTAAAACTATTAATGAAAATAAATGATATTAATTAAGGTCTCTATGCGAAATTGATATTTTTCTTATGGGTATTTTTATTGAGAAAAAGAAAGAATGGATTAAAAAAGGTTAATTTTTGAAAAAAAGAATTGGAAAACTTTAAATGAGGGACCAAACTACCCATTCTCTTTTTCTTCAACACATTGTCGAGAATACCGCCCTCCTTTCTTCTCCCTTTTTCTTTCATTTCGCACATTTTCAAGCCAATTTTCTTTAGTTTTAACACCCAAATCACCTATTAAACACTAAATCATCAACCTAGGGTCCCTAAACTCACCATATCGAAAAGAATTGGGAAAAGATGAAGAAAAGGTATATAGGTGTTCTTGATGAATAGTACCTGAAAATTTATAAGGTAAGTTAATAGAGTTTTAATTATTTTTAGTACATGATTTTGGTGTAGTTGCATGCATCGATGAATAGAATGCATAAAATTAAAATTGTTATGAAACATTATAAAGATAAAGAAGATGAATTGAAGGAGAGAGAGAAGGAGAGAGAGAATGAATAAGGAATTGATGATGAAATTGAAGTTTATTCAAGTTTAATTTGAAGATTTGGACATCAATTTGGTATGTGTTCTTGCAATTCTATTTTTTCCTAAAAAATGTGTAATAGGAAATTTAGGGTTCTTGAGTAAAATTGGGAGTTTAAGAAATTGTTGTTAAAAATATTTAATTGGATGTTAAATGAAGTAGTATATGTGATTAATTGAGATTTTGAACTTCTAATTTGTATTTTCCCAAATTACAATACATTATATTTGAGTTGAGAAATTTGATATACACATTATTTTTAACTAATTAGTGAGATGAATGTCTCTTGAATGTTGTATGAATTAAAACAATAATGGAAAAAAACATTTGGTTTGGTCGAATATGGAATAACTTGAATTGGTTATTATGAGCTTTTATTATGAAATTTCAATGGAATTTAGTTAGATTTGCCCCTAGTAAAATAAATAGGAATTGGAGGAATGTAATAAGGCTGGCATGTCAATTAAGGAGTTAGCATTACTGCGTCATGATATATGTTATTGGACTGTATGGCTCTAAGAGCTCAGTTCTGGCATAAGACATTTGTTTTGGATTATGAATTGCATGGCTCTGAAATCTCAGTTCCAATATGAATGTATAAAAAAATGGATCGTATGGCTACGAGAACCCGTTCTTGAATTTTGTTTTAAATCCTGCTTATCCAGTCAATGATACAATTCCAATGGGTTTTACTTTGGGGCAGTTATAGAAAGTAGATAAATGCATGATTAATGATTAAAGGACTTCAAATGAGATCATTGTATATTTCGATATAAACTATTATAATAGATACATGCTTGTATTTCATAACTTGATTTTTGAATGCCTATTTTTGCTTAAAAAATGAAGATATTTATATGTGCAAAATATTATATATCATGCATGTTATGATTGAATGAATTGAATTGAATTGAATGAAAAACGGAATTGCTTGAACACCACTAAGCCTATAACTTAGCGTATCGATTTTCTTTTTACGTGTAGGTTTTGAAGAGAACTAGAAGAAAGCTATGGTAGATCTACTACAACACAAGAGTCACATAGAGGATTTCAAAAGATTTGGAGGTGGACGTACTATAAATTTTTATTTTCTTTTTGGTTATGGCATGTACATATAACGAAGTGAAGGATCTTAAAGGATTTTATTGTGAATCATATATGAATAAATGAAAGTTATGTATGAAATCTAGTTTAGATATGTTCAAATGTATTGGAGGATGGGTAAATTATTTGGTCAAGGAGTTTGACATGGTGATGTATAGCTGAGTAACATGCATGAGAAGTGTATTGAAATTTCTTGCAGGAGGTTTTAAGTATATAGAGAGAAAACTCCATCAAAATTTATAAGGTGAATAGTAATTACTAGAATAATGAGGTTTTAAATAGAAAACTATTGTAGTTTGAAGTATTAGGTATTTAAGAATATGGTAACACTCGGTATGCTGATTTTATTATCGGGTATGGGGTGTTATAGCAAGGCCTTCTGTTAGTTGATCTACAATACTTTCTTTTTCTTCAAGAAGCTCTTTTTGAAATATCCCTCCATTTACGAAACCTACCTTTATCTTTTCTTTACTCTCAAATATGCGTTAATCAACTTTCATTTCTGCAAGGGTTTCCATTAAAGGTGCTTGGTGCCATAAATATCTAGTTGGAGCATAATTGTTCCATCCATAAGTATAAGAATTGTTCAACTTTAAATTATAGTTATTGTCGTATAGTGCACCTTGAGGTCGATTGTATATGCTCAATTAGTCTCATGTATAAGTAGTTGCTTAATATTCATGATTGTACCGATAACTCCCACCAATGTTGTTACATAACCTAAATATCACTTGAGCTTCCGAAAACACATGAGAACACCTCACTCTCCCATATGGTGATGTCATAGTTCGCAAACGTATATTTTGGTTCCCATAAAAGTCTCGTCTACTCCATCCTTCCATTGTGAGTTATGTCAACGACAATGAATCGCAATTTCTACAATAAACAACAAACTCAAGATTAAGTAGGGAAATTCAAAAGATAATTAAATTAATAAGCCACAAATACAATAAGATACAATAAAATAAAATAAAATCAAATCAAATCAAATAAAAAAGATAAAACAACATAAAATGAAAATGACTATAGTAATAGCATTCAGGCTTTCCTAATATCAAAGTCCCTAGTAACAACACCTAAAACTTGATTGACCTATTTGTGAGTTGGTTAAAATTGTAATAATCACAACTGCACAATATAGCTATAGCTAGTACCATCAAGTACGAGTTGATTATACGAAGACTATGAATACTAGTACTTACCCTTCCTTATTATCTAGTCTAAAGATTGATTATATATTTTTAATAAAAAGAAAATAAAAACCAAAAAAATTAAAGGAAATAGGAAACGATAATGAATACAAAGACTGTTGAATTCACTCAAAAAACTATCATTATCATAAATTAGCATCTTGGCTCGAATCCCTCTAAAACTTTGACATATTGATCGTTTATCATGCAATTGTTTTATTGATTTATTGGAACATGGAGACTCCTATGGTATGCTAATAGCTAACCTTGAGTCTACTAACAACTAATCCTAAGGTCTCTAATCGAATTACTCAAGTTAAATCTTATAAGATTGTGTTACCAATTTAGGAGTCCCTTTATTAAGTTTAACCCTAACCTGAAAGATTTATTTCATCCTATCTCTAAGGTTGCAATTAACTCCTTCTAATTACGGTAGATCTATTCACACTAGGATTTCTCAATCTCTACGTATGAAATCAAATTATGGTCTAATATTCTCAGGTTATTAGAATATAAATAAAACTTGTAATCTCATCATAATATATTAAACAACTAATTGCATTAATAAAAGAATGAAGTCATATCAAATTATTAACCTAAGGTTTATCTAACCTAAATACTAACTAGACATTTAGTTACACATTATTGGATACGAAATCAAACATACAATGAAAAAAATTAATAAAAAATGGAATCATAATTCTAAATCTCCTTGATTGTCTTCTATCGAATGTTCTTGCAATGAAGAGGCTTGATCTTGTATTTTGATGGATCTTGTGATGAAATCTTCATGTTTT
This sequence comes from Erythroxylum baracoense, assembly GCA_025629805.1. Classification (NCBI taxonomy): domain Eukaryota; kingdom Viridiplantae; phylum Streptophyta; class Magnoliopsida; order Malpighiales; family Erythroxylaceae; genus Erythroxylum; species Erythroxylum baracoense. The sequence continues at coordinate 21,992,435 of JAOTAY010000002.1, forward strand.
CCACTTCTTTGAACCAAAATTGTACCTAAAGAATGAGTGTAACTAATAGAAATTGCCTCTCAATGTCTCCTACTTTCTTCTCCTCCTGAAAACATCTTTTTATCATAAAATTTAGGGTTCTAAGGAGATGCACGGTCTCTTACATGGTTATGCATCAGACTGTGCATAACTGATATGTGCTTAATTGATTATACATTTACTCCACAACGTTTAGTGATTAATGCTATGAAATGTTTAAGAAACTCATTTTGGTTCATATTTGATTTTAAGTACAATTTCAAAGCATAAGAGCTAAAGTGAGATAAAAGCACATTCTTCAAGCCATCCTCTTGATGTTCAAACTCAATTGTTATTGTGGAATAAGAAAGAGATAGATTAAGGTAAAGATGGGACAATAAAATCCAAAGAAATGAAGCTTTCAAGATGATATGGAAGATACATGGTCGTGTATACATTCGAAAGATATTTTTTTAACATACACGGTTAGATAAATGATCATGTACCTGACTATTTATAGTCACGATTTGGGGAGATTTCTTATCATACACAGTTTGATACATGATCGTGTATCAAAGTGTGTATCTTTCCATAATCGTAACTTTTAATATAAAATGGAATTTGAGCAGCTAGAAAAACATGAATCATTTTGGGACATAAATGAGGGGCAAAGCATGCATATTTTAGAGACCTATGGAGGGCCAGGCTTTCCTAACCTGGTTCAGAGGTGAAATCAATGTTGAAGAACACATATAGGTGTATCTACATTATGTTTGTTGTTTTTTCTCTCTAGGGATTATTTAGGTTATCCTTTGCTTAATTGATTTGGGTATTCATGTATGGATGATTGTTATTATAGTTATCATTAGATTGGTTATGTATAAACCCACTGCTAGAATCATTATGAAAATACGTAATCGTTATGTTTGGATTCATTTGTGGCAACTAACAACATTGAATCATTAAAGATAATGTAACATAAGTTAAATGACCTGAGCTTATGTGGTCATTGCCTAGATTGGTTTATTTTCCTTATTTGTAATACAACCTTCCAACTAAATCTAGAGAGCTTATTATAGGTTATTAGATAGCCAGGTTTAATTAAAGAGCATGTTTTAATTAAACACGACCTAAGGAAAAATCAGGATTAACAAAGCTTGTTGTTAATCTACGATCAATAGTTGCTATAAGAGGTATAAGAATAATCAGACAGTGAAATGTACTTATTCGTGTGTAGGACAAGATTGAACTAATGACAGATCCCTAACGCAATCATCATTCTTATCACTTTTTAATTTTTTCTTTAATTTGCTTTCATTAGTTTAATTTCACTTTATTTTTTTTACCACTCTCAACTGAAACCAAAACCCCCCATAACTTAAACACAATTTTTTCCAATTCAAAAGCTTTACACACACTCTTTGTGGGATCGATCTAGACTTATCACTAGTTATAATTTTAAGTTTTGTTATTTTGTGTAGTGTTACGATGTGTTACCAATTTTGGCGTCATTATCAAGGATTAATATCCATTGCTTTTCTAAATTTATTTGTTTTATTTTATTTTTATTTTTGATTAATTTCTTTTCTTGTTTCATTTAGTTACGGTGTATGACACGATCTTCTCACACTATTCAATTGAAATTTGATCCAAAAATTGAAAGAATTCTTTGCAAATCGAGAAAAAAAGTTGCCCAAAGTTTCGAGGATCCATCACCATTCCGCCTGTAGCTCGATCAATTTGGGTCAAAATCGGGCCCTTTTTGACATCCCTATCTGGACCTTCACGGGAAGAAATGATGAAGACAATGGCTCAGAATACAATTTAGTTTGAAAATAGTACCCTACAATTTCAACAACAAATAAGACCAAGTATTCCGAATATGGAAAATGAAATAAGTCATATAGCTATTGCTGTTAACTGATTGGAAAATCAGAGTTCAGGTAAACTTCTTTCTCAAACAATTGTGAACCCAAAAGAGAATGTAAGTGCACCTTAATAAGTGGTAAAGAAATTGAGGCATTACATGAGACGCTTCTTATGGGCGATAATGAAGAACTTTAAAAGGGACTTGAAGTGTCTTCGAGAGAAGTTGAAATGAGAACTAAGGTAAACTCTCAATCTCCTGTAATTAAAAATTTTACTAATGCTTTGCCTCCTCTTCCTAACAGGTTTGCTAAATTAAAGAAAGAGGACCAAGATAAGGAGATTTTGGAAATGCTCAGAAAGGTAGAGGTGAACATACCTCTAATTGATGACATAAAATAAGTTCAAAGATATGACAAATTTTTTAAGGAGTTATGTACTTCCAAAAGGAAATTAAAAGGAGATAAGAAAGTGGGTGTGGGGATAATGTGTCTGTTGTCATAAAAAGGAAACTGCCACCAAAGTTAAAGGATCTAGATACATTTACTATTCCCTACAAAATAGGTGGAACTAGATTTGAAAACGCAATGTTAGATATAGGAGCTTCAATTAATGTCTTGCCATATTCTATTTACACTTCATTGAATTTTGGGTCTTTGAAAGAAATGCATGTCATAATTTAACTAGCAGATAGATCTAACACTTATCCTGAAGGGGTTGTAAAGAAAGTTTTGGTTTAGGTTAACAACTTGGTTTTCCCAATTGATTTTTATGTATTAAATAAGGAGGGAGAACTTTCATCTATTTCTACACCAATCCTTCTAGGTTTCTATTCTTAAAGGAATCAAAGACAAAGATTGAGGTGGATGCAGGAATATTGACTATGGAGTTAGATGGTGAACAAGTTCACTTCAATATTTTTGAAGTAATGAGATACCCTAGTGATGCTCATTCTATTTTATCAATTGGCGTCATTAATTATTCATCTCAAAAAGTTTTTGATATGAAAGGTAAGGATGAGTTAGGAGTCGTTCATTGTATGAGTTTAGAAGCAAACACTTTGTAAAATTCTAACTTATTTGTTACTGATGAGATGGAAGAAATTGTGCTAGCACTTTAATCACTGCAACTAGTGCCAAAAAGGTATGTACCTTTAAAGATTGAATTGCCAGTATCTCATACGAAATCTCTTTCTTCAGTTATGCAGGCACCAACCATTGAACTCAAGAAATTATTGGAGCACTTGAAGTTTGTATTTTTGGGAGAAGGAGAAACACTTCTGATAATCATAGCGAAGAATCTAATCAAGCTTCAAGAGGAAAAGCTCATTCGAGTGCTTAAGGACTACATCACTGCTATAGGGCAGACCATAGCTAACATTAAGGGTATTAGCCCTTCGACATGTATGCACCAAATTCTTTTAGAAAAAGGATCCAAACCATCAAAGGAATCACAAAGGAGATTGAATCCTTTGATGATGGAAGTGGTGAAGATGGAGATCTTGAAGTTACTTAATGTGATAATAAATGGGTAAGTCCAGTCTAAGTGGTACCGAGGAGGACTGGGATTACAGTGGTGAAAAATGAGAATAATGATTTTTTTCCTTACAAGAATTCAAAATGGATGACAAGTGTTCATTAATTACTAGAAGTTAAATGCTACTATATGCAAGGATCACTTTCCACTCCCATTCATAGATCAAATGCTTAAACAACTTATGGGATGATCTCATTATTATTTTCTTGATGGATATTCAGGGTATAACCAAATTGTGACAGCTCTAGAAAATCAAGAGAAAACAACCTTCATATGACCATTTAGTACATTTGCCTATAAAAGATTGTCATTTGGACTTTGCAATGCCGCGGCCATCTTTCAAAGATGCATGGTAAGTATTTTCTTTGAGTATGTTGAGGTCTTTATGGATGATTTCACCATCTATGGGGATTCATTTGATACATGCTTTGATAATCTAAATTGCATACTTGAATAATGCATCTAAACTAATCTTGTTCTAAATTCTGAAAAATGTCATTTTATGATTGGACAAGGAATAGTTTTGGGACATATAATTTCATATAGAGAAATTGAGGTTGATAAAGCTAAGGTAAACATTGTGCAAGACCTACCCTACCCTATATGTGAGGGAGGTTCGTTATTTTCTTAGCTATGCAAGTTTCTATCGTAGGTTATCAATGACCAATCTCTATCATTTGTTACAAAAGGACGTGCCATTTGAATTTGATGAGGGATGCAAGGAAGCTTTCGATAAGTTAAAGGAACTTTTGACTTTGGCACCAATCATTCAACACCTAATTAGAGTCAACCTTTTGATATTATATGGGATGCTAGCAATTTTGCTATGATGTCATCCTTGATAAAAAATGTGGTAAGATGAATCATGCCATTTACTACACTTCAAGAACTCTCAGACCAACACAATGCAACTATTCCACCACAGAAAAGGAGTTTTTAGCTATTGCGTTTGTTTTAGATAAATTTAAACCTTATTTTCTTGGTTTTAAATTTATTATATATTTTGGTCATAGGAGATCGCATCTCCTGCCTGATTTGGAATCAAATAAACATATGCATTCATCGAGTTTTTTTCCCAAAATATAAACAAGCTAAAATAATATTCAGATTCTTAATAACATTTGATAGGGTACAAAGTTCTTCACTTTGCATCTACGCTTAAAGTTGCATTTCTCCTACAGATCTCTACCTTCTCTCTCCCGTGCCACATTTTCTTCATCTTTTGTTTTGTGGGTTTTGTCCCACATGATCTCGTGATGGCTAAGGTTCTGTATTTAAATTGGTTCAGGTTTTTTTTCATTATGAGATTTGTTTTGTTCTGTGTGGGAATGGATTAATGGGCTTTCAGAAAGCATAATATTTCCTCTAGATCTACTAGCTGTAAGCTCGTTGGATGTTTAGGACTTCGGAGGTGGTGACTTGATAATTGTCTGTGTACATGTGTGTTTCTCTTGTTTGGACAATGCAGGAATCAGGAGGTATTTAGATTATTCTATGTCTCTTTCTTCTTGATGCAATGTGTTAATGCATAAAGTCCAAAACTTGGAGCTGTATCCTGTATTTGCATACTCCTTCGTTTAAAGGACAAGACAGTGGTTGAAACAAAGTTGGCTTCTTGATCATCCCTCTTCCATTTCCATAGGTTTTTATTGGTTTCCGTAGGATTCCCGTTGGCTTCCTCCACCCCATGTTTGTCAGTCGATTTCTTCGACGACGCGTCCTCAGGATGTGCTACTTTCACAAACTAACAAACCAGTTTCATAACCGGGCTACGGTTGTCCCTTCCCTTCCGGTGCTTTATTCAACTTTATTGTTTTTTTTGGTTCTTGAGCTATTCAAACCCTAGCTTTCCCTTCTGCCAATTTCTTTAATGTTGCATTGTGGGGTTTGACCTTGATTTATGAAAGTGCCATCAAAACCCTAACTTTCCCTTTTGATATTTACTCAATCTCCAGATTTTGTTTGGTTAACCTTAATCTTCTCTTGCTTCACGAACTCTGGAGATCTTTTCCTGTAGATTTGGTGATTGTTTCTTGTCAATGCTTGTTTAGATCGATATAATTTTTTCCTTGGGTTTAAATATTAGATTGCGCGTTTTCTTGATCTTCTATTTTCTCATTACATTGTGGTTGCTTGGTTTGCTTTCTTTGTGGGTTTTTAGCTATTTTGATAACTAAACATGTTAGTTATTCAGTTTTTTTTACTTGGGTTTTACGGATCATTGTTTCTTCTCTTCTTTTTTGTTGATTATTACTTTTCTACTGTCAAACTTGTGGGTACCTATAAGTTTATAACATTGATATGTCATTACAAGGTTGCGACGGTGTTAAAAAGCACTAAGTTTTTTGGAGTCATATGATGCCTCTCATCTCATGACGGCGTCGTTGACGGCGAGAACGATGATAGTGGTATAGGAGTTTATCTCAGCGGCGAGGTGGGTGGTGATGACGTAGTGGTTGAAGGTGGAGAAATTTGGGTATTTCACGAGGAGGCGAGTGATGTTGTGTGCGTTCAACTGATTGGTGGTCGTAAGGAAGAGGATAAGTAATAGTAAGGACGGGAGTGAAACTGAAGAGAGTTGCATTATGTTAGACTTAGAGTGAGGGGAGAGAGTGTCTGTTTAGGAGCTTTGTAGTTTGTAGTGTGGTCCGATTTACACATATAGAGGTTTGTAGTTCGGTAAGTTTTTTAGGTGTTAGAAATGTCAGACGGTCGTCGTCCCAAGCAGGTATATGTTTACTCTTTTTCATGTTAATTCTGCATTGATGTAAGGTAGGACAAGATGCATCTCTTTGACCTTTAAGTAGGAATACGTTCATCAGGTACACTTTTACCTTTCACTTACCTAATTTTTGTGATACTCCACTTACTAACCTTATGCGGTGTATAAGACAAGTCCATTAGATTTTTTTTATAACATGATACATCAACCTTTTCCTTTATTCTATTTATTTATTTATTTATTTTAATTTTATTTACCTACTTTTTTAGCATATCAGTTTTACATATCTTCTCTTTAAACCTACATCACTTTTTTTTCGTTGTCACATTTGCATGTGGGTCTATTAGAAATAGCCTCTCTACTCTATAGGGATAAAACTGCGTACTATCAGACCTCCCTAGACCCTACTTTAATGCGGGATTTCGTACTAGGTGATGATGATGATGATGATTATTATTATTATTTTGATCGTGCAGCATTAAAGTATCTTTATCGAATAAGGAAGCAAAGCCAAAGCTTATTAGGTAGCGTCTCCTGCTCCAAAAGTTCAAATTGAAGATCAAAGATAAGAAAGGTGTAGTGAATTCAATTGCAGACAACTTGAGTCGAGTTATGAAGGAAGAGGATTTAATACCATTACAAGAGTTATTTTCATATGAGCAATTACTAATACTTTAAGATAAGGTTCCATGGAACGCTAATATTGTAAATTATCTAGTGAATCATAAGATACCTAATGATTTGAGTAAAGCTAGATAGAATAAAGAGTGATTTGAAATATTATATTTGGGATGATCCTCAATTATGGAAGTGTTGTTATGGACAAATAATTAGGAGATGTGTGCTTGAACATGAACGTGAATCTATTTTAAAAATTTTTCATTCATATGCTTATGGTGGTCATTTTAGGCCTAAAAGAACTGCTAGGAAAATATTTGAATGTGGTTTTATCTGCCAAATATATTTTAAGATTCTTATATATTTTGCAAAGCATGTGAACAATGCTAGAAATAAGGAAATTTATCCTATAGAGATCAAATGCCTTTATCTCTAATCGTTGCATGTAAAATTTTAATGTATAGGGCATTGATTTTATGGGACCATTTCCTTCTTCTTTTGGTTTTGTTTAAATTTTATTGGTTGTGGATTATTTTTCTAAATGGGTGGAAGCTAAAGCCACCAAGACTGATGATTCAAAAGTTGTTGCAGAATTTGTCAAGTCAAATATTTTTGCTAGGTTTAGAACACTGCGAGCATTAATTAACTACATGGGTACTCATTTTTGCAAACGATTGGTGAGAAATCTTTTAAAGAAGTATCATGTCACTCACAAGGTGTCTACAACCTACCATCTATAGACAAACAAGCAAAAAAATTGTTAAATAGAGAAATCAGGTCAATCCTTAAGAAAATGGTGAGCCAAAATCATAAAGATTGGAGCCAACGACTTGATGATGCTCTTTGGGCATATAAAATGCATACAAGACACCGATTGGCATGTCTCCATACCGATTGGTTTATGGAAAGCCATGTCATCTTATAGTTGAAATTGAGTACAAAGCTTTTTGGGCAATCAAGCAATTTAATATGACGATGGATGAATTGGGTGAACAAAGGAAGTTGCAACTACAAGAATTGGAAGAGCTTAGGCTTAACTCTTAGTAGAATGTAGAAATTTACAAGGAAAGGAAAAAACTATTTCATGATAAGATGATTGCTAGAAATAATTTCGTCATTGGACAAAAAGTTTTTCTCTATCATTCAAGACTTAAGCTTTTCCCAGGTAAATTACGTTCCCATTAGATTGGACCTTTTATCGTTACTAATGTGTTTTCATATGGTGTAGTTGAAATTAAAGTCTACATATAAATAAGCAGTTCAAGGTCAATAGTCATCAATTGAACCTTTTATGAAGGATTCCAAGTGGAAAATGTGGAAGTGATAAGGTTAGAAAACCCTCATTATAAAGATTGAGTGACATTTGCATTGAGCCAACGAAATGAAACAAAGGTGCTTGGGAGGCAAACCAAAGGAAGTCCATTTCTTTTCATTTACATTCTCAAATTTATTACTTATGTTAAATGCTCCATTTTTTACATTTGATGTTACAATGGGGAGAATGTAAGTTTTAAGTGTGGGAGTGAGGATCTTTATTTTCGTTCACATTTTTAAGCTTGTTTGTTGCTTATGTGTGTTTCTTAGGTGTTTTCAAAATTAAACAAACAAATAAACAATTTCTCTTTTTTCTATTGCTTTTAAGACTATATAGTCATAATTAGAGAGTGAATTGACTAGAGAAATTTATAGCAACTTAAGCATGTACTTTTACTCTTATGATTGGTCGATATACGTTATCTTTAGAAGAGTAGTGACTACGCAAGCCAATGAGATTTTGAGCCTTTATAGACTGACACATTCATATTAGTCTCATTGTCTTTTATTTAGGTGTGACCTTCATGATGTGTACATCTTAACTTTGCTTTAATTTTCTATTCAATACCACATTTTTATCACATATGTTAATATAGAAATGTTATAAGCATTCATTATTTCATAAGCTACATTAGCCAAATAGCCTATCCTTTATTTTCCCTTTTATTTTTTTACCACATTACATGCCTTACGCCTAACCAAATTTCCTACCCAAGCCTTAAAACTAGTGGAGCATTTGTTGATTATTGATGATTGTGGATACATAAAAGTATAAGTATGGGGGTGTGCATATATATGGGTTGGTTATAATTGTTAGAATATCATTTTATCTCATATCAATGAATTCCAAATATTGATATAGCTTCTTTCAATTTTTATTGAAAAAATGGAAAAAAAGAAAGAAAAAAGAAAAAAAGAAAAAGAAAAAAGTGTCCAAATAAAAGTATTAAGCAGGAAATATAATTGTTTTGCAAAGTTATTCATGAGTAGTTTTTCCTCTTAAAGTTGCATGGAATGGGTGATTTGAATATGATGCATATGTGGTAGCTATTATTTTGAAGGATCAACACTTATGGTTATAATGTATTGTTTATTATCAAGGGTTGATTACCAAAAAAAGCCTAAACTTTTGCCAATTTTCAATTATAGCCCGAACTTTAAAAGGTAGCAATAAAATGCCCAAACTTTGATTTTTTCAATTCTAGCCCAAACTTCAAAAAATAGCAATTAAATGCTCAAACATTCAATTTTTCTCAATTCTAGCCCAATATTAATGTTTCCATTAAGTTTACTGACGTGACTTGCCACATGTTTAAGAAACCTTAACTATTAATTCACGTCAGCTAAAATTAACATAACAAATAAAGATTAATGAAATGACGTCGTTATTAATGAAATGATGTCATTTAGTCACATAATTAAAATGATGTCATTGTTTTAAAATGACCTAAATCAGATTATACTGTCTCGATGACCTTAGGCTTGGATTTTAGTTTTTCTCTTCGTTTTTAGTTTGTTCTCTCGACACCCTCACCATTAGACGCCCTCACACTAAGGGCATTGGGAGAATGAACTAAAAACGAAGAGCTTACTGGTGCAGTACATTGTAATGTTAGAGTAGTTTGGGGCGTAATCGGGAGAACAACAAATAACGTAGGGCTAAAATTGAAAATTTTGAAAGTTTGAGCATTTTATTGCCACTTTTTGAAGTTTGAGCTAGAATTGAAAAAAAAAAAGTTCAGGCATTTTATTGCTATTTTTTAATGTTTAGGCTATAATTGAAAATTTGATGAAAGTTTCGTCTTTTTTTATAAGGCTAAAAGCCTAAATTGAGGCTTAACCTTTTTTAGTTTGATCAGTTTGAGACTTAAACTTTTAACTTACTCATAGAAGGTCTAAAATTTCACAAGTCTGCTCAATTAAAACTTTTTTACATGGAAATTAGGGCATATTTTACACTTGTTGTTATATGCAGGTCAGTTAGTCTAATTTCTTGCATGGATAAAGAATAACCTCTCAAAATATAAGATTTCTTCTCTATACCTATATTTAGTCAAAGCTTCAATTAAAACAAATCTTTTGATCAGTTACAATGCAAGTAATTCATCATTTCTCTATATTACTTGCTGATAAAAGAGCTATTGTTGATCATCATTTTTCATATTTTTGTGCCAATAAGTTTCTTTAGTGAAAAAAGAAGCATAGAGAACTTCTGTTATTTATTTAGTTTCTTTTTCATGATCTCAAAAATGAATACATGGATAGAAGAATCTACAAATAAGATTCCTGTAAAGTTAGTCTAGATAGTGCAACAGTTCAACATGTTTTCTGGTGTATATAAATTCCTACAAGGTTTTATGCTACACTACTACGTCCCATTATCTATGGTGAGATTAAGAATGGATTTTTGTTTGCTTGGCTTTCTTTCTTTGCTACCTAAGTTTAAAAAAGACTAGCTAATGACTTATTAAAGAGAAACCTACAATCTTGAAAAACCAAATTCTTAATGAATAACTTCTCCCCTCCCACTTCATTGCTATTAAAACACTCAATTAGGTATACATTTGAAGGAGATAACTGCTTTATGTTAAGAGAAAACAGAATCTATATAGACAACAGACATTATAACTAGCACATGGAATAACAAATAGAAGAGAAAAGAATGTCCTAAATTTACTAGTAGGATTGTGGTTTAAAATGGATGGATGAATGAAAGGAAAAACAAATAGACTAGTCGATAAGGAGGGGAGTGCCCCTTCCTTATCAATAGAGTTGGATTCCTCTAGGTAGGTCAATTGGAGTAAAACCCTGAAAGTGCTAAGTTGAGGGGTAGTTCAACCTCATCTACAAAGCCGTTTACATAAAAAGGAAAGAGAGAGAGATGAAATCTCTTCATATAAATGATGAAAATCTAGCAGCTGATGCCCCTGTATAACCTAAAAGGTTTATATGTATGACCCAAGAATGGGGATTTTGGAAGCATTCACTCACCATAATTAGCATTTTGTGGTGAATAACATTGAGATGAATAGTAGTGTAAAACTATTAGCGGCTTATTGAATTTGCATTCACATGTAGGTGTATGTGGATATATTTGCTACAACAATGCTGCTATTGGGATTGTCATTAGCATGTATCTATATTTCTATTTCATTTACCTTCAACTCTTCACCTTCTTTTTCTCCTTTATAATATCTATTACTTTCTAGCATCTGATGTTATTACTACTTGGTGTAATGAGTTTTGCATTTTAGCTAGCATTAGACTACAACACTATTTTGATTAATAGTAATTTGCTTGCTGGAATTTTTCGTGTTGGATTCTTATTTTTTCTATTAGACATGGCATGTTATTCATCTTCTTTCCACTTTTAGCATATTTACATTTTCAATATGGTGAGTTGTTATATATATATAAGTAAGAAAGGTTGTTTGCATTTATGTATACATTTTCATCTTTGGAATTGTGTTTTCAGGAGTCATATTATGGTTGAAAATGAGAAGAGTTAGATCTAAGATAGCTTTATCTGATATGTGGAAGGTATTTACATTTTTCTATACTTCCTCATATATTTAACATGGTGTTAAATAAATGCTTACATATTTATTTCAAGTGCTTGGAAGATTCTCTTAAAGGTACAATAATCAGGTCCAGAGGTAAGAAAAAATCACCCATCATGTTCTCCCGACATAGAATTAGAAGAAATGAAATTGATAGTTTTTGTAAAATAGAAAAATAAGTTGGTTTTTTAAATAAAAAAATCAAAGATTTAGTTCGGTTTTTGGTTTTAATCGAACTCAAACCAAACCAAACCAATATTTTTAAGTTTACTTTATTCTTTTTTTGGTATTATTAATTTATATTTTATTTTGTTTTTCTAAAATAAGTTATTTTGCAGAAGCGTATTGGGTATTGTTTTTCAAGAGCATACCACCCGTTAAACAATTTATTTAATTTCTTTCTTTTTCTTCTATTATTAAACCTTCTTTCTTTGGTGAAAATAAAAAATTTTAGTATGGCATTCTTATTTACTTAAATCTTTTTGGTAATAATGCTAAACTCATTCATTTTTAAAGAATATTAAACCTTAAATCGTTTTTATTTAATATTATAATCTTATACATTTTAATGGTCTTAGATAATTGTTTTTATTTTTAAAAATAAAATCAACTAAATAATTTCCCTTGATATAATATAAAGTTCTCTCTTATTTTTATATATTAAATTTTTTTAAAACTTTTTTTACTGTTAGAGTTAAAATTTGTTGGCCCAAAGAGTGTTTTTTCCTTTTTTTTGAAAGGTAAAGAATAAACTGAATGGAAGAAATTAAAACAAAGCTAGTTTAGGACAATAGAAGAAATTAGACTAACTAACCTGCATGTAACAATGCGTGTGAAACATGCCCTAATTTCTATCCAAAAAAGTCTTAAATTGAGCAGACTCATGAAATTTTAGATCTTCTATAAGCAAGTTACAAGTTTAAGTCCCAAACTCATCAAACTCAAAAAGGTTAAACCCTAATTTAGGCTTTTAGCCTTTTTTGTAATTAACCTTATTATCAATTGTTGTGAGTGATTTATGCTTTGTGTAGTTTGTGGTGTGAGAGCTTGAATTTGAGCTGTGAAATATAGTTTTTGCATTCATCATAATGGCTTTTGTAATGCACTATCCAAATACATCTCATCTGTGACTTTTGCCCACATTATAACCTTAAAAAGTCCTATTGATTCATGATTATGCATGTGAATCCTAGTGGTGAAGAAATGAAATGATATGTAAAGACATGGAATGTCATAATCATGAATGGTGTTTGAGTGTACCAATGGATTAATGCTATAAACACACTTTGTCCAAGTTTACCACTAGATTGCTTAGTCTCTAATGATGATTATTAATTGATCATAAGTAGAGGCATTGAATGTTAAGTTCTTGTTATGATTTTGAAAGTTATTTCTCTGTACTTATGGCTATCTATTATTAGGAAATATGGAAATTGTGAAAGTGTTTCATCTGTGACTTTGATTTTGTTGTTTTTTCCGAGGATGGTCAAAGACTAAATGTGGGGGAAATTGATATTTTCTTAATTGATTATATATTTACTCCATGAATTTTGGTGATTATTGCTATTAAATGTTTCAGAAACTCATTTTGGTTCTATTTGATTTTGGTACAATTTAGAAGCATAAAAGTTAAAGTAAGTTAAAAGTACATTCTTTAAGCCATATTCTTAATGTTCAAACTCAATTGTCATTGTGGAATAAGAAGGAGATGGATTAAGGTTAAGATGGAACAAGAAAATCTAAGGAAATGAAACTTTCAAGACAATATGGAAGATACAAGGCCATGTATACATTTGAAAGATATTCTTTGACTTGGGGAGATTTCTTGTTATACACGGTTTGATACATAGTCATATATCAAAGCGTGTATCTCTCCAGAACCCTAACTTTTGATATAAAACGACATTTGAGTAGCTAAACAAACATAAATTGTTTTGGGACAGAAACGAGGGGTAGAGCATGCATATTTTGGAGACTCGTGGAGAGCGAAGCTTCCCTAACCCGGTTCATAGGTGAAATCGATGACAAAGAACACAAATGGACGTATCTACATTGTTTTTGTGGTTTTTCTCTCTCTAGGGATTGTTTAGGTTATCCTTTGCTTAATTGATTTGGGTATTCATATATGGATGATCGTTATTCTCGTTATTGTTAGATTGTTTATGTATGAACCCATTGCTAGAATCGTTAAGAAAATACGTAAACATTTTGTTTAGATTCATTTGTGGCAACTAAGGACATTGAATCATTAAAGATAACATAATATAAGTTAAATGACTTGAGCTTGTGTAGTTATTGCCTAGATTGGTTTGTTTTCCTTATTCATAATATGACCATCTGACTAAATCTAGAGAACTTGTTCTAGGTTGTTAGATAGTTAGGTTTAATTAAAAAGCTTGTTTTAATTAAACACAACCTAAGAAAAAATCGGGATTAACAGAGCTTGTTGTTAATCTACGATCAATAGTTGCAAGGAGAGGTATAAGAACAACAAAACAATGAAATACACTTATTTGTGTATAGGTCAAGATTGAATCGAAGACTAGATCCCTAACTTATTCATCATTTTTATCACTTTTTGATTGTTTTCTTTAATTTGCTTTCATCAATTTAATTCCACTTTATTTTCTTTACCACTTTCATCCGAAACCAAACCCTCCCTTATAACTTAGACACCAATTCTTTTCATTTCAAAAGCTTTACACACACTCTCTATAAGATCGACCTAAAATTATCACCATTTATAGTTTTAAGTTTAGTTATTTTGTGTAATGTTATAAGGTGTTACCAATAACCAAAATTATATAAAATCATAAAAGTGCATGCATTTATGCACAGTCGTGCATTCCTTTAGGTTTCTGGCCTCGATATCTTCATATTTATTTCTCAATGTCTTCATTTAAATTGTAAATTTACTTCTCAACTTTCCAACATATCCTTTTTTGCTTCAAACAAAGCCCTATAGCTAAAGTTATGGGCCAAAAACCAGTGGCAAGTCAGATAAGGTTGAGACAGACTTTATATCTCATTCTCAGCCTTCTTAGCCTCCCAAAATAGCACTTTTGGGCCTCAAGTTGTACATAGTAATTATGTACCAAGATTTTGGGTTGAATTTGAGCATTTGAATCACCTCATTTGGATCTCGTAAGCCTTATATATGTCTATGTAAAGCTCTAGTGGTCAAGTAGCTACGAATCTGGACTTGCTGAAAATCTTGAGACTTTCTCTAATTATTCTCTAAAGAAAATGCTTATATTCAAACTCTCCATCTATGTTAAAAACTGTGCATAGCTTTTGTGCGTCAAATCTTCACTTTATGTCATGTTTTCATCTGAATTATTCCCCTTTAAGTCCAAAAGAAATTATAATCTGTAAAAGCACTTGAAGTGAATTAAGTACCAAATGTCAAATAAAAGTATAAATTATTTTAATCTAAAAATATTCCAAGCCTCTATTTCTATGTCAATATTAGCTTCCTTAATATATGTCATAGGTTTGATTCTAAATCTTCGTACATGTCTAGTTGACTTCTGAAGTTGAAGATAAAGAGGTCTTTTTCATTTATGAGGGTGCTTTCTAGACCTAACTTACCCCAATTAGAAAATGGGATCTTTTTTCTCGAGAAGAAAATAGCTTGCTAATGTAGAGCTCCACTTTAAGCTCTAACTCTTAAAACCTTTATATGAGGTAAGAAGCTTCGTTTCTATGATGTATCAATATGTGTTTCAACTTTTCAAGAGGCCATTGTCCCTTATAACCTTACTCTAGGTCTTCTTCATGTTGGTTTTTACTTTTTCCTTTTTCCTTTTTCCTTGAGGGTCTTCATTAGAAAGTTAAGGAGAAATCTAAGTAGAATAATTTAGGTCTAAAAATGGGTTGGTGTTTTGGATTGGTAAGGAAAGCATTGTTGAATGGGTTCAAAGCCAAAGGCACTAAAGTTTCAATGATTTTGGTTGAGGGTGAAGAAGACAAGGAAGGTATGGCTATTGTACTAAGCAAGAATAATCGAGGTGGTGGAACAAATTTAGAGTCAGAGGGAATTAAAATTCTAAGGATTTTAGTTAAGGGTAAAGGAGACAAGGAAGGTATAGGCAATATAATGAGCAAGTAGCTTTAAGTACGAGCAGTTACTCTAGAGGTGGAAGTTCCGTATATTGGTTCCATTTCCATAAAAGGAAAGGAACTAACTCAAAAGCAAGGCGAGGTAGCTCCCATATTTAAAAATAACCAAAGATAGTTTAAAAAGAACAAGTTTGGTGAGAGGTTCTATAATGAGGTAAGAGAGTTTAATAAAATGGAGCTATATTTCAAGAAGAACAATGATGGTGCTAATTTCATAATCTCCACTTTGAATATTTTTATATTCAAAACTCAACCTAAACTTAAATTTTTTAAAATTTAACTAAAGCTTAAATTTATGCTCGATCTTATCATAAGTTAGTTAAACTCTTTTCCACTTTATTATAATATCTTTATTATAAATTCTATAATCCTTTCCCAAGTGTTAAGATACTCATCTCTAACCTTTGGTTCATCCACTTTCTTGTATTAATTCTTATTATTTTGTAGGTTTCACAGACTTTTTAATGTATTAAGATTGGTACTTCTCTGACTCCTTTACCTACAGAGATTATTTGTATTACTAATGCTACCGTAATAATTTTTTCCTATTTATTTGTTGATCCTTTTTTAAGCCTATAAACACATCATTTATGCCTTCTGAATTAACTTATCCCCCTTATTAAACATAACTTCACAAAGGTACTCTCCATAGCTAATCTTCCTATAAAAAGTGGGTAGTAGATATGGAAATAGTCAAAAAAATATGTCCAAACTAGAGTGGACCTCTAAAATAATGTTGTTTTGGGTAGAATTCTTATAACAATTCCATTATGGTCTTAAACTTAAATAAGCATCAGATTAAAACAATGTTGTTTTGGAAAGTTTACTCACAATGACACTGTTTTAGGTTGCTGATCAACCTATTCCTAATACCTAATCAAATAGACTTAGCCCATCAATTTTGTGCTGGTTCAACTTAGACTAGGCCTAATTGCTAAGCCTAGTAGGCATGAATTTATACTTAAAAATTATCCATACTAACTCACCTACTATTTTCTTTATGTCTGTACTATGCTTAGTATATTTCTAACATTAAAGGACACTTTAATCCTTAAACATGTTCTTTATTCTCCACCAAATTTTCTCATTCTCCATCATTTCCTTCTCTAATATGAAACCTAGTGAAAATTGTATATTTAACTAGTCTCATAGAATTCCATCCTAGTCAATTATTCATTTTCTTACACCTTTTTAACTAGTACTAAGTGGTTACCAAGTATCCATAACTCATTAGTAATTACTCTTTGCAACTCAAGCTCATGGAAAAACTAGAATGAGAACAAAAATGAACCTAACACTTTAACACCTATTCCTTTACCAAATCACTAAATAGAAGCAAGATTTTATCTTATAATGTTGAAATTGATTCCTTTATTAATTAAAAAGCATGCCACAAGATTTTACTCTAACTCCCTCAGTGCTCTTTCTACTTATCCCTATTTTAGAACATCCTCCTTCATCCTCCTCACTTATGGAGATTTTTCATACGAGACTACAACAAACTTATATACAAGAGTCAACTAAAAAAACCTTATTAGTGACTGATAAGATAAAATTAACTTATTAATTGGCCTATTTGATAATAGTATTTATATGTCATTGCATTATTAATTAAGGGAGAATTTTTTAATATCAAAACATAATCTTGTAATTTGATGTTATGATTAGCAAATGGTAATTTATTAATTGACTTAAAGTTTTATTGAGAATTAGAGAAGTAATTTCTTTTACCTATTTTCTTCTTCATCTTTTCTTTATTAGGAATTTACATCTTTGATAAGTGTGAATTGCATCATGTTTTAGGTTTAGTTTGATATGTATTTAAGTGTTAACTTATATGTGTTTAGGTAAGAATTGTGTTAGTTTGTTAATTAATTGTTTTTAAGTGCTTTTATAGGTTAGGACAAGTCTTTGAGCGTAATTATTATGTCATTGAGGTACCTTGATGTGTTTGTTGGTGTTTCAGGGACAACATCGAAGAACGAAGAAGTTTCAGAGACACTCAGGCCGAAACAATGACCTACGATCATGACAGAAGCACTGGAGTCAGCCCACGATTGTAGCCCATATGCCACAATCGTGACAGAAGCCTAGGACATAGACTATGATCGTGGCCTGATTGTCATGATCATAACAAAAGGCTTAGATGTGGCCCACGATCATGGCCTGCATCAGGTAGACACGCAGACACTCAAAAACGTCAAATTTTGAGGGAATTTTTAGACCTTTCGGATCCCAAAAACCTCTAGGGCTGCCTTGAACACAAAAAGTATATAAAGAATAAGACAAAGAAGATGAGGGAGCTTTTGGATTAGCTAATTTTGAGAGAAACCCTAGAGAGAATTGTTGAGAGATCGAGAAAGGGAAGAAGGAAGAGAGAAGTGGAGAAGAAGCCGACATCGACGTACTTCCCCAATTTGGAGTTTCTCAATATCACTGCCTCCTGTCTCTATTTAAAATCCTATTTTCTGTTATTTTCCATTTTTATTATTATATAGAATTGAGAATAGCAGTTTGATGATAGGATTGTAAAATTTGAGATATTCTATACTCACATTCGGGTTTTTTATCTTTGATTTAATAAAATCTGATTGTTTATGTTTATTGAATTTATTGTGATTGATTTCTATGATAGCATAATTCGATAATAGACTAAGAGAGAAAAACAATTGAAAAATAATTAAATTGGGCTAACGACAGTTAGGTGATTTAATAAGAATGAGAAATTAATCAAATAGGTAATTATGTGAAGAGAGATCTTACATAGGTTCTCGATAGTTTATTGGACAAATTCAAATCTAATTAAGGTGTTGGATAGATTGCTAATTGAGATATTTCAATTTTTCATAATCTAATTAGGGTTTATAATTTAGGGTTATGGTTACAACTCGAAAGAGAGTAATCAACTAGTCTAGGACCAATAATCCAATAATTCATAATCAATTAGGTTAGCATTAAAGATAAGTAAAAATTTCCCTTTCTCTCAATTGATAGTTCCTTTAGGTTGATTCTTGAGTATGGTTGCAACTGCTATTTTGTTAATATTTTTGTAATTGATTATTGGAATTGAGTTGCATGATTGAATTAAATTCTTGCCTTAGTTTTGTTACATTTTGAATTACTGCAAATTATTTTGGCCTTAGATTTTAGGATTAGATTATCCCTCCTCATGGGATCGACACCTTAGGTACTACGTGAACTACCCGTATGCTTACGGATTATTAAGGCTATTAATTAGAACTTACACACGATAAAAAACCACGATCAAGTTTTTGACATCGTTACCAGTAGTTCTAGAGTTTAAGGCATTTAGTTAGTTTTTAAATTTTGTCTTCATTCTTTCTTTTCTACTTCTGAAATCGTGCTCTTGCATGAACATAAAAATCACGAGAAGTTCAAGTCGCGCAGCTAAAACCTTAGATTTAGACACCACTCAACTAGAATGAACCATTAGGAAAGCTCAGTGTGAAGAAGAAGAAGAAATCGCGACATGAACAATGGTCGAAGAATTTTGGAAAAATTTGGATCATGTAGCAAATCAAGGACGTCAATAATGCCCTTATGGACTTCATGAGACTAGGGTTCAATGCAACTAACCAAGGAGTAGCTAGGCCACCCATACAAGCAGTATCATTTGAAATCAAGCCAGCCCTTATAAACATGCTTCAACAGAATGTGCAATTTTATGGACTAACGAATAAAGATCCCAACGCACATATAGTGAACTTCCTTGAAATTTATGATACCTTTCGGTACCATCAGATGTCAGAAGATGCAGTCAGAATTAGGCTTTTTCCTTTTACCCTTAGAGATAGAGCAAAGGCTTTGTATCATTCCCTTAACCCATCACGACCTGGGATCAGCTAGTTCTTTCCTTCATAAACAAATATTTTCGCCTTACTAAGACCACTAAGATCATCAAGGAAATTACCAACTTTCAGTAAAGTGACGAGGAATCGATTTATGAAGCATGGGAAAAGATACAAAGATTTGCAACGAAAGTGCTCACACCACAACTTAGCTAAGGAATTCTTGTTACAAACATTGTATAATGTGAGTAACCCCACATACGAGAGGCATGATTGATGCAGTTTTAGGAGGATCACTGATGAGAAAGATAATGGATGAAGCCTAAGAGCTAATAGAGGATATGGCAAGTAATAGCTACCTGTAGACAAATTAGTGGAGTAGACAAACTACCACCTTCCGAGAAAAAAAAAGAACTATAGTTGTTAATCAAATGACGAAAATGCAAGCTAAAATTGATAACTTGACTTGACAACTCAACAATATGAAAACTTCGTCCTCAGCTTCGGTGAAGGCTGTGCAACTTAAGTGTGGATGTGGACAATTGGACCATGATATGGTGGACTGTTTCTTGATGAAGGAAAGCAATCCAGAGCAAGTGAGTTATATGGGAGCTCAATATGGACGAGGAGGGGGCAACAATCGCTACTCCAACACCTATAACCCTAGGTGGAAGAATCACCCTAACTTCTTTTGGACGAATAATTTTAGAGGATAGTTTAGACCTCAAGGACAATCAGGCTTCCAACAAGATAAATCAACCTCAATGGAATCCAAGTTGGATACGATTTTAGATAAGCTTGGAACTTTGGATGATGCACAAAAGAAGCTGGAAGGAAAATTTGAACAATTAATAAAAAACCATGCCTCTTCAATCCACAATCTAGAGGTCCAAGTACACCAATTGGCAAACACTTTCTCTACAAAAAATTTGGGAAGTCTTTCTAGCATTTCTGGAATAAAACCAAGGGAGCAACTAAAAGATATTACACTTTGAAGTGGAAAGGAACTTGAACAACCCACAAACACAATAGAGGAGTCCATCCATCTTATTAAGAAAGATCAAAAAAAGGAGAAAGAAGTGAATATGAGCGAACATCCTCCTTATATCGCACCTCCACCATATCAACCCTAAATCACTTTTCCTCAACGATTACAAAAGAAGAAGTTAGATACACAATTTGCAAAATTCGTTAAGAAATTAAAGACGATATAGATGTATCTCTCCTTTATAGAGGTGTTGGAACGCATGCCTAAATATACAAAATTTTTAAAGGACATGTTATCAAAGAAGCTTACTTAGGAAGATAACTAGACGGTAGCTTTAACGGGCATCTGTAGTTCCATAGTCACCAGCCAAACGCCATCTAAATTGAAAGATTCAGGGAGTTTCACAATACCCTGTGTGGTTGGTGAATTTGAATTCATAAAGTATTTTGTGTGATTTAGGAGCAAGCATTAATCTTATGCCTTTTTCGATATTCAAGAAGTTGGGACTGGGTAAGGTCAAGCGAACATCGATGTTAATTTAGTTGGCTGATCAATCCACTAAAAGACTATTTAAAATAGTGGAAGATGTTCTGATGTAAGTGGACAATTTCATTATTCCTATAGATTTTATAGTTCTTGATCTTAAAGAAAATAAGAACTATCCACTGATCCTAGGTCGACCATTTATGAATACAAGGAAAGCCATAATTAACGTTCATAAAAGGAAATTAACACTTTGAATAAGCAAGGATCAGATCGAATTCAAGATGAATAAGGCCTTAAAGAATCCAATAACGAGCTGCGCATGCATGAAGGTTAAAATTATGGATCAAAATGTGCAAGAAAAGGTCAAGAGTTGCATCGCAAAAGTACAGTCAGTAGAAGCAGAGACAGAAAATGAATATCAAAAACTTGAATCCAAAGGAGACAATGAGATGGAGGAGTCAGATGTTCAAATGCATCAAGATAAATTGGTTCGAACTGAAGCACCTATACCATCATCTACAGAAAACCACCAACATTAAAGATTCAACCTTTACTTGCACATCCCAGATATACCTTTCTAGCTAAAGGTCTAATAGTACCAATAATAATTTCCAATCAATTGAATGAGAAATAAGAAAATAAGATGGTAGAAATTGTTAAAAAGAGTATGGAAACCATCGAATGACAGATTGCTGATATTCAAGGTATAAACCCAAATGTTTGTATGCACAGAATAAACCTAGAGGAAGGATGTAGAATGGTGAAGAAGCGTCAACGAAGGTTGAAACCTAACATGAAGGAGGTGGTCAAGAAAGAGATAATCAAACTCTTAGATACAGTGATAATTTATCCCATCTCCGATAGTGAATAGGTCAATCTAGTACAATGTGTACCTAAGAAGGGTGGAATGACGGTAATAAAAAGTGATAATGGAGAAGCAATTTTAAGAAAAACGGTCACGGGATGGAGAGTAGGCATAGATTCTCACAAACTTAACTCAATGACTAAGAAAGATCATTTTCCTTTTCCATTCATAGACCAAATGATAGAAAGGGTAACTGTTCATTCATTTTACTACTTCCTGGATCGATATTTGGGATATAATTAGATCTTCACCTACCTTGATGATCAGGAAAAGACTACATTCACTTACCCTTATGATACCTTCGCGTATAGATGGATGCCTTTCGAACTTTGCAATGCCCCAGCTACATTTCAAAGATATACGATTTTTATTTTCACCGATATGATAGAAGATATAATGGAGGTGTTCATGGATGATTTTTTAGTTTTTGGAGATTATTTCGAAATGTTTTTAACTAATTTGGATAGAGTTCTTTAAAGATGTGAAGAGTCAAACTTGGTGCTGAATTGGGAGAAATGCTATTTTATGGTGCAAGAGGGGATGGTGATAGGGCACAAAATCTCACACCAAGGATTTGAAGTCGACAGAGCAAAAATAGAAGTGACAGAGAAACTTCCACCACCAAGCAATGTAAAAGGTGTCCTAAGATTTTTAGGTCAAGCAAGATTTTATCATCGATTCAACAAAGACTTTTCGCAAATCGCAAGACCTTTGACAAACTTTTTAGTTAGGGATATACCCTTCTTGTTTGATGACAAGTGTATGTTTATATTTAACAAACTAAAGGAGGCATTAATATCAGCACCGATTCTATCACCACCGAACTGGACACTTCCATTCAAAGTTATGTGTTATGCAAGCGACCAAGCCATAGGTTGCATATTGGGCCAAAGGAAAGATAAGAGGTTGCATACAATTTACTATGCCAGTAAAACCCTTACAAAACCTCAGCTAAATTACACCACTACAAAGAAGGAACTAATTGCAGTAGTGAACGCATATGATAAGTTAAGGCAATCGTATTCACCAATCACACGGCATTAAAATACCTTTTCAACAAAAAAGATGCAAATCAAAGCTCATTCAATGGGTGTTACTTTTACAAGAATTTGATATAAAAGTGAGAGATAAAAAGGGAGCAGAAAATGTGGTTGCAAACCACTTATCCAGACTAGAAGTAGGGGAATGCAAGCCAAGCGACAATATTAACGAAAATTTTTTGGATGAAACCTTCATGCTACTCGAGAGTTTGATTACACTATGGTTTGTCGATATCACAAATTATGTTGCCAGTGGTAAATTTTCATCAGATCTATCTTACCAATAAAAGAAGAAATTCTTGTATGATTGTAACTGATACATATGGGATAGGCCAATTTTATATAAAGCATGCGCTGATGGGTCGATGCGATGATATGTTCTAGAGGAAGAAATGTTAGACATCCTCAAGCAATGTCATGAAGGTCAGCATGTTAGGCATTACGGAGCCAACAAAATGGCGACTCGGATACTTGAGAGTGGATTTTATTAGCTACAATTGTTTAAAGATGCTTAGACCTTCGTGGCACAATGTGATCAATGCCAGAATTAGTAACATCTTCAAAAGAGATGAGATGCCTTTATCAAACATTTTAGAAGTGGAAGTCTTTGATGTACGTGGCATCGATTTTATGGGTCCCTTACTATCTTCAATAGGTAATATGTACATTCTAGTGGGAGTGGATTATGTTTCGCGTTGGACTGAAGCAATTTCATCTCCAGTCAATGATGGAAAGGCACTGCAAAAGTTTATTAAACAGTTATTCAACTGGTTTAGCGTGTTACGTACGATAATAAGTAATGGAGGCACACATTTCTACAGCAGATCTTTTGATGCCCTCTTAAAAAGATATGGAGTGTACCACCAAGTGGCTACACCCTACCATCCGCAAACTAGTGGCCAAGTGGAAGTTATCAATCGTGAGCTGAAATAAATTTTGGAAAAGACGGTGAACAACTCCAGGAAGGATTGGGCAATAAAGCTAGACAATGCTTTATGAGCCTATAGGACAGTTTTCAAAACACCAATCAGAACAACTCCTTATGGGCAATTGAATTAAATTCTTGCCTTAATTTTGTTACATTTTGAATTACTGTGAATTGTTTTGGCCTTAAATTTTCGGATTAGATTATCCCTCCTCGTGGGATCAACACCTTAGGTATTACGTGAACAACCCGTACGCTTGCGCATTATCGAGGTCATTAATTAGAACTTACACACATCAGAAAACCACAATCGATCTTCTTTCATTGAAAAGTTTAAAAGAACGTATTATCCCTTTAAGGAGAAAAAAATAGTAAATAAGAATGTGTTTGTAACTTGATTATCATTGTTATCTTCATTAACTATGAAAAAACTTAAAGTTTGGGAGAAATCTATGAAAATGATATTCTCAATTTCTCTCCACTCCTCCACCTAAATTCATGTCTCTTTCTTTTATTCTCTCTCTCTTTATATCTATTTTAAACTCGTCTCTTACTAACTATTTTTTATTTTTGTTTAATGATATTATACATTCATTTTTACCACATAACAATGGCCCTATTTTTTAGTGTCTTAATGTAAATATTTATTTATTTATTATAGATTTCAATAAGACTTTATTTTTATTTTGGTTTATTCTTTTATATTATGAATGAAATTAATCTTTGATTTTAATTTGGTTTATAACGTTTAGTTGAAGGGTTAGGGAGTTGAAACCACTGCATGTATAGATCACACCCTTTGAAATAAATACATGAATCGTTCGATAAACTTCTATATAGGTATGCCTTACGAATGCACCCGTTGACTCTAAGTAAATATATATAAAAGAGTTCCTTCCATAAGGTTTGGAAACATCTTTAAACAATATTTAGAACTGACTCTAACAAAAATATGGTTATAATAATTTCTTCTATAAAGCATAGGTATATATTATAGAAGTTTCTAGAATTGCCTGTAGCATAGTAGAGACCAAAAAAATCCCTTTCATTAGGTGTAAAGTTGCATCCAAAAAAATTAGATAGAAGACTCCCTTCCACACCTTTTGGAATATTTCATATTTTCCTCTAATAAAGAAGAGAAAGAAAACTTATATATGCATCCAATTTTTCATTCTGAAGAGTTGCTTTATGGAATGATATGGTATAATAGAAGTATGTAATGAATGATCCCTGGCTCATCATTGGTGACCTTAATTGTAAGTTGTTGGCGTTGACATTTGAAGGTTGAAGATGATTAGGGAAACTTTATAAGGAATTTAGATTAGCCCATAATGGAAGATTCTTTACATTGTTAAATAATCAGGAGGTTTAATTTTTAATAAAGAGAAAAATGGATAGGGCTTTAGTAAACTTGTTGTGGCTCTATAAATTCAATTCAAGCATAGCTTATTACAATAAAAATCTTTACTCAAACCATTCCCTTATGGAGATTCATGACATTATTGAGAAAGTAAAGGGTCCTTTTCCATTTAGAATCTATAACTACCTCAATTATATGGATGGGTTCCAAGAATTTGTATATAAAAGATTAGAGTAATGAATGAATGGTTATGGCTTTTACAAGTTCCACAAGAAGTTCATGGGAATAAGATAAGGGCTCAAATCCTTTCAAAAAAGCAAGCATATGAACACTCTTGAGGGCATATATGGAGCTAAAGAAGCATTAAACTTTATGATTCTCCCTATGATGGCCCTCTCAAGATCAAGTATAAGCAAACCTTGGTGAATTACATGAGTGCTCTAAAAGCACATACTTTCATTCTTATGAAAAAATCAAGGTTTTTATGGATGAAAGATGAGGACTTTAATTCCAAGCTCTTCCATATATCACTACTTGGTAGGAGGAATCGTAACAAAATGTCCAAGTTACTCACTGATAAAGGTAGAATTATCATTAAGCAAAATGAATTAAAAATACATGTCAAAAATTACTACGCTAAAGTATTGGGAACTCTAATGGCTGGGAATCCTCCTTACCTACTTCATAGCCTATCCATTCCTAAGGTAATCTCCCTTGAGCAGCCTGAATTTCTTACAAGAGTTTTGCTAATAACGATATAAGGGTAGCGGTATTCTCTTTTAGTCCATTTAAACTCTATGGCCTGATGGGTTTAATGGATTATTTTATCAACAAAATTGGAGCTCTATTAAATTCCATATATGCAAAGCTATTTATGAGTTATTTGATCATGCTCAAATGTTGAAGGTGTAGAATTGCACTCATATATATCTAGTCCTAAGAACTTATAATCCAAACTCTTTGAGAGATTTTAGATCTATTTCTTATTGCAATACATTTTATTAAATTATTGCAAATTGTTAACCAATAGAATCAAGCATGTGTTTCCTTTATTCATTAGTCAATCTTAAGCTGCCTTTATATAAGGTATAAGTATTGGTGATAATATGTTGCTTGTACATGAATTATTGAAGAACTACTATATCTAGGGCTTTAGAGCTAATTGTCCAATCAAAATTGACATTCATAAGGAATTTGTCTTAGTTAGTTAGGATTTTATGGTTCTTTCTCTACAAGTATTTGAGTTCCCTGATAGGTTAATTACTTGGATCTCTCTGTGCATAACCATTACTTCAATCAATATTTTGACAAATGGGAAAGCTAGTTAACTTAGTAAGGGTTCTAGAGAGCAAAGACAAGGTGATCCTTTCTCCCCTTATCTCTTCATCATATACATTAAGGTACTTATTTGCATTATCCATAAAATTTTTCTTACTAATTATGGCTTTAAGTATCATAGAAAGTGTAACAGACTGGACTCACCCATCTTGCTTTTACTTATGGTTTGTTATTATTCTATAAAGCTAATGAAGCCTCAATGGCTTACTTAGTGAGATCTTTAGAGGAATTCAATGCTTGTTATGGGCTTTATATTAACAAGGACAAGAGTTATATTATTACTTCAGTGGATGCCTTAAACTTAGCCTGGTTATATCTTCTATCTGAGGTCTATCATTCAAATCTCCACCATTTACCTACCTAGGTAATAGCTTTTTTTTTGAAAGCTAATGGTTCTCTCACTTCAAGATTCGTTCTTTTATCACCTTGTGCTAGATAGATTAGGGCAACATAAAACTTATAAATTCTTGAATCTCGTAATTTTTAGGAGAAGCTCTCTTATTTAAACTGCTAAGGGTTACATGATATGATTAGGAAAAGAATTAGGGCCTGGACATCTAAGTGCTTATCCTTCACTAGCATGTTTGATCTTTACCTAAAAATGTGTACTTTAAATGTGTTGGTAGTGGTTTGAGCTCAATGGTTAATGGTTTCTCAGAAGGAGGTGGGGTTGGTGACTTTATTCTCTCTACGAGTTCCTGCTTTTGATTATCATCTAACTCCCCTTAGGCATATGTTAAAGCCCATATTTTCAATTTCATCTTGAAACTTTGCTTTTCTCAATTTAGTTTCAAGTTTGGTGATGTCAAGTTCACTTAATCTGCTTGCACTTTTGGAACTTCTTATGTGCATACTCCTATTACACATAAGAAATGAGTATTAGATAAAAATAAAAAAAAGATCAAATTAAAACAATTTCAAATCACACTTGATGCTAAGCGCAATCTCCAGCAATAGCACTAAAAACTTGATAGCTCCTTTATGTTTAGGTCAAAGTTTAAAATTAATTAAAGTTGTTATTACCGCAAGTATACTATTCGTATAAAATAGTATAGTAAGGTATCATTCCCCTGAGGATTAGTTAGTCACCTTGTAATTAAAATTGACTTTTATTTGAGCAAACCAAATAATGAGAGATTGAAATTGTAAAAATTCATAATTTAAAGGCTTGCAAACACACTTTTAAATGTCACAAAAATAAGAACATAATTTGTTTTAGGGAATCAAATTATAAAGGTTAAGGTCATTCTCTCCATACCATGTAATCCCTCACGTTGGTAATGTAATCATGCTTAGTCCTAGGCATTCTAATGTATTGGCCCTTTCTCTCTCAATAATTTAACCAATTAAGCCTAAAATAAGGATTAAAGTTCGGTATATGATCTCTCAACCTACACATTTTACGTAACTGTTAAGTGGATATGAAGTAACATATTGGACAACCATCAAAATATCCACAATCTCTCTCTATGTGTCATATTATCTTGATGTGTGAAGGGCTCTCAAGACTGATAACTCTCATGGTACTTCCAAACTGATTTCCTAACTCCATTTCTCAATGTAAACAAAGCATATAAAGTCCACACATCATAAGCATTAAAGTAAACCATACATTAAACCAAAGTAAATTCTTACCTAGTTATGGTAAGAATAACCCTAAAATTTATTTAGAAATCCATTGCAATCATCAAAAACATCCTTATAACAAGTCCATACATCTTCTCCATGCAATAGTTAAACAAGAAAAAATGAGAGAAGAGAGGAGAGAATAGAAGGCTTATAAGTTAAAGAACAAAGTTGGAACTTAGTGTGGCAGCTTTGAGATCTCTTGAAATCACTGAATTCTACTCAAAAATCCACCCTAAAATGTGTCTATCTTCCTCCTTTGGTGTGCCGCATGACCTTCCTCTTTTCCTAGGGTTTAAAATGCGAGTTTTATACCTCTTTGGGTGCTTAAACCGATTTAGGATGCAAGTGGAGCAAGCTGGGTCACGATCTTGACCATCTATTTTTTTCCAACCTTATTTTCTTCTTTTGTTTCTCCTTTGATACCTAGCTACAACAAGTCCACGTGTAAGTAAGTTGATAATCATCTCAAATAAAGTCCAAATCTTGCCCAAACATTGACATACAACCATGTAAAATGTATGTACATCAATACACATGAAAAACATGCAAAACCTAAGCTTAAAAACCTCCATTTATAACCTAACATGTAATATATCATATACAATCACATACACATGTAAGTTATATGAAAATATCACAAAGCCTAGGCTAAACACCTTATTATGTATACTAAACATACACATTATCACATAAAATAACTTAGACAATTCTATAACAAATATCACTTATCAAGGACAAACTCTAAGGTTGTGGATTTGCTAACTAAAGGTTCGCCATTTAAAGCCTTTCATAAGCACACTACTTATATAGGTGTTATATATGTCATTTAATAATAAGTTAGTTTAGTGGGAGTCTATATTTATGGATACTTTTGGTTATAAACTTGCCTTATAGTTTTTGTATAATTTAATATTGCAGTATAAAGGATTTTGTTGGTTTACACTATGACTTCATTTGGTTTAGGCAATAAAGTAGGACCAATTAGGGATAGGCATGTCAAGATCACGTGATATGAAATGTTTATGCTACAAATTATACTTGATCTATGTCATTAATTATATTGATGTATATGACCGCTGATGGGTTCAATCACAATAATTGTGACAAAGATCTTTTTGATCCTATATTGATATGATTGATGGTTCAGAACAATTAAATATGATTTTATAATCAAAAAAATTTTAAACTCATAAGGTTTATGACATATAATATAAGGTATTATATCTATGTAGTCCAAGTGGAAGAAAGTTTTTAATGGACTTACATATATATTAATAATTATATTTCATGGCTATCATAAAGTTTAGCATAAGGCTAAAAGTGATCTAATAAGGTTTAAGGGTAATGAGCCTAAATCATCTAATGATATGAGTTATTATATGCATAAAAACCTTAATATTATATTGCTAACTTGTGATGGACAAAATTATGAATAAGCACTATATATAAATAAGTTGTTATAGTCCCCAAAAGAGAATTACGGGTTTCTTTTATGATAGCCATTCTTGGAAAGAAAGGCAATATATGTGCATCTCTTGAAAGGCTAAAAATCTGAAAGAAGTCCTAACACCCCAATCACGTATATTTCAACAAATTCACGTACGTTTCTGAAGTTAAATTTAGTTTTAATAATCCAACATGATTGATCAGGATTCATTTTGCATTAAAATCTAACGAGTTTCACGGGTTGGGTGAGTTTTCGAAGCCAATAAACCTCTCTGAAAATTGACTATGAAACTAAAAACACGATTGCACTACTTTAACTAGGGCATGCAATAATGTCATGCTATTTCTGTTTCAAGTTGATTAAGGTACAGCAGACACCAGTCAACTAACACGATATCAATTATACATTTAGTTAGAAGTAACAACCTAACTAGTCCGTTTCTCTAATTATTCTCTTGTAGATTTGTTTATCTATCTTTCTCCTTTCGAAATAGATCTTTAAATGGAACATAACAAAGTTTACAAGATTATCTTTTGCGTTCAATTCAAATAGAAGTTTTCTGCTAGGTTCCACGTAAATTTCAAAGTAAACCCCACAATTTCTAACGTTTCTCGTATTTTGCTGATTGACTTTTCAGTTAATATAATTTCTCTACGTAGTACCTTTTCCAAAGTAAACTGCTATGTAGTCCAGGCATCCACTTAGAAATAAAGAGGAAGTTAAAACTAAGTTATTAGATTAATGAACCTTAATAGCTAGCGCGTGGACCTATCTCTAGTCTTGGCGAAGTGGTAGACAAATAAATTTGGCTACAGTCAAAACGCCTTCAAATTTCGTCAAGCTTTAGTTCACAACGTTGAATAAATTATATATTCCACTTCGTGGGGTTGGCACAACCCTAAGCATGTGATCTTGCTAGCTATCATTACTATCAATATCAAGGGTCCGTAAATAAGCTGAGTTAATATTATATTATATGCTCCAACATCTCCAACTTTTGTCTCTGGTTTTACTATTAGAATCAACTCACCGCTCTTGCGATTTTGACCGGCCGTACTAAAGAGTAACTTAATTTGAATGAGATTCTAACCTTCTAAGAAAATATTTGATAATTTTTTAATTTAATAGTAAGGGCAATTATATTGAATAAAATAATAAGAGTAATGAAATATTTATTAAAAGTTCTCATTTTATTTAGTTCTGTAATGTAAATTAATACTTACTTTTTTATGTCTTTTTAATTGTTAGATAAAATGAGTAACAATTTTTTCCTAAAAGTATTATGGATGTTAACAAGCTTACTAAAGCTAACTTCTTGGACTAATTTCAAAACTTAAAAATTGATCTTAAGGAAGCAAACAAAGTTGTATGTTCCTAGCAATTTAATTCTACCACCCAAATGCAACTGATAAAGTTTGGAAAAGTTATTATTGTCATTCCATAATTTTGAGTAAGCTACATGTGTGATATTGACTAGGATATCTCCTAAGCATCAAAGACCACATGAAATGGATGCTCCTACTATAATTTTGCATATCAAAGTGTTGTTTCGTGCATAAAATAGGCTAGAGAGATATTAGACCTTTAGAGCATTACTTCGATGCAAGATGGCAGAAGGATCTTCAATAAAGTTGCATGTATTGAAGATGATTAGCTATATTGAGAAATTAAGGTAATTAAGTTTTTTTCACTAAACCATGAGTTAAGCATTAATTTGGCACCTCAGTCTTTTACTTCTATCTTTTCATAGTTCATCATGAACTTCCATATTAACCAAAAGGATATAGCATTATCTAAACTGTTGAATATGCTCAAAACCATAAAGGGATGCCTTAAGAAGGAACTCTATTCTATTCTTAGTTTGGATTCCTCTAGAAGCAAAAAGTGGGCTTTAAGAAGTTTAAGAATAAAAAAAACAAAAGGCTTCTACTAAAGCAGAAAAGGCAGATGCTGGTGTCAGGAAGAAGAAAAGTAATAAGGCATATGTTTAAATTATAGAGTTAATGGCACCGGAAAAGGAAATGCAAAACTTATCTTGCTATCTTAGAAGATGGGAAGCTTAAGATAGCTCTCATCTTAAGGTATATTCACTACAGTAAAGAGTGCTTTAGGCAACGACATGTTTGTATCAGTGTAAAATTGTGTTGCTAAAAATTAACATAACGTAACATTTTTTAAACTATTGCCTTTAATAATATTAAAAAGCAACGATAATAATAATTTGTTGCTACATATAAGAAAAGGCAACAAAACTAAAAAAATGGTTGCAATAAAGTCTTATGTATGCAACATCTAGAATTGTTGTTATAGTTTTTGTCATCTATTTACTAAAGGGTATTTACTAATGTTACATATTTATTTATATAGCTATTTACTAATGTATATTTAAAATATAAAATTTCTCTATTTACTAATGAATGTTTAGAATATGCCTAGCAAAATTAAATTACTACCAATTTTTATTTAGTAAAATTAAAACACATGATACAATTACTCTAAAATACACAGAAGTATGTGTAATATATACACATATGAAGGTGTCAAACTCTTTTTACCTAATTTGTCTTCCTTTTTAAGACAAAACCTAATCCTATGTTTCTTTCCAATTCTTTTCATTGTACACCCCTCGCTCAAAACTTCTTAATTTTTCAAGTAAGTCATATGTATTTTAATTGAATTCCAATGTTTATATGCATTACTGAGGCTAAAGATTTTATTTTTTTCTCTTTAATTGAGATCATTGTTCATCTGGGTTTCATTGTTTTCATCTGGGTTTCATTGTTTTCATCATTAGTTTAGGCAATTGATAAGTTTAAAATAGGGAAAAAGTATTTACTTGCTTCATTTCCTCAAGTAACTACTTTCTGGATTATCTTCAATATTTATATATTTCCTCAATTAACCTTTAACCTATAATAGTAGAAGTGGGCCTCTCTAGCTGGTGAAAAGTGGTGGGTGTCCACTAATAGCCATTCCTAGCTCGGCTATGACGACACAATTCTAGGAGGATTCAGTAATGGGACGTCCTTCGAACCTAAAAAATGTATGATGCTACTCGTTGTATTTCCTCAACTGAATACTTTTTAGATTATCTTCAGTGTTTCCATATTTCCTCAACTAAATTCTTTCTGGATTATCTTCAATATTCTTTCTCCTGTTTTATACTTATTGGTTGTAAGAGAAGATATGATTACAAGTTTATGATAATTTCTAATTGCAAAATGATTGCTTTACTTCTCTTGTTAGAATTACCCAATAGACAATTTTGGCTCTTTTTTTGACCGACTGATTTGTAGTTGTTCCTCCCAATCATCCTATAATCCTTCAAGCTTATAGTTTTCTTTAGTCTCCTCTTCGTTCTATCGCGAGTTGTCAGTTTCTTCACTTCTTTATTAATAAGATTTTATTCTAATTTTACATACTTGCAATTACTAGACAACACTTAAACAGCTCTTTGAAGATTTTGAACCAAATGAAGTGATCTAGATAAGTCTAACCCATTTAGGTTAACAAGCTCTTCTAGTTAGCCTAAATGGGAAATCCAAGGCTAAGGAATACAAAGACCCTATGTTGACCTAATTATTTCTTATGAGCAACACTCACTATATTGTGAGATCTGTACGAAGGTTTGGTTTATATAAAACATGGTATAAATTACATATCCTTAAAACATGTTATAGAATAGGGGGAAAGTAACTTAAGGAAAAGACTCCTAAACAGAGGTAGTTTCCATCTCTTTGACATAGCTTTGTGTTTAGTTTCTATTACACCATTTACATGTTAGTTTTGTCATTTGTTTTGCTTTCTCTTCATGTCTCATGCATGTTAGGTACCTGGAATTGTTTATTCATTGCTATGACCTTGGTGTGTCATTAGGCCAAGTTTATTTAAAATACAAGTCTTACTTTGTTAGATGTTCCTTTATTCTAGTTTTTGACTTAACAATTGAATTAGAATTATATTTTAGTAGTGATTACTAGTTTTCAGGAAATTTGTTAATAGTGTTCTTGTTTTTCTTTAGACTCAATCTCTATAAATAATTCTTGGGATGGTTGTAACCAATTAAGTTAAATCCTGCACTTTATTTGTTTCTTTCTTGAGCTTGATAACTATCCTAAAGCTTTTAATCATTGCTCTCTTACTCTCAAGTATTTCCCTATCAAGTTACATTTACTTATAACTTTTAACATCCCAAATTATATTGCTAATCTATAGAATAAAATAGTTCAAAAATATAGTAAGAATATTAAAATCACTCTACTTATAAGATGAAGCTTATAAAAATACACGAATTGTTCACATTATCACTATATTAGCATTCCGATTTTATTCACTTATCCTCAAGGCAGAATTATACAAGAATTACATGTTTGGGCCTCGACATATAAAAGGTATCTTATCTTTATTTATTCTTTTATATATAACTTCAATGCTTTTAGTACGAATTATTGCATCTACACCAAGGTCTATATCTTTTGCACTCCCTAGCATTTCTTTATGTTTTCTTTAGTATAATATCTTTCTATTAACATTTAAACTCTAATTAGGGAGGAGATTTTTAAAGCATTTTGTGAAATATTCTATTCTTCCAAATCATACATATCAATGTGAAGAATATCATATGACAAAGTTCTTTAAGTTAATATTGTTCATCTTATTGTCTTTTGCATTGAGATCAATTGCAAATTACTATTGCTTATTTTTCCATTTGCAAACATATTGCACCCAATGTGGATTGAAAAGACTATGCCTTCTGACTTTGTTTATAAAAAGAATTAAATAATTGTATTGCTAGTTTTTGAACTATATTAACTTGTCTTTGTTAAATGGAGATTACAATTAAGTAGTTGGTAGTTCATTCTTTAGATATAACAACATGTTTATGAGCATAATTGTTTTCAAATCATTCTAATCTACTTGCTTGTTTATATTTTTCAAAAAAATGATGATTAAGAATAGATAAGGAGGAACTTGTGAAGGATTTTGAAGTGCCCCTACATTTTTTTTAAATTTAGTTGACACACTTATATTCCATATGGATTAGAAATAGAAAATATTGGTGCATATTTTAGCTAATAATTTTTTATTGTATTTTGAATATGTTAAAGGTTGAATTTAATTAAGTCCATATGGACTATATGATATGTATGGTTACTTTTAATATTATATATCGTTATTTTAATAAAAATTGATATATGTTGTTGTTAATAAAAGAAAAAACTGTTATTTTCTTATTAGATACTGTTGCCTAAAAAATTCAATTTGTTGCATTATAAAGATGCAAATTGTTGTTATATTCATTCAACATCGTTGTTATAGTTTGAAACTGCTTTGTTGCCTTACTCAAAATTTTAGCCAACATTATTCATTGTGTTGCCTAATAAAAAAATGTTGTTTGCTTACACCTATAGCAATCCTTCTTTTATTTAACGATATGAATTTTGTTGCCTTAATAAAAAAGAAAAAATAGTTATAGTTATAGTTATGTTTTTGTCTATTGTCTAAAGCTCTTTTGTTGTAGTGATTTATGATTGAGATCAATCTTTCTACTTCAGCTCCACATTCTTCATTATTAGATACTGGATGTGGTTTTTATATTTATAACAATATGAAGATGTTAAAAAAGAGTAGATTATTAAGGAAAGGTAAAGTAGACTTGGGAGTTGGCAATAAAGCAAAGGTTGCTACAACTACAGGAACTTCTAGTTTATCTTTATCCTCTAGTATTATAATAGAACTAGATAATTGTTATCTTTTTTCAGTCATTGAAAGAAATATTATTTCCATTTCTTATTTAGATTTGAATGGATTTTTATTTATTATAAAGAATAAAGTTTTTTTTATTTTTACTTTTAAGTACTTTGTATGAATTATATCTTGAAAGATCATTCCCTAATATAAATAGTAAAAGAAATAAGTGACCAAAATTTATATTAATTATGGAATTGTAGGTTAGGCCATATAAAAAAAAGAATCATAAAATTACATAAAGAAGGATATTTAGATCCTTTTAATTATGAAATATATGAAAACTGTAAATCATTTGGATAACATGACCAAACTATCCTTTAATGGAAATGAATAGTCTTATACATTTAAATATATATGGCCCTATGTCTACTAGCACTAGAGGTAGGTGCTTAGATTTCATTACATTCACATATGATCATTTTAGATATGTTTATGTGTATTAACTGAAACAAAATTCAAAATCATTTGAAAAGTTCAAAGAATTTAAAGTTAAAGTAAGTATCAAGACACTCAGATCTAATCAAGGTGGTGAATACTTACATCATAAGTTTCGTGGTTACTTAAAATAGAATGAGATTATATCACAACAGACTGCATATGGAACTCCATAACAAAATAAAGTGTCTGAGAGGAGAAATCATACTCTATTACATATGGTACGTTCCATAATGAGTTGTGTAGTTTTTCCTATCTTCTTTTGTTAATATGCCCTTGAAACCACTGATTACCTTCTAAATAATGTTACATCTAAATCAGTTAACAAAGACTAGTAGTCCAAATTTATCATATAGTCTTTCTTATCTTCTTTTGGGAATATGCCCTTGAAACCACTTATTACCTTCTAAATAAGGTTACATCTAAATCAGTTAACAAAGACTAGTAGTAGACGAAAGTTATCACATATAAAGATTTAGGGAATTGATGCTTATGTGAAGCATACAATATCTAATATGGTTCAAGCTAAGTTAGATATATGAAAATGTAAGGGTGTCTGAAATAGAGTATTGAATATCAGTTTTAGCATCCTTTTGAGCAAAAGATATTTGTATTAAGACATGTTATGTTCTAAGAAAGAGAATTTATTCTCAAGGAAAGTAGTGAGAGTGAGTTAGAACTTAGAAAAGTTTAAGAACCATAAATGCACAACCAAATGGAACTTGAACCTCAAGTTTATATATGTGATGTACAATCAAGAGTTCAAGAGACATAGTATGTGACGCATCCCCTTACCAAATTAGATCTAAATATTAGAAAGATGAAAGATAATGCATCACTCATAGATGATGAGCCTACTAATTTTATGTAAGCAATTTCTAATATTAATTCTTTAAAATATCATGAAGACATGATATCTGAATGGAATCCATCTACGTGAATTAAGTATGGAGTTTAATGGATGCTCTCGATAGTATTGTACCTATTAGAAACAAGTGAATTTTTAAGAGAAAAACTAACATAAATGGTAATGTACACATATACGTAAGGCTAGTGCCTAATGGTTATAAATAAAAATAAGAAGTTAATTTTGATAAAACCTTTGTGCCAGTAGCTATGGTTAAGCTTATAAGGATCTTATTGACTATATATGTATATCATGATTACAAATCTAGCAAATAGATTCCAAAGCAACCTTTTTTAATAGAAATTTTCTTAAGGATGTGTGTGTGACCCCAACCTAAAGGTTTTGAGTCCAAAAGATTTTCTAATCAAATATGTAAGTTTCAAAAAAATTATCACAAAGTTGGAACATCTATCTTAGCGAGATAATCAAAGAGTTTGATCTCATCTAAAATGTAGATGAACCATGTGTCTATAAGAAGTTTTGTGAGAGTATAATCATCTTCTTAGTGTTATATATAGATGACATATTGCTAATTGGAAACGATATGCCAATGCACTAATATGTAAAGATTTGGTACTCTAAAAGCTTTTCCATAAAAGATATAGAAGTACTTAATATTCTAGGACTAAAAATACATAGAGAAAGATTAAAATTTTGGTTGGCTTATCCTGATCAACGTAAATAGATTGGTTTAGCATGGAGAATTATAAGAGGAGACTCTTACTTATAGTATGATATTTCTTTTATAGATTATATGTCCAAAGAAATAAAAGAAAGAGATAAAATGGATTGCGCTTCATATCCTTCGGTTATTACCAATCATGTATGCGACGTTATATACTAGATCAATTTGTCTTTTATGCTTTGAGCATAGTCAAGCTAATCCCAGTGATAGTCATCGGACAATTAAGAAAGAAAAAATTTTAAAGTACTTAAAAAGAATTAAAGATATTTTCTTGGTTTATAAAGGAGTTGAACTAAAAGTTTAGTGGTATTCATATGCAAGTTTTTAGTCTAATCTAGATGGTAATAGATAACAATCAAGTTATGTCTTCACTTTGAATGACGTTGTATTAAGTTAGAAAAGTTTCAAACAACTAACTATCACTGAGTCTAAGATTGAGGCAGGGTATATTTTAATGTTAGAGGCAGGAAAAAAATGAGTTTGAATCAAAAAGTTTATCACTGAACTTAGAATAGTTCTTAGCATTATTAAACAAGGAGTACTGTACTATTATAACAATGGTTTCATTTTTCAAACAAAGGAACCAAGGTCTAATCAATGATCTAAACATACAATCAAGAAGTTTCACTTAATTATAGAGATAGTGGAGCAAAAGATATTGCATTAAAGCGAGTTTTTATTGAAGAGTATCTTGCAAATCTTCTCACTAAGTCGTTGTCTCAAAAGACACATAATTGACATTATATATTATTAGATACATAAATGATTAGCTTTAATGTGGTGAAAGATTGTTAATTTATGCCCTTGTAACTAATTAATTGATTGCAATTTAATGTATGACATTGTTATTTCAATCAGTAAAGACTTTATCTTTATATATTTTTGTTAATTATATATAACACTTAATACTAAAGATAAATTTCTTTGAATAATTTTGTGTAATTAAAATTAGGGTGAAACCATAATTATGATATTTAATTTATATTTATGCATTATTCTTAAAATATTCTTAGTTGTAGTTTCATCAAGACAGAATGTTGATAGAATGGTAAAACTATCATACATTATGTTTCTTTCTTATAAAGAAAGTAATTAATCTCATAAATCAAAATATGAAGATGCAAACAAATGCACGTATGCCTACTAAAGAAAAGTTTGTTCATCTAGTTTGATTATGAGGATCTTAAATATAATATTATTTGCATATCTATAAATTTTCTCACTATGATCATTGTATAATTAATCATTAGACTATAAGATATCTCAAATGAAAATCAATATATTTCAATGCTACTTATGACTTATTCTATTTAAGATAGCTTAGTCAATATTACTTGGATACAATATAAACTACATAGAGATAGTTTTATAAGTTATAATTTGTCAGTATAAAATAATTAAAGAGAATGTTATACTGTACTTGATTGGTAATGATTTAAAGAATTCTTTAGCTAAAATAAGTTAAAATTTGAAAAGAATGTTTTCAAATATTAATTATAAATCAATTACAAACATGATTAGATTTTCAAAAGTAGATATATAATTTATAATCATTTTCAACATATTAAGAGCTTAATAGATCACAAATAAAGAGTAGTTAAAGAAAGAAAATTAATTTAAACTAAGTTGCACTTAAAAGTTTGAGAAACTTCAAATATCAAATATGAAATGTATGATTTTATTAAGAATAAATAATAATTATAATTAAATTACACTTAAATCATTAATTTTAATTAAAAAATCATAACATCTTTTTTATAAATAGGAAAAAGATATTCAAGAATTAACTCTCACCTTTACCCACCAAATAACCGTGTTTACATTTTGAAAATGATCAAAGTGATCGTTGCGGAGCGGAGTTGTTGAGTAACTTCTCATAATAACTTATCAAATATTTTTAAAATATTAAAAATTGGGTAAAATTGTTAAGTTACTATACGTGAAGTATTAAAAAATAGGAATTATTAAATATCTACTGCTGATAACTTATCAAATATTTTTAAGTATTAGAAGTTGAGTTATCATTGCATTAAAAACTTTCGTGAGCATTTGATTGAAATCTTTAATTTTTAAAGTTTGTTATGAGATTTAAATTATTTATCTTTATTATCTATTTTACATTAATTAAAGTATTTACCTTACCTTGAGTTGTCGGAAACCGGAACACGTAAGGTGACCAAAATCTTAGGCATGCGCATGTAGACAATTCAATTCCTTACATTTGGTATATGAGTAGTATCGTCCAGCATTTTGAGTCTTAATTTAGAGAGAACGATTAGTTTTATAAACAAAAGCTCTTTAGTTTAAGTAAACGGAAATTCCATATCGATTCATCATTTAGATTATGAAAGCGTCTAACTTTATTCGAAAGGTTCGTGCTTTACATTTTTTTTTAATACAAAGGAGAAAGCAAAGCCTAAACAGTGAGCCTTAGGGTTAAAATTCCACAGATATCCTCAAAGAGAATAGCAAGACATCCTGAAGGAGAAGACTGCAAACTAGTAAATCCGAAGCCAAAAGACTCCGCATTAGAAGCCAATCAATCAGCACAACGATTTCTTTCACGAAACACATGGCAGATGCAAACCGTCCAAGATTTAGCTAATAGAACATGAATAGCCTTTATCAAGGAAGTAGTATAGGAAGACCTCGATCTTGAGGAGAAAAGAATGTTAATGATGACCAAGGAATCAACTTCTAGCTTAACCCGTTGATAACCCAATCCTAAGCCAGATTCAATCCCAAATAAACACCCCATAACTTAGCATCCAGGGGGCGAGCAAAAGCCAATATGATGGATGAACTCTCCCAACCAAACATCGGAACTATCGCGAAAGAGATCACAAGCAAAAGCAATCCAACTTGACATTTGCTTCGCCCTGTCCGTGTTCAACTTGATCCATCCCTCACTCGGTTTGGCTCAACCAATATGCCTAATGCTACTAGTGCTATGACCATCAGGAGCTCAAGAAGTAACTGTACTTGCTTTCAGAACCCAAGTTGCATAATTTAAAACAGTAGTCTTGCAAGCGACTGGCTAGGAGAAATCATCCTCGAATAAACTTTTATTTTGCTAAAGCCATAGGAATTAACAGGAAACCCCAAAAATAATTGACCACCTTAAACCATTAATTTTTACGTGATTGTAGAGATTTGAGGTCAGCCACGTCGAAGTGTTAAAATTAAAGAAATCCGTAAGGGCCACTTCAGATAATAATTGCATCCAAAATGGGCGCACTCTAGGGCAATCTCTATTTAAAATACAAAGATTAGATCATCGACTTAATCTAATCTTTGCATTTTTTAACCAAATTATCTTTTCTATTTAAATTAAAATATGTCCTTAATAACCTATATGTTTGTGGTAATGACTCGTGATGCATTGACTACAGCCCCGGCCCTGGGCAGGGGCGAGCTGGGCTCCTGCCCAGGGCCCACTTTTTTTCCTTAGTTGTTCTGTTCTGTTATCATGTTCTGTTCTGCCCAGGGCCCACTTTTTTTCCTTAGTTGTTCTCTGCCGCCGCATCCCACATGCGCACCTCTCTCCATCAGTCCATTGGAGATTTTGTTTCACGTATACCTCACGTCCAGACGTCCTCACCTGTGACGAAGAACCGAAGAACGCCGCATGTTTATGCTATAAGCCTATAACGATATAACCTCACAAAACTTCAAACTTCTCTCCAACGTTTATGCTATAACCTCACAACTCACAAGTTCCTTACTTCCTTTTATACTTTCC
The DNA here is from genome assembly GCA_025629805.1 of Erythroxylum baracoense. Taxonomy (NCBI): domain Eukaryota; kingdom Viridiplantae; phylum Streptophyta; class Magnoliopsida; order Malpighiales; family Erythroxylaceae; genus Erythroxylum; species Erythroxylum baracoense. Next base: position 22,033,577 of record JAOTAY010000002.1, read on the forward strand.
AGCTTTCACTGCTACACGTAACACGTCTTTTTGGGTCTACACTACACAATAGTATATGGAGGTTTTAAGGTACTTATGAACAGTCGTTTTAATTTTATATGTTCATATATATATATATGAAAATTGGTTGTAACGCTATATAATATTGCTCAAGTAGTGAAAAACATTTGTGACGTGCTTCGTGATTTCTAATAGTATCATCGGCTATTGCACAATTGAGTTGTTAAATTCAAATTTTACTATTGTAATTTTTAATCATGAACTTTGTTGTATCTTTCAGTGTGCGATTCTAAACACTTACAAGTAAACTGTTGGGGCTCCTTCAAGCATTATAATCAGGTGATATTACTCCTATCTTCTATAATTGTTTAGATTTGATAAGATGTTATCGAAAAAACATTTATCGGGAAGTGAAAAACGGAAAAAAAGGAAACGAATTGAGCAACTAACAGAAAAACAAAAAGGGACCATGGATAAATTTGTCTTGCGTGATACGAGTTCACATGAAGTTCATGAGGATTTATGTGTTGATGGTCATGATGAAAATGACAATGTGGAGAATAGATCAAATGCTGAAAATTGTGATGTCAATGAACATCCCATCCTTCATTTTGATATTTATGATCCTAGTAATTGGCCGGATAATCTTGATCATGAAACAAGAGACTTACTAGTTGAAAAGGGGCCTATAAGGGAATTAGATCTTGTATTTCCATTGGATGATAATTCAAGACATTTTGGTTATAATCATTATTCGAGAAAGTTGAGTAACGGTGAGACTAGTGATAGAAAGTGGTTGGTGTACTCAAGACGTGTGGATAAAGTGTATTGCTTTCCCTGCAAGTTGTTTAGTTCTAGTGTTAACAATCATTTCCTAGCGAGTACCGGGTTTAGAGATTGGAAGCATCTCAGCGAGAGGCTCAAACAACATGAAAATAGTCCTGAACATATGGCTAATATGAGTTCCTGGAAGGAACTAAGTGTCAGGTTGAAAAAGAATGAAACAATTGATAATGAATTGCAACAAGAAATTATGATAGAGAGAGAGCGATGGAGAGAAGTTTTGAAAAGAATAGTTGCTGGTGTGGAATTTCTAGCTGAATATAATCTGGCTTTCCGTGGCTCCAATGAGAAACTTTATGAAGTTAGTAATGGTAATTTTTTAGGACTTATGCAAATGATTGCTAAATTTGACCCGGTAATGCAAGAACATATTCGGCGCATTAAAAATAGAGAAATTCATCATCACTATCTTGGCCACAAAATTCAAAATGAATTGATTTCTCTATTGGCATACAACGTGAAAAGTTCTATATTGAAGATCATCAAAGAGGCGAAGTATTTCTCTGTGATTCTTGATTGTACTCCAGATGTGAGCCATCAAGAACAAATGACTCTAATAGTTCGATGTGTGAATATGTCAAATGACAAGATAATGGTGGAAGAGTACTTTTTAGAGTTTTTGAAAGTTGATGAGACATCTGGTTTGGGACTTTTTAATGAATTATTGGAGGTACTGAAGTCTCTTGATCTTAATGTGTATGATGTGAGGGGTCAAGGTTATGATAATGGTTCAAACATGAAAGGGAAACATCAAGGAGTTCAAAAGAGGCTTCTTGAGATAAATCCAAAAGCATTGTATATGCCTTGTGCGTGTCATAGTCTTAATCTTACCCT
>JAOTAY010000002.1:22085604-22120439 GCA_025629805.1 Erythroxylum baracoense
TTTCCTAATTTCTCTGATTGATCTCTCATATACCCGTTTCCTTGGTCCGACCCGTTATACGGAAACGGGATGTTACATTAATGAGATTAATGTCAATGATTAAATGTATGTTTGTAACGATGATTGGATGTATTGTACTGTTAATAAAATTTATGTTTGCTTTTATATATATCTAATATAATGGAACCAGGTAAAAGGAAAGAAGGTGGCAAATATCAAAATTATGGAACAGAGGGATGTGCAACTTAAACCAAATCAATCAATTCTTAGCTAACAATAACAATCGACCTCAGTCACCATTGAAGCGAGTCAGCAACAACCTCATTCTTCCTTAAACAACAATGAATCAATTAGTACATAGGGATCTGCAGGTTTGTTAATCTATAAAACCTACAAATAGACTTATGCTCAAATATATATTTACATGTTTAATGCGTATTTTCTTATCATTATTGATTTGTTGTCAGGTTCAAATGTCAATATCAAAAAAGACGTAGAGGTATAACTAGAGGTTGTGAATTGTAATGAATGAAGGTTGTAATAACTAACAGGTTGTCAATACACATTGATACTTTGTAAGGTCGTCCTATAGACAAGATCCAGTATACAAAATTATCAAACGAGTTGAGGATTATCGTGAGAATGGAATTACCTTACCTCAAGCATGCTAAGGACTTAAAGGAAGATAACTTGCTTGAAAATGATTTGTATAAAGTTGTAGTAACTTTTCAATTTTTTTAACTATATGCAATATTGTTTCACTTATGATAAGATTGATTACAATTTTACTTATTGTTCACAAATGAAATTAAATGTTGTCGGTATCGAGAACCTTGATGTTTCAAACTGTGTGACGTCATTGTTGAAACAAAGGACCACTGATCATCGTTATAGGTTGCATCGGTTTTATAAATCATTTCCTTCTAATACGGAGGTAAGGATTATGTTTCAAAACAAATGTTTCAAGAAAATTGGAATAATTTGTATGATTATTGGGCCTCTCCCAAAGTTCAGGTTTGTTTTCTTTCCCTTAATATTTGCTTCCATTAATCTTGTTAGATGATTTAATGACTACCTAATTTTTTTCTTTATTTAGGAAAAATGTGAGAAGGCAAAGGTAAAATAAAGGAAAAATGAAAATACCTTACAATCAAGGGTCCAAATCATTTGTAGTCATCGGAAATGAATATGTAAGAACTTTGTTTACAAGTTATAATTATATCAATTAACACTACATTATTTATTGTGTCTTGTATTTTTTTCCATAAAACAGATTAAGAAGGAACTACATGGACAAGAGTGTGATAGGATCACACTGTATGAAGTCACTCACTATATGGAAGGTCAAAGGTGGATGTTAGAATAAGCGAAAAATAGTTATGTAAGTATAAAAATTTGTTTAAATTTTAAATTTATTTATTTACTTAGTACTAAATTATAATATTTGCATTGAATATTAGTTTTGTCTTTTAATTTTAGAATAAGATATAGGAGTTGTTACAGAAATTAATGTAAGAGAGCAATGAGGTCAATGTTGAAGAAATTTGCAATACCATGGTTGATACACTTTCTGGTTATATCAAAGTCTTGGCTTTAGTCCTAAGCCAAATGTTTTAACCTCATCAAAATCGATATATGTTCACCATCTTGAAGAGGAAAACAAGTCGTTTAAGGTTGAATTACAACATAATCGAAAAAAGTTGGTCAAGTATGATAAGTACTTAAAAAAAAAACTTTGGCATGGATTATTAAAGCAATGAAGATGAAAGTGAAAGATATTAATTACATCTCTTCTACTTTTTCTCTTAATTCTTATTCATATTATAATTACGGGAATGACTAATGGATACAATTGTGACTAAAAATTAAAGTAATTCATTCTCTTCCAAAAATAATACATAATTTTTGATTCGAGGTTTAGGTTCGACCTCATTGAGAAAATGCCATGTCTAAGAACATATCGATCAAAGTAGATTCTTTTTTTTTATCAATCAAAATCGTTGCTAAAAGCTTTTTGCTACGAAAGCAAATTAGTATTGCCAAAAACCTTTTACGATGATTAGTCCAAAAAGTCACCTATAGTTTTCAAAGATGGAGATTTAGCGACATTTTGGGTGATGAAAATAAATCGTTGTCAATCCTTTCTAGAGACGATTTTCTTACCTTTACTACGATTTTTTTCATAGCCAAAGGTGAACTTTATTGTAGTGATATAACCAACACTTTCTCCAATAGTGTCAAGTCGGCGTCCATGTTTATCAATGGATAGCTTTGATAGCTTCGAACAAGTATTCATCAAGTTCTTTTGCCCGCATGTATAGTTGTAAATTAAACGTAAGGTAATTATTCCAGTGTAATTCATCGTAAACTAACAGTTTCCCCAAGCCTTTGGATTTCCTGTATAGATTTGTTCATCCAGGTTGTCAGAGAAAATGACAAGTTACCAACACAAAAATGTGTGTACGTAAAAGACATCCATTTCGAAGTTTACTATCCGAGTCGATCTACGGGCAATAGTGGTTTCAGGGGGTTTGGTGTTGTGAGCTGTCATAAGAATATACATCAAAATCAAAACCATAAGACATCTAAAGCTAAAGTTTGGATAAGTTGGGTACTCATATTCTCATTTTTGTAGTATTATGATTGACACGCAAGTTATGTGTACAATATTACTTGGTAGTCTCTGCAGAAATGTAATAGAGCTTGTAACGGGTGTGGATCAGATACCGCATAGAAATTCTTCAGCTCCTCTGAAACCTTCCTGCAAATGCGGGGCTTGGAATAACATTATCTGAATAATGGAAATGATGAGCGTCTTTAGTCCAAAGCTCCCACCAGGCTTCAGATTCCATCCTACAGATCAAGAGCTTATTGCATCTTATCTGAAGAACAAAATTTCATTCCCGTCGCACCCTCTCGTCTCTATCATTGCTGATATAGATCTTTATAAGTTCAATCCATGGGAGCTTCCAGGTAAGGAATGCTCGTTGTCTTTTTACCTGCACTTTGTGTGTACTATAGACTTGATACGTTTGATATATATTACTTATGTACTTATAATAATGCCTTGTTTTTCTTTGTCCCGTCAGCTAAGGCTTTGTTTGGTGAAGGTGAGTGGTACTTCTTCACTCCAAGAGACAGAAAATACCCAAATGGTGTCCGGGCAAACAGAGCCGCTGGTTTTGGATACTGGAAAGCTACCGGAACCGATAAACCGATTCTTGACCCAGTTGGTTCACAGTGTATTGGTGTGAAGAAGGCTCTGGTCTTCTACAAAGGACGCCCTTCCAAAAGTGTTAAAACTGACTGGATCATGCATGAGTATAGGCTTCTTCCTGATGCATGCCATGCACAAAGCCTGGAGACATCAATGCAGGTAAGTTGTACTCTGCTTGCAAATAAATAATAAAAAAATATTATAAGTCAATATCCTAGATCACGTTCAGAATCTGTGCTGCTAAATTTATTTTCCTTTCTTTGGTCAATCGTCTTGTTCAGTTGGACAATTGGGTCCTATGCCAAGTTCGTCACAAGAGAAATGTCCTGCAGCAAGGAAAAGACTACGGTGGCAGTCTGGGCGTGAACCCTCCAATATTGGAAGACAAAGAGAACGACAAGTACGATAAGTTGTTGGAGGATGAGTTTCAAGGCAGTCCTAGGGGTCGTCGAAAGAGGGCATACATAGATGAACAGTGTGAGATGTACTTGACCTGCCAAGGAGGGTCTTCTAGACAAATTATTACAGATATAGGTCCTTTTGGTCACATTCCTAATGTTTCTCCACTCAAAGATGCACTTGAACATATAAAAAGAAGACTGCTTTCCGAGAACATGGAGGCAGAATTCCCATCAACTCAAAATGAAGCACTAGATTCATCTGCCAACAATGTTGAGGACAAGGCTGACTCTTTCTGGAACCCATTCTGTTAGACTCAATCCCAATCTATTCTGAGGATTCTTGAATCCTTCACTGTTTCCCCTTTCCTTTAATTAATTGAGTAGCATTAGGGAAGCTAAAACTTCTATTAAAACGACGTTGGACCAATAAATTTTGTTCATCATAATAAGTGGTCATCATTATGTGAGATCCTCGGATCCTTCACACTAGACCTCATGAAACTACCACGTCATTTGGTGCAAAAATGACAGTGCTAGAAATCTACCGTTTTTTTTGGGGAAAAACTTCAGCTCCACTTTAATTGTAATCAGTTTGTGAGGCATGCCTCGCACTAGAGTAAAATGGTTTCATCTTTAACGTGTTCTGCTCATATGACCTACAAAAACTTCAGCTCCATTTTAATTTTAATCAGTTTGTGAGGCCTGCATCGCATTAGAGCAAAATGGTTTCATCTTTAATGTGTTCTGCTCATATGACAAATCTGTTGATGATTTAGTTGCAGTAAGCAAAGCAGTATTTCTCAAATTTTAGTTTTGTCAATAGTTGGTTTTATACTTTTATCATATCTATCTCTAATTGTAAGATTGGACGTTTGCATTAGGGATTGGAAAGCGACAGATATTACTATTATTATTATTCGACAGCTCCTTGGACTCCGGATTCGATACCTTTATAAAGAAACTATACATCTTGGCAGAAGTAGGGACAAAACAGTGGAAAGGCCGAAAACCTGCAAAAAGAAACAAAAGGGGAGTGATTAAGCTGCAAGTGTTACCGGGTTCAAAGAATATTTACTCATCTCAGTTTTCAGAGTCACCCCCAAGGGGAAAAAGATAATATAGCTAGCAGCCACAGGAAAAAGCAAGAAATATGAAGCCGCGACAAGAGCAGTAGTAGAATGGTAAAAGCTATCTTCAACACTTCAACCATGAAAGATCAGACATTTTTGTGTTATCTAATATGCGGAAAGAAAACTAACATTAAAACAAACCAAAAGTGCCTAAAGTTCGGAAATACCAATGTTTGCACTATTGCAGGAGCATACTTTTGCATCAGCTCTTTTCTCTGTCAACATACGCGAAAAAAACTGTATATTAGTTGCATATCCGCTGAATATTCACCAATAGCTTTTTAACGGCCACCGACCTTAAAGACCTTTTGATGATGAGACTCGTTCACTTTGGACAACAGAAGAAAGATGGTGTGCGAATACTCCTGGGTCACTGTTTATACGCTGGCTAAGGCCATCTCCAACAAAGGCACCAAACAAAGAATTCACTGCACCAAAATCCAACACCAAAATGGTGTAATGAATAGTAATACATTAAATAGTCGTTTGGTTTGAACATGGGGTTGATTATAAATATGGGCATAATAGTAGAAGGGGATGGGGATAAGTATAAAAAATAAAAAAATGATGTTTGGTTTGTAACTTAGGTTTCTGTATTAATATCAATAATATTGTTTGGTTTGTTGCATTAATAGGAATGAAAGATAATATAATACCATTTTTACCCTCACTAAAAATAAAAATAATTTGCCCTTCATATGTTTATTGGGATATCCCTATATGTTTAACTTACAGTAAAAAAAATTAATCAGTTCCCAAATGGAAGCATAGAACAAAAAATTCCTTCGTTAATGAGATGCAATAAGGCAGGATATGAAATCATAAGGAATAGGGATGACAATTTCGGCCCAGGTTGGACAGGCCACGGGCCGATCATGGTCCGTCTGGGACGAGTCACAAGTCGACCATGGTTAGCTTGGGCGGGCCACCCATTTTGTCGAAAACGACGCCATTTTGTATTATTTATTTATATATATATACGGGCCGGCTCGCCCATAGCCTGGCGGGCCACGGGCCAGCCAGCCAGTCGGTAGGCCGGGCCACGGGTCGGCCTATCTTAGCCTGTGGCCCGCCATGACAGAGGCCAGACTGAGCCGAGTCGAGGGCGGGCCAGGCCCGGCCCGGGCCATTAACATCCCTAGTAAGGAATTGAGAGGTGATAAAGAAGTAAAGAAGATGGTAGGACAAATGTTGGGGATAAAAGAGTAAAAAATAAACGTGATAAAAACTTAGATTGGAATGAAAACTCGATACCTACCCCCTTTGGTGGGTTTAGTAGATTCCTAAATTTAATAGGATAAATATATTCCCATAGAATTGAAAACCTAAAGCAAACATTGTTTTTTACAATTATTCCATTCCTTCGTTCTCAAACCCTCAAATCAAATGCTGCCTAAATTTAGTGTGTTACTATTCATGCACTAAAAGTTGTAAAAAGACAAATTTGTCTATTTTTTAACATATTTTTTATGTCCTTCTCACAATTTGATTTATTTACATAATTTACTAAGTCATTAAATTTAAAAAATATATTACTTTATACAAAATATATCATTACAAATATCTCATCGAGACATTTAAAATGACACTAATATTGAATATAATATTAAATTTATTTTTAATATTTATTTATAATTCTTATTTATAAGTGTTATAAATTCATTAATAAAATACGTTAAGAATAAAAAGTAAATTTGAAATAAAAGATACATAAATTTAAACCATAACAGTGATTTAAAAAATTAAAACTCAACGAAAATATTTGAAATTACAACCAGACTAAAATAAATTACAATTACAATCAGACTTGAGATTACAATCAAACTAAAATTACAACAATCAAATTAAAAGTAAAACTAAAGCACTTGAGAATATTAATTTACCATAAATAATTAATAGTTTGGAAGGTCATCTCCATTTCCTCCAAAATCAAAATATTGGCTAAAGCCATTAGATGAGTCAACTCCTCTTTGAGGTTCTCCTTCTTGAGCTCTAACTCCTCTTTGAGGTTCTCCTTTTTGAGCTCTTTTTTCATAAATTTTCATTTGTTCATTTCTAAAAGCCTCACGCATCACTGGATCTTTGATAGAATCCAGATCTTTGCATAAAATTTTATTATCTTCCCATCTTTGTCGTAACTCTAATTTTTTGCCTCATTTTGAGCTCGTAATAACTGAAGTTCATAATTTTTTCGAGAAAAGATTGACTTTCATAAAACATTCCTTTTATTTCTTTACTCATGGACATAAAAAGTTTTTTCATTTCCTCATTTTGTTCCTTTTTCGTTTTTTCTTTCTTCCTCCCAATAGGACGATCAGCTTAATCATTTCTTTCAATAAATGGATCTTCAACTTCAAAATCATTATTTAAATCAATACAAAATGATGATGATCCTGTTGACTTATCTGATTTTTAGGATTTGGACGGTGACATTTCATTGCACTTAGATCATTTTCGATTAATCGATGCTTTCTCTTTGCTAGTATCAGCATATTTCTCCATATTTTTTAGGATTGGCCATACATGATCAAATTTGAAACCTTTTTGAGATTTTGGATCTTGAATGAGTAAATCTTTTGCTTTCTCGAACTGTAAGACAAAAATGTAACTTAAGTTAGATTTTAGGATACAAATCAAACGTATTTCAATTCATACAAAGAAAGGAAACTAATAAATAAAGCACTTACAATATCTTGTTCAGAAGCACCACTTGGATTCAAGTTTTCAATTTGTCGAACATATCCTCTGAATTTTCCAATAGCTGTCATTATAGTTTGCCGTCGAGCTTGCAAAGATCTCCAAGGTCGAACAATGGTGATATGATTCAGCAGCATTTGATGATACTCAGTTGTGATACAAGACCAAAACTGAGCCATAGATTGATCTCTACCAGTGACTGGGTTTTGTGAAACATTAAGATACACATGGCATAGGACTCGATCTTTTTCAACTGAATATGATGCACTTTGAGAGGTATTTGAAGGTTTTACACCAAAATTTGAGCTTGTCATTTTTCGGATAGGTTTGAAATAGTGCTATAGTTTAGGATTTCAAAGAGTGTTATATGAAAAGACGGTTTCAGTTTATTAGAACAAATAAACTACTTATAGAGATGTTATGGAAAAGATAAGAATACCAATGAACGGTTGAGATAAATGCAATCTAATCTAACGGCTGGGAAGAGATAGAGTTAGATTTTTTGCACAGATTCCTTATATTGTCTTGAATATTGTGTGGATAGGACACGAATACTAATGAACGGTTGAGATGAATGCAATCTTATCCAACAGTTGGGAAGAGATAAAGTTAGACTTGCTTCAGAGATTCCTTATCTTGTCTTGAATATTGTGTGGATAGGATATGAATACTAATGAACGGTTGAGATGAATGCAATCTAATCCAATGGTTGGGAAGAGATAAAGTTAGATTTTTTTGCAGAGATTCCTTATCTTGTCTTGAATATTGTGTGGATAGGATACGAATGCTAATGAACGGTTGAGATGAATGCAATCTAATCCAATGGTTTGGAAAAGATAAATTTAGATTTTTTGCAAAGATTCGTTATCTTGTCTTGAATATTGTATGGATAGGATACAAATACTAATGAACGGTTGAGATGAATGTAATCTAATCCAACAATTGGGAAGAGATAAAATTAGATTTTTTGCAAAGATTCCTTATCTTGTCTTGAATATAGTGTGGATAGCATACGAATACTAATGAACGATTGAGATGAGTGCAATCTAATCAAACGGTTGGGAAGAGATACAGTTAAACTTTTTACTGAGATTCCTTATCTTGTCTTGGATATTGTGTGGATAGGATAAGAATACTAATTAACGGTTGAGATGAATGCAATCTAATCCAAAGGTTGGGAATAGATAGAGTTATATTTTTTTGCAGAGCTTCCTTATCTTGCCTTGAATTATTTACTATATAAGGGAATGAATCACTAACAAATTCTTCTTTGAACCCTTCACCATATTTGTCTACAACCATGAGTACTCCCCCACTCAAAAAGGTTATAAATGTTTCTCACCTTTTATGAACAAAATCTTTGTTTCATATGATGTCACCTTTTTTGAACGTCAATCATTCTTCTCCAATACCTCTCTTTAGAAGGAGACATTCCATGAAGAGACTTATTGGGACCTAAGTATATCACTCCCTATCTCACAAAATTCTGTCCAGATCTTTCCACAAAACTCGCAAACACCACTATTGAACCCAAAACTGTCCAATCTGATTCAGTGGGAGAACTAGTTCCCGACCAGCCAATCTTGGTGTATTCTTGAAGGCCTAAAGCTCCTTAACAAGGCCAATCATTGGACCAGGAATAGGCTCTTAAAGAAACTGTAGCAAGTGACTTAGATATGCCAGTTGCATTACAAAAGGGGCTAATATCATGTACCAACTGTCTTATTTCAAATTATATGACTTAATCAAAGTTGTATTCAAAGTTTAAAGCTTTCACTACTAAACTTGACAGTGTAAGAATTCCAAGAAATGTGCATGATGCATTCTAAGTGCCTAGAAGGAAGTTGTACTTAAGGAAATGAAGGTCTTACTTGAAAATAAGACATGGGATATTGTAGATCTACCCGAGGGAAAAAAAAGTGGTTAGTACCAAGTGGGTGTTCATTGAGGCCACGATCGTGATAAAAGTGCAATGAACAGCCCACGATTGTATCCTGCATTGGACAGACGCACAAACACTAAAAAACGTCAAGTTTTAAGGGATTTTTTGGATCTTTCGAACCTAAAATACCCTAGGGCTATTCAGAACATAAAAGATATTTAAAGAATTAGAAAAAGAGACATAAGGAGCTTTTGCATCAATCATCTTGAGAAACCTAGAGAGAATTCATCAAAAGATAAAGGAAGAGAGATCTTACAATGCACAGTTCATTAGCGTAGTACCAAAGGTGTCAATCCCACGAGGAGGGAGTTAATCTAATCCCAAAATCTAAGGCCAAAAATAAAAACAGAAATCTAAGATGCGACGAAAATAAAAACGAGAATTTAATTCAATCAATCAAATTAAGAATCAAAGGTGAATATACTAATTACTAAGCAATTGCAACACACTCGAGAATCAACTGAAAGAAATTACCAATTAAGAGAAAGGGGACTTTACCTATCCTTAATGCTAACCTAACTGATTATAAATTATTGGATTGTTGATTCTAGAAAATCCTAGGGTTGATTACTCTCTCCCGAGTTATAACCATTAACCCTAAATTATAAACCTTGATCAGATTATGGAAGATGAAATTTCTCAATTCACAGCCTATCCAAAACCTTAAGTACTTCTGAAGTTCTCTAATAAACTATCGAAAACCTATACAAGACCTCTCTTTGCACAATTTCTCGATTTGATTCAATTCTTGTTCTATTAAATCACCTAACTCTTATTAGTCCAATTTAATCATTTTTCATTCGATTCACCCTTTCAATTTATTACAGAATTATGCAATCACAAAATCAAATCACAACAAAACCAATAAACACATAAACAATCAGATTTCATTCATTCAAAATAAAACTTCGAAGGTGAGTTTAGAACATCCTCAACATGCTAGATCCTATCATCAACTATTTATTCCAATTCCATACAATAATAAAAATGAAATTAAATACTAAATACAATATGAATGGATGATAAGAGGCAATGATGTTGGAAAACTCCAAATCCGAGAAGTATGTCGAGTCAGCTTCTCCTCCTCTTATCTCTTCCTTCTTTTTTTCCTCTATCTCTCGATGATTTCTCTTTAGGGTTTCTCAAGGTGGCTAATGCAAAAGCTTTTTCTTCCTATTTTTCTTATTCTTCAAATATCCTTTGTGCTTTGAGCAGGCCTAGGATTTTTTGGGGGTCCAAAAGGTCCAAAAAATCTCTCGAAACTTGGCATTTTTAATATCTGTGCGTCTACCTGTTGCAGGTCACAATTGTGGCCATATAGGCCACGATCATGGGCCATCTTCAAGCCTTCTATCATTATCGTGGCATGCAGGCCACAATCGTGGGCCGTTCCTTACACTTCTGTCATGATTGTGGCATGCAGGCCACAATCATGGGCTAACTCTGGTACTTCTGTCATGATCGTGGTAACCTTAGAGAGAAATCTTCGAGAGATAGAGGAAGAGAAGAAGAAAGAGAAAAGAGAAGAAGAAGCTGAGTCGATATACTTCCTGGATTAGGAGTTTTTCCAACCTAGCTGCCTCGACGTACTTCCTGGATCAGGATGTTTCCCGATGTTGCTGCCTCCCATCCTCTATTTAGATTGTATTTTTTATTATTTCAGATTTATTATTGTATAGAATTGGATTGAACAGTTGATGATAAGATCTAGAATGTTGAGGATGTTCTAAACTTACCTTCAAAATTTTATTCTTGAATTAATGAAATTTGATTGTTTGTGTGTTTATTAGATTTGTTGTGATTTAATCCTGTGATTACATAATTCGATAATAAACTAAGAGGGTGAAGTAAATGAAAAATGATTAAATTGGGCTAATATAAGTTAGGAGATTTAATAGAAATTAGAATTAAATCAAATTGGTAAATTTAACGAAGAGAGATCTTACATAGGTTTCTGATAGTTTATTAGTATATTTGTCTTTGATTCTTAATTTGATTGATTGAATTAAATTCTCATTTTTAGTTTCATTAAATCTTGGTTTTCTATTTTTGTTTTTGGCCTTAGATTTTAGAATTAGATTAACTCTCTCCTCATAGGATCGACACCTTCTGTACTAAGCTAACAAACCGTGTGCTTGCGGATTATCGAGGGATAATTTTAAAACTTACACACCCCCCTTCGTAATGCAACTGACATATCTAAGTCATTTGCTACAGTTTCTTTAGGAGCTGGTTCTTAGTCCAATGATTGGCCTTGTTGATGAGCTTTCGACCTTCGAGAATACACCAAGATTGGCTAGCCAGGAACTAGTTCACCCACTGAATTAGACTGGATAGTTTTGGGTTCAATGGTGGGTGTTTACGAGTTTTGTGGGAAGATTTGGACAAAATTTTGTGAGATAAGGAGTGATATGCTTGGGTCCCAATAAGTCTCTTTATGGAATGTCTCACTCTGAAGAGAGGTATTGGAGAAGAACGATTGACTTTTAAAAAAGGTGACATCGTATAAAACAAATATTTTGTTCATAAAAGGTGAGAAACATTTATAACCTTTTTAAGTGGGAGAGTACCTAACAATCACACACTTAATATCTCGTGGCTCAAGTTTGCTTCTATCGGTTGATTGTTGTGTACAAAAACAGTACACCCAAAGTCTTTAGGAGGAAGAGAATTAAGAATCTTTAGGTGAGAAAATTGATCTAGAAGAACACTTAAAGGGGTTCGAAATTGAAGAGTTTTAGAAGGGAGACGATTTATCAAGTATGATGCAGTTAGAATAACTTCTCTCCAATAGAAAATTGGAACAGTAAACATCATAGATCGGGCCTACCTCTATTCAGTTCAATTATTCAAATTAAATTAAGAATCAATCACAGAAATACTAATTACTAAGAAATTGCAACACACCCAAGAATCAACCTAAAGAAATTACCAATTGAGAGAAAGGAAATTTTACCTATCTTTAACGCTAACCTAACTGATTATGAATTACTAGATTGTTAGTTCTAGATGATCCTAGAGTTGATTACTTTCTCTCGAGTTATAACCAGTAACCTAATCAGATTATGGAGGTCACAATCTCTCAATTTACAACCTATCCAAAACCTTAATTAGTTCTGAAGTTCTCTAATAAACTACCAGAAACCTATGCAAGATCTCTCTTCATACAATTTACCAATTTGATTTAATTCTAATTTCTATTAAATCACCAAACTCTCGTTAGCCCAATTTAATTATTTTTCATTCGATTCACCCTTTCAATTTATTATCGAATTATGCAATTGTATAATTAAATCACAACAAATCCAATAAACACATAAATAATCAAATTTCATTAATTCAAGAGTAAAATTCTGAAGGTGAGTTTAGAACATTATCAACGTTCTAGATCCTATCATCAATTATTTATTCCAATTCCATACAATAATAAAACCGAAATTAAACAGGAAATACAATCTAAACGAATGATGGGAGGCAGCGACGTCAGGTAACTCCTTATCTGGGAAGTACGTCTAGTCAGTTTATTCTCTTTTTCTCTCTTCCTTATTCTCTTCCTCTATCTCTCGATGATTTCTCTCTAGGGTTTCTTAAGGTAGCTGATGGAAAATTTATAAGCCCTTAAATATCGCAAGTGCACGGGTCGTAACTATAGTATAAGAGCTGTCGATCCCACGAGGAGGGTACTAGCCTAATCCTAAGACGTCTAAGGCTTATAGAAAAGAATAAAAAGAAATAAAAACTACCCAAGTGAACATAAAAACTAAATACGAGAAATTGATTCAAGAATTGTAAAGCGAAAATTTCAGTAAACAGAATTAAACTGAGCAGTCACACAAGTCACAATGGAAATCCGTCAAGATAGTTAATCAAGTTATGAGAGAGGGGAGAGAGGGGATTTTACCTATCAGTAATGCTAATCTAGTCATTTATGTGTTTATGGGGTGTCGGTTCTAGACAGTCATAGGATTAATTATTCTCTCTCGAGTTATAACCATTAAACCCTAAATTGTAAACCCTAATCGAATTATGAAACTTGCAATCTCTCAATTCACAAATTACCCACAATGCTAATTAGCTCTAAAGCCCTCTAATAAACAATCGGGTCTCACACGAGATCTTTCTCCATGAAACTACCGACTAGATTGATTAAGTGGTCAATTAGATCGCCTAACTCTCATTAATCTGATTTAATCATTTTATTCGACTCACTCTCTTAGTTTGTTACCGAAACATGCAATTGCATTAATCAATCACAATACCCAAACCAATAAACACAAAAATAACTAAATCAACATTAACTCAAAGTAAAATCTCGAAGGAGCGTTCAGAACATTATCAACAACCAGAAATCTATTTCTATAAAATCCATCTCAAATTTATACATTTAAATGAAAAAGGAAATGAAGAGAAGATGGAACTTAGGTTGGACTAATCGAGAAGGCAGTAGAGTCAGGACACCACCCAATTCGGGGAGCAGCAATGTCGAGATCCACTTCTTCTTCCTCTTCTTCTTCTCTCTGTCTCTTCTTTTTCTCTCTCTTTAGGGTTTCTAAGAGTGGCTAAATGTAAAGCTCCTTTTTGCCTCCTTTTCTTGTTTTTAAAATATCTTTTGTGTTCTAAGCAGCCCTAGGATTTTTTTGGGGTCCAAAAGGTCTGAAAATCCCTTAAAACTTGACGTTTTTGGGTGCCTAAATGTTTCCCCAATGCAAGCCATGATAGTGGGCTACATCCGAGCCTTCTGTCATTCCTTGCGCTTCTGTCATGATCATGGCATGCAGGCCATGATCGTGGGCTAACTTTGGTGCTTCTATCACGATCGTGGTCTATTGTTCCATGATCATAGGTCGTTTTTTAGCCCGAATGTCTTCGAAACTTCTCCGTTCTTCGATGTTGACCCTGAAACACTAGTAAACACGGCAAAGTACATCAAAAACATAATATTTAAGCTTAAAGACTTGTACTAACCCATAAAACACTTGAAGCATAAATAATTAACAAATTGACACAATTATAACCTAAACAGATACTAAATGATTGAAATAATAGCTAAACACATATCAAACTAAGCCCTAAAACACGATGCAATTCACACTTATCAACACCCCAACACTTAAACGTTTGCTTATCTTTAAGCAAACAAAAGAACAAACACAAAAAATCACATAGCACACAATGCAATAATGAGATAATAACTTCAACTTTATGAAATAAATTTGACTTTAAACTTAATCATTTAAGTTGTTCCAAATCATTAACATGCAAAATCCACGTCTAAGAGCTCTGGACTAAACATACATATTAATCAAAACCCAAATGTTAAGTTATTCACCCTTTTCAATTGTACACACACATTAATAATTCTTTGGTCATTCAAGCTCTGTAACTACTCCTAAATACATTTTCATGAAAGTCAAGCTATTTACAAGTTCGGTAGGTTTTTATTATAAAACAAAATTTTTAATTATTTTTTAACTTTTTGTGGACATGGACCTAGTCTTTTACACGAAGGCAAGCATTGGTAATGAATGTCGATCCAGTTACTCGACTAAGTCATGTTTTTATTAAGCTGCTTGGTTAGAACATCATTATAGTCTTTTGACGTAGAGGCACACATTTGTGACTCATATCGATCCGGTTACTCAGCTACATCATATTCTCAACAGGCTACTAGCTCTATTCATAACCCAAGGCTAGCAGAATAGTTATTTATTTAAAATTAGAAAACACACTTTTTTTATGCCTACCTTGTTGCTTTAGCTAGTTGTTTTTATGAAAAAATACTAGCAAAGCTACTTTAGTCGAAAGGCCTAAAATTATGAATGAATGTGACAACTTAGAGGGTGACAAACTAACACTAAATTCTAATTAACATGCATATTGAGTCAAAGAACTCAATTCACTAATTTGTGAGCTAATCACTCTTCATAACATAATAGATTATGTTCAAAATTAAATCAATTTCAATTCATCTAAGTCATCGACACATTCACACAATTCACAATATGCAACCTAACAAATTATCATACAATATGCAAAATTCACACTCAAAACAAAACACAGAACCCTCCCCATACTTGAACAACACACTGTTCTCAATGTGAGAAGGAGGCAAACAAAACACGCATGGAAAGAAGAAACATAAATTAAAGTAAAACAAAAATAAAATAAAGACTAAATTTAAAAGAAAAGGGTTAGAAACAAAGCTTTACGGTAATGGAGGCAGGGATGGTGTCGTAGGTGGTAATTGGACTCCTTGAGCCTCAAAGTATTGATGAATACGACGTATATCCCGAATCTGACATCGTTGTGTTAGGGCCATCTCTTCATCCTTCTAGAGTTCTCCGTAAGTGTATCTATAATTACCTTGGTATTTGCGGAGATTGTATCGAGCACTTTCTTCCAGCCTAGTTCATTTTTATCTTCTTCCTCTTCAGACTCCTCACTAGTCAAGTCCTCTTTTTCCTGCTGACGTAACGTTGTGTTAAAACTTGCCTAACTAGCTTTGATCTTCACATGAGTCTTTTGGCTGATATTCCAGAGTTCGATGTTATAGGACTTAAGGATTTTAGTATGCCACAAATAATGGTGATTTAGAAAATTTGGGAGGTGGAAGGTTAAACCATTACAGTCCATGTTGTAATACTCAGCAATGGAGGAAACCAAGTACCCCATACCCAAATTGTTGTTCCACTTACGTAGAGTTGTAATAGTAGCGTTTAACACATGTGTGGAGGTGCACAATGGGATGTTGTGATCCATGCACCATAACAGGAAAATTTCCTTTGTTTAACACTTGTTGGTTTCTGATTTGTCAAAATCTATTTGACAAATGAATTTATGCAATAACAAGTACTTATCGGTTTATATGATGTTATTGTGACATTTTTAGCGTCGAATCGCTCTAACCCAGTTAGTTCATTCCAATAGCGAAAATCATCGTACTGATCGATAATGGAAGACTTGGGGAAGCCGCAAATATCGCACATGATTTCAATGTTCAGCTCATAATTTCGTCCCTGCAACCTAAACCACATTTCTTTAGGGTTACTAGGTTTGTAATAAAGGGAAGTGAAGAATTGGAGAATGAGTTCCTAATAGACAGGATATTGGAAGTGTATGAACTTTGCCCACTGAATTCTTTCTGTTAGGTTCTCTACCCTATCTCATAGTTCTAGCCTATCAAGCATATCAAAATCAAAATATTTTGGGACTACTATTTGTTTGATATTAAGGGATGGGAAATGAATACCTTCCTCTTATGTGTAGATTGGGAAGAGTGCTCTGAAATTCACCGTTCTATTCCTTCGCCCTTGTCCCCAAGACTTGGTTTCATCTCGATGATTGATCGCTCTTTATTGACTGCTTAATGCATGACATACTGGCTGGAAGTTTGGAGTTTAGTTAGAGAGAAGTGAGAGCGTTTGGAGGTTCTAACTTAGATAGATAAAGTAAAAATGAAAGTGAGTGAAAAAATGAAGTAAGAAATGAATATATATAGGTGAATGAAGGATAAAATGGTAAAAAATTAAATTGAAATTTGTGTGTATAGTTTTACCCTACACCAAGCCACGATCTTGGCCTGCAATGTTTTCACCAATTTCTAATTTTTTGCTTCTTTTGTCCTTCTACACTTTCCTGAGATCACTTCCTAACTTTTTATAACTCTTTCACCTCTCTTTTGCTTACTTCCTCGATCATCTAACTCATGTCGAAGTCCTATGCCTTCTCGACCTTGTTTGGAAACAAAATAAGCTAGCTAAGCAATTCAAACTATCTAAACGTCAAAGGAGATAACATGAAATTAACAATATATGGGTTGCCTCCCATATAATGCTTCTTTTAATGTCGGTAGCTCGACGCTCTATCCTTGAAAACTCAACCGGGATCAATTATGAGTGGCTTGCTTACACCTTTTTTGTTCGACATCAGTTTTGTAACCTGTAAGTAAGCTACAAATTGTAAAATAATCAAAAGGACAATATTGATAACATTATGAAAACCAATTAAGCTCAGTAATGTCCTTTTTTCGAGCGAACTTTTAACAAAACAGGGAATAACAAAACTCCCTAAATCTTACATGGAATCCAGTAGATTGCTCGGTACGAGGGTGAGTTGTTCTCTTCTTGGTTCTTCCTCATTTGCCCTCATCTCCTCTTCTTCTTTAGTTTCTTGAACAAAGACTTCTATAACTTCTTCAAATTTGATGTCCATTTTTAACTATTCTTCATCCTCTCGTTCCTTAAAAGATTCAAACACATCATTTTTTATGAATGCGTCTTTGAATTCTTTAATACATCATTCATTTTGAATTTCACTTGGTCATCACTAATCTGGATGATGAGGTTCTCTTCATGGATACCTATCCAAGTTTTTTTGATGTTCAAGCATAATATACCAAGATCTAAAGAATAATAGGGAGAGTTGTCATTCTTTTCTTCATCCTCTTTCCTCGTCTTTTGGTATTCTACAATATAGGGTTCAACATGGTCTTCCACTTGTTCTTCTTGTTCCACTAGTTCTTCTTGTTCTTCCTCATTTCTAAGTGTGATAGCGTCATATTGCTCTCGTTGAAATAATTCCATGTTGCTCAGATGGTTTTCCACATTTCTTTTATAAAATTCACGAGAAAACTATCTTACTTGAATCTCCAGGTTGTGAATAGAAGCGGCATGATTTTCTGTTACTTGATCAAATTGCTTTTCCAGTCTCTTCTGGTTCTCTTCCTTGTTTGTTAGCTTATCCATGATTTTTTCTAATTTGGAATCTCATAAATTGGACTCATCCTACTAAAATTTAAATAGGTGTTGATGTCCCATATGAGTACTTGCATTATTGGACCAATAGAAATATGGGTGGTTCTGCCATCCCGAAGTGTACATGTTCATATAAGGATGATGATTTCTCCAGCTAAATTGAGGCCCATTGAAATCTAAAAGAGTCCTTTGTTCCCTATAATATACATCCTCCATGATCGTTCTTTTTATCTCTTCTTAGCATTCAACTCTTGAGATTCCCCATTGTTATTCGGTGATATCCAAGTTGATGTGTCATCTACTTTATGCCAAGTTTTTTTATTTTATTAAAAAGAAGATAAAAAAACCTTAGACTAAAGAACTAAAATAGTCATCTTCCTGAAAACGGCCCTAAAAACTTCCTAATCGAATTATGGAACTTGCAATCTCTCAATTTACAAATTACCCATAATTTTAATTAGTTCTAAAGCTCTCTAATAAACAATCGGGCTTCACAAGAGATCTCTATCTATGAAATTATTGACTAGCTTGATTAAGTGGTCAATTAGATCGCCTAACTCTCATTAATCCAATCTAATCATTTTTATTTGGCTCACCCTCTCGGTTTGTTAAGGAAATATGAAATTACATTAATCAATCACAACACCCAAACCAATAAGCAAAAAAAAAAAATCATCATTAACTCAAAGTAAAATACTGAAGGAAAGTTAAGAACATTATCAACAACCCGAAATCCATTTCCATACAATCCATCTCAACTTTATACATTTAAATGAAAAAGGAAATAAAGAGAAGATGGAACTTAAGTTGGAAAAATTGAGAAGACAGTGACGTCGGGATACCACCTGATTCGGGGAGCAGCGATGTCAGGATCCACTTCTTCCCCCTTCCTATTCTTCTTCTCTCCCTCTCTTCTTTTTCTCTCTCTTTAGGGTTTCCAATAGTGGTTGAATGTAAAGCTCTTTTCTGCCTCCTTTTCTTGTTTTTAAATATCCTTTGTGTTCTGAGCAGTCCTAGGATTTTTTCGGGTTCCAAAAAGTCCGAAAAATTCCTCGAAACTTAATTTTTTTGAGTGTCTGCGTGTCTACTGGACACAGGCTACAATCATGGATCACATCTGAGCCTTCTGCTATGATAGTGACATGCGGGCCACGATTGTGGGTTATTTTTTACGCTTCTGTCATGATCATGGCACTGGTGCTTCTGTCACGAATGTAGTGTGTTGTGTCATAATCATGGGTCGTTGTTTCAGCCCGAATGTCTCTGAAACTTCTTCGTTCTTTGATATTAACCCTGAAACACTAGCAAACACATCAAGGTACCTCAAAAGCATAATATTTAAGCGCAAAGATTTGTACTAACCCATAAAACACTTAGAACACAAATAATTAACAAACTAACACAATTATAACCTAAACACATACTAAATGATTAATTAATAGTTAAACACAAATCAAATTAAGCTCTAAAATATAATGCAATTCACAACTATCAACATCATTAGCATAGTACCTAAGGTGTCGATCCCACGAGGAGGGATAATCTAATCCTAAAGTCTAAGGCCAGAAACAAATACAAAATTCAAATTGCACGAAACTAAAAACGGGAAATTAATTCAATCAATCAAATTAAATTAAGAATCAATCAAGGAAAAACTAATTAATAAGCAATTACAACACACCCAAGAATTAACCTAAAGAAATTATCAATTGAGAGAAAGGGAGTTTTACCTATCTTTAATGCTAACTTAACTGATTATGAATTACTGGATTGTTAGTTCTAGACGATCCTAAAGTTGATTACTCTCTCTCGAGTTATAACTATTAACCCTAAATCATAAACCCTAATCAAATTATGGAGGTCACATTCTCTCAATTTACAACTTATGCAAAACCCTAATTAGTTCTGAAGTTCTCTAATAAACTCTCGAAAACTTATGCAAGATCTCCCTTCGCACAATTTGCCGATTTGATTTAATTCTAATTTCTATTAAATCACTTAACTTTCTTTAGCCCAATTTAATCATTTTTCATTCAATTCACTCTCTCAGTTTATTATCGAATTATGCAATTGCAGAATTAAATACATCAAATCCAATAAAGACATAACCAATCAAATTTCATTAATTCAAAAATAAAACTCTGAAGTTGAGTTTAAAACATCATTAACATTCTAGATCCTATCATCAACTATTTATTCCAATTCCATGCAATAATAAAAATGAAATTAAATAGGAAATACAATCTGAACGATGATGTGAGGTAACAATGTCGGGAAACTCTTGCTCTGGAAGTACTTCGTGTTAGCTTCTTCTCCTCTTCTCTCTTCCTTCATCTCTTCCTCTATCTCTCAATGATTTGTCTTTAGGGTTTCTCAAGGTGGTTGATGCAAAATTTATGTGTCCAAAAACTTGATCGGGTGTTTACTATATGTAAGTTTTAATTAATAACCCTTGAGAATCCGCAAGTGTACGGTTTGTTAGCATAGTACCTAAGGTGTTGATCCCACGAAGAGGGATAATCTAATCCTAAAATCTAAGGCTAAAAACAAATACAAAAAAATTTCAAGATGCAATTAACTAAAACGAAAATTCAATTCAATCATTCAAATTAAATTAAGAATCAATCACAGAAATACTAATTACTAAGCAATTGCAACACACCCAAGCATCAATCTAAGGAAATTACCAATTGAGAGATAGGGAATTTTACCTATCCTTAATGCTAACCTAACTAATTATGAATTACTATATTGTTGGTTCTAGACGATCCTATGGTTGATTACTCTCTCTCGAGTTATAACCATTAACCCTAAATCGTAAACCCTAATCAAATTATGAAGGTTGCAATATCTCAATTTATAACCTATCGAAAACCCTAATTAGTTTTAAAGTTCTCTAATAAACTACCAAAAACTTATGCAAGATCTCTCTTCACACAATTTACCGATTTGATTTAATTCTAATATTTATTAAATCACCTAACTCTCGTTAACCTAATTTAATTGTTTTTCATTAGATTCACCCTCTCAGTGTATTATCGAATTATGCAATCGCAGAATTAAATCACAACAAATCCAATAACTATATAAGCAATCTGATTTCATTAATTCAAGAGTAAAATTCCGAAGGTGAGTTTAGAACATCATCAACATTCTAGATCTTATCATCAACTATTTATTCCAATTCCATACAATAATAAAACTGAAATTAAATAAGAAATACAACTTGAATGGATGATAGGAGGCAGCGACGTCAGGAAACTCTTAATCTGGGAAGTAAGTTGAGTATTTCAAGTCAGCTTCTTCTCCTCTTCTCTCTTTCTTCTTCTCTTCCTCTATCTCGCGATGATTTCTCTCTAGGATTTCTCAAGGTAGCTGATGCAAAAGCTTTTTCTGCCTCTTTTTCTTGTTCTTTAAATATCCTTTATGTTCTGAACAGCCCTAGGATTTTTTTGAGGTCCGAAAGGTCCCAAAAAACCCTTAAAAATTGATGTTTTTTAGTGTCTGCACGTTTGCCCGATGCAGGCCACAATTGTGGGCCACATCTGAGCCTTCTGTCACAATCATGGCATACAGGCTTCAATTATGGGTCGTTCCTAGTGCTTCTACCACGATCGTTGCATGCGGCCATGATCGTGGGCTAACTCTAGTGTTTCTGTCATGATCGTGAGTTGTTGTTTCAGTCCGTATGTCTTTGAAACTCTCTGTTATTTGATGTTTACCCTGAAACACTAGCAAACACATCAAGATACCTCAAAAATATGATATTTAAGCTCAAAGATTTGTACTAACCCATAAAATACTTAAAACACAAATAATTAACAAACTAACACAATTCTAGCCTAAACATATACTAAATGATTGAATTAATAGCTAAACATGCATCAAACTAAGCCCTAAAACATGATGCAATTCACACTTATCAACATCCCCACACTTAAATGTTTGCTTGCCCTTAAGCAAATTATAACACCCTACTCCCATCTAACACATGCACGTGCACCCTTCGGACACACATGCACATGCTCGATAGAAATGGTGTGTTAACCATTTCACCTGCACTATATCACACTGCATCGTAAGTAAAAGCATAAATAACACATTGTCTGAAAACCAAAATTTTCCTCATTTCATTTCTCAAACTATAATTTACACTGTAGCAATAACCATCATCCATATTTTACAATGTCAACTTAGAGTGTTTACAACTCAGTCTACATAATATGCTACATATATGAGGAAACTAAACAAAAATAAAAAAACTATTCCTTCAGTCCCAGCTGACTGACCTTTGAGCCATATCTAATCTCCATAAATTATACAAATTTGCTTCTACATAGTCTTAGAAGCTAGGTCGTCGCTCTCTCGAACCTGAAATTGTCAACGTTACAAAACCCACTTTCGGGTCAACTTTTCATGATCATTATAACAAGGAAGATGGAGTTTTTAGACAACACTTCCTTCTAAAAAATTGTTCCCCTGTACCTTAAGTTTCTAATGACTCTAAGATCATACAATTTGGTTCATTATTCTATGACTTATGCTTAAAATACTATAGACTAAGTACATGTGAAATTTTGGCTAGTGCAGGATCATGCTTTCAAGTTGTACAGCTCATGTTTCTCGATTTTTCAATATTCAAAATTTACAAACTTTATACCAATTGAAATATAAGACAATTATCTACAACTTTTGTAAAGACACCTTTATCTGATTCGTCCTACATCGTTATAGTTTATTTGATAACAATAAGACATGATTTCTGTCACTGGTAGAGCTACAACCTAAGTCAAGACTCAATTTCATGCCAAAATTTGAAATTCTTAGAGACAGAATTAAAAGTCTACTTGTTCAAGAAATTTGTAGAAATATGTCTCTCTTTTAATCTGAATCAATAATCAACTCATTTAGAAATCTGCAGATCAAGATATAATCAAAATACCAAAGCATGTTCAATGAAAATTCTCTAGTTCATAACATTCCAGCCCATTTCCTCTTTTTCATCCTAAACCCATTAATCAAATCTTTCCCCAACAAATCCAAATGGCTCTAAATTTTCATGGAGAGGAAGAAAAATGTGTTAGGAATCTATTGGTTCAAGTTTCAAGTCATTTGAAGTTTGGATGAAAAAGTTATAGCCAAAAAAAATCTTCATTTAACTCCTTCATCACTTTACAACTATTGCATTTAATGTATAAACCAACTTTTCTACTTCCATCTCAATTAAAACCCAACACAAATATATCAAAATTCCAAGATTTATACATAACTATCAAAAATCGTACGGTTCACGTACGCATATTCCATTTTTCTGCATCTTTCATTTTCTCTATCTTTCTTCCATCTTCAGTCCACGTTTTTCTATCATCTTAATCCTTCTTAAAACACAACACCACACTTCTCTATGTTCTCTGTAACTTTAACCTCATTTAAATCCAGCTCGAATAATACCCAAACATTTACGCATATACAGTGAAAAACATAGCATATGTTCATCGACTTTTCTGCATTTCTGCACTTTCCTACACACGTTTCCAGCCATTAAACATAATTATTATATAAACTTTGAACTATTAACAACATGATCAATATTTCATTCCTCACATTCATTCACCGAAACTACACTTCTTAAACCTCTCATGCATGCATTCATTTACAATGTTAAAACATCATCAAAAAGCACTTACTTGGTTCAACAAGGTTTCCAGTAGTGAGAGTGAATCAAATGCACAAACACAAGCAACTAGTTGATTCGATGATGGGAGAGCAAAGAAAGAGTTTTGGTATTGGTGTTCACAGTGAAGAACAACAAAAGCTACAGTATTGTTTTACCACAAACATAACCTCGTGCATGTATAAGACCTCTCAACATGTCACCATTGCATGTAAGCCATTTGGCACTCAATAATCAGTCCACGTGTCACGCTTCCATTTGTCCATTTTTTCTAGTCCAAAAAGATCCCAAATTTTTCGATAATTTCCTAAAATTCACCAAAAATGTAGAAATAATAATGACACTCTCCAAATAAATTTTCAACACATAAAAACCACAATTCTCATTTTAATTGCATTTATAAATCAATTATACCCGAAAAATGTCAATGAATGCATATACAATTATTTCATGAATATCAACACAATTCACATATTTAAATATGCCATATGATGCATGAAATGCATTTCTAATTTCTTAGTATACTCACATTTACACTATTCTGGGGTCCTGTTAGGGGTTATTGGGACGTTACACAAATAAAACAACAAGCACACAAAAATCACACAGCATATAATGCAATAATGAGACAATGGCTTCAACTTCATGAAATAAATTTAACTTAAAACACAATCTTTTAAGTTATTCCAAATCATTAACATGCAAAATCTGCATCTAGGAGCTCTAGACTAAACATACATATTAATTAAGACCCAAATGTCAAGTTATTCAGCCTTTTTAATTGTACACACACATTAATAATCATTTGGTCATTCAAACTCTATAATTACTCCTAAGTACACTTTCATGAAAAGTTAAGTTATTTACAAGTTCGGTAGGTTTTTATTAGAAAACAAAATTTTTTAATTATTTTTTAACTTTTTGTGGACATGAACCTAGTCTTTTACACGAAGGCAAGCATTGGTAATGAATGTCGATCTAGTTACTCGACTTAGTTATGTTTTTATTAAACTGCTTGGTTGGAACGTAATCATAGTTTTTTCACGCGGAGGCACACATTTGTGATTTGTGTCAATCTGGTTACTCGGCTACATCACGTTCTCAACTGACTACTAGCTCTATTCATATCCCGAAGGCCAGCGAAATAGTTATTTATTTAAAATAACAAACAAACTTTTTTTAAAAGCCTACTTTGTTGCTTTAGCTACTCATTTTCATGAAAAAATACTAGCAAAGCTCCTTTAGTCCAAAGACCTAAAATTATGAATGAATGTGACAATTTAGAGGGTGATAAACTAACACTAAATCCTAATTAACTTGCATATTTAGCTAAAGAACCCAATTCACTAATTTGCGAGCTAATGACTCTTCACAACCTAATAGACTATGTTCAAAATTAAATATATTTCAATACATCTAAGTCATCGACACATTCACACAATTCACAATATGCAACCTAACAAATTATCATACAATATGCAAAATTCATACTCAAAACAAAACATAAAATTCTCCTCATACTTGAACAGCACAGTGCCCTCAATGTGAGAATGAGGCAAACAAAACACGCATGAAAAGAAGAAACATAAATTAAAATAAAACAAAAATAAAATAAAGATTAAATTTAAAAGAAAAGGGTTAGAAACAAAGCCTCACAGTGATGAAGGCAGGGATGGTGTCAGAGGTGGTAATTGGACACCTTGAGCCTTGAAGTAACAATGAATATGACATATCTCGGGTCTGACGTCATTGTGTTCGGGTCATCTCCTTCATCCTTTTAGAATTCTCCGCAAGTGTATTTGTAATTACCTTAGTGTTCATAAATATTGTATCAAGAACTTTCTTCTAGCCCGGTTCATCTGTGTCTTCTTCATCTTAAGACTCCTCACTAGTCGAGTCCTCTTCTGCTTGCTGAGGCGGTACTATGCTAGAACTCACCTGAGTAGCCCTAATCTTTACTTGATTCTTTTGACTGATGTCCCGGAGTTTCATGTTATGCAACTTAAGGATTTCAGCAGGCCATAAATGATGGTACTTTAGAAATCCAGGAGGTGGACGATTAAACCACCACAGTCTACGCCATAATAATCAGCAATGGCAGAATCCAACTACCCTATATCTAAATTGTTGCTCCTCTTACGTACAGTCGTAACAATAACATTCAACACATATATAGAGGTGCACACTAGGATGTTGTGATCCATGCACCATAACAGGAAAAGTTTCTTTGTTGAACACTTACTAGTTTTTGATTTGTCAAAAACCATTTGACACATGAATTTATGCAATAACAAGTGCTCATAGGTTCTTATGATGTTGTTGTGTGCATTTTTAGCATCAACTCGTTCTAATCCAGTGAGCTCATTCCAATAGCAAGAAGCATGAAAATCATTGTCTTGATCGATAATGGAAGACTCAAGGAACCCGCAAGTATCACACATGATTTCAATGTTCAACTCATAATTTTATCCCCGCAACCTAAACCACATTTCTTTAGGGTTACTAGGTTCGTAATAAAGGGAATTGAAGAATTTGAGAGTGAGCTCCTGGTAAACAAGATATTGGAAGTGTATAAACTTCACCCACTGATTTTTTTTTGCTAGGTTCTCTACCCTATCTGGCAGTTCTAGCCTATCAAGCATATCAATATCAAAATATTTTGGACTACTATTTGTTTAACATTAAGGGATTGGAAATGAATACCTTCCTCCTCTGTGTAGATTGGAAAAGGTGCTCTGAAATTTACCGCTCTATTCCTTTACCCTCATCCCGAGACTTGATTTCGTCTTGATCATTGATCATGCTTTACTAACTGCTTAATGTGCTACATACTGGCTTGTAAGTAGTTGAAAGTTGGAATAAAGTGGAAGTTTGAAATTTGGTTAGAGAAAAGTGAGCATTTGGAGGTTCTAACTTAGGGAGAAAAAGTAAAAATGAAAGTGAGTGAAAAAATGAAGTAAGAAATGAATATATAAGTGAAGGAAAGGTAAAATGGTAAAAAATTAAACTGAAATTCTCATGTTTAGTTTATTAGTGAAAATATCAGGGTCAAATTGGACACGCGAATTTTGGTTTAATTTTTTATCATTTTACCCTTCCTTCACTTATATATTCATTTCTTACTTTATTTTTTCACTTGCTTTCATTTTTATTTTATCTCTCTAAGTTAGAACCTCCAAATACTCTCACTTCTCTATAATCAAATTCTAAACTTCCACTTTATTCCAACTTTCACCTACTTACAAGGCAGTATGTCGTGGATTAAGCAGTCAGTAAAGTGTGATCAATCATCAGAACTAAATCAAGTCTCGAGAGGCAGGCGAAGGAATAGGGTGGTAGATTTCAAACCACCCTTCCCAATCTACACAGAGAAGGAAGGTATTCGTTTCCAATCCCTTAATGTTAAACAAATGTTAGTCCCGAAATATTTTGATTTTGATATGCTTGATAGGCTAGAACTACGAGATAAGGTAGAGAACCTAGCAGAAAGAATTCAGTAGGCAAAATTTATACACTTCTAATATCTTGTTTACCAGGAGCTCACTCTCAAATTCTTCACTTCCCTTTATTATGAACCTAGTAACCCTAAAGAAATGTGGTTTATGTTGCAGGGATGAAATTGTGAGCTAAACATTGAAATCATGTGTGATATTTGCGGGTTCCCCGAGTCTTCCATTATCGATTAGCACGAAGATTTTTGTGCTTCTTGCTATTGGAATGAGCTCACTAGGATAGAATGATTTGACATTAAAAATGCCCACAGCAACATCCTAGGAACTCATGAGCACTTGTTATTGCATAATTTCGTATGTCAAATAGTTTTTGGCAAATCAGAAAGCAATAAGTGTTCAACAAAAGAACTTTTCTTGTTGTAGTGCATGGATCACAACATCCCATTGTACACCTACATATATATGTTGAATGCTATTATTGTGACTTTACGTAATAATTTAAGTATAGGGTACTTGGTTTCCACCATTGCTAAGTATTATAGCATGGATTGTAGTGATTTAACTGTCCACCTCTTGGATTTTCTAAATCACTATCATTTGTGACATGCTGAAATCCTTAAGTCCCATAACATGGAACTCTGGGACATCAATCAAAAGACTTATGTGAAGATTATGGCTAGTCAGGTGAGTTCTAGCACAACACCACCTTAGTAAACAGAAGAGGACTCGACTTGAGAGGAGTCCGAAGAGAAAGAAGACACAAATGAATCAAGCTGGAAGAAAGTGCTCGATACAATCTCCGCGAACACCAAAGTAATTACAGATACACTTGCAGAGAACACTAGAAGGATGAAGGAGATGGCCCAAACACAACGACATCAGAGCCGAGATATACATCGTATTCATTGTTACTTCAAGGCTCAAGGTGTCCAATTACCACCTCTGACACCATCCCTACCTCCATCACCGTGAGGCCTTGTTTCTAACCCTTTTCTTTTAAATTTAATCTTTATTTTATTTTTTTATTTTAATTTATGTTTCTTCTTGTCATGTGTGTTTTGTTTGCCTCATTCTCACATTGAGGGCATTGTGTTGTTCAAGTGTAGGGAGAATTCTATGTTTTGTTTTGAGTGTGAATTTTGCATGTTGTATGACAATTTGTTAGGTTGCATATTATGAATTTTGTGAATATGTCGACGATTTAGTTGTATTGAAATAGATTTAATTTTGAACATAGTCCAAGCCTCTTATTCACGCCACTCCTCTTCCTTCTCTCTCTGTTCTGCCGCCACTCTTCTCTTTTGCTATCGCCACCCTCTGTTACTGTAGCTTGATGTGACAATTAAAGATTAAAGTTTTTGGTCCACTGTCGTTATTCATCTCTTCTTTCACGCAGCCCTCTTTTGTTTTCACTCACTCTCCTTGTTCTCTTCTGCCACCTCATAATGTGACGAATAAAATTGAGGGTTTTTTAGTCCACCCTCACTATTCATGTTTACACTTAAACTTACAGCTCTCTTCCATGCGTTTTGAGCAAAATGCACACGTGACGTTTGCGTTTCATAGACATTGTTTGCGTGAAACACAGATGTTGTCTGCGTTTCGCAAACATTTGCTCCTACCTTATATGCTACGTTTTATTCTCCTTGCTCCTCCTTATTGTGATACCATTTTGGCGCTTGTCTACCAGCTGTATGTAATTTCATGCTTAATCTTTTACTTGTATTCCATCATTAAATCTACATGTAAAATCAATAGGAACACAAAATGAGCAATTAAACATAAAAAAATATGAATGAATTCAAATTAAACAACATAGAAAAATATAGCAAAATCCCTTCATATCAATGGTTTAAGAGGTTCACTGACAATCTTTGCAGATTTGGATACAAACAAGGACAAGCTGATCACACCTTGTTTATAAAGTTTGGAAAAAATGGAAAGAAGTCCATTTTGATTGTGTATGTGGATGATATTATAATTACAGGTGATGATACTAGTGAGATCAATGATCTTAAAAACAAATTGAGGCTGGAATTTAAGGTAAAATATGATATCTATTTAATTTTTGATACATTTAATCATTTACAGTTAGCGATTAATTATACGAAAATGCTTAAGATACTCATTTTAATTCATATATATTTTTAGGTACAATTTGGAAGCGAAGAAATTAAAGTGAGTCAAAAGTATTACATTTGGGTCGTTTTTTAAAAGATTAATTCTCACTTGTTTTTTTGGAGCAAGAAGAAAAAAAGACAAGAAGAAGACAAAAAAATTGAAAGCACAAAAACGTGAGCTGCATGATTATGCATGAAATGTTACATGCAATTTACATTAATTTAATGTTCATACAATAGCTAAGATGCAGCAGGTGGAACATGCATTCGGTAGAAATAAATGGACCAATTTAAGATGTGTTACAAGATATAGAAGAGCAATTAGAGCGATCGCATCCAGACATTGTTGGGATATCGAGGCAATAGCTAACTGGAGTATACTAGATGGTCTCATGTTAATTATTTGTTTTGTTTAAATTTTGTATTGAATTATTATGTGATGTGAATGTATTGATTCCAGACATTGAATGTCCGAGGCGTTTGATACACGAAAAACATATTGGAAGTGCTCATTGTATATGTTGGACAGAAATACATGTACTCAACATTATTATTGAATGCCGGACTTATGTCCGAGGAAAAATGTGAATGTCAATGTCAATGTCAACGTCAATGTCAATATGAATGTGAATGTGAACGTGAAAGATTAAGCACAAATGATTGACTGAATATATGTTATAAATTTCATTACATGAATGCATGAAAAGATAAAGGCAGTTGTGACCAGAGTTGCCAGCGAAAAAGAGCTTAAAGCTCAGAATGTGGTAAGAGCCTCTAGCTCACTATGTATAATGAGCTCAGTATCCCTAACGGATACGGGACAGTTATTAATGAGTCCGGTATCCACAATAGATATGGAATAGTAAAAAAGGCACTCGGTCACAACAACGTAATAATTAAAACTGAGTCTCATGAACATTTCATATACATTTGATATGTATGTTTAAATGATTGGAATGTACTGTTTGAATTGTTTTGAATGAGAGATGTGAAATAAGTGAATAAAGTGATATATGATACTATATGATGAATTAATGAAGTGATGTGTGTTATGTGATTATATGAATTGTTGTGTTATGTGATATGAGTGAGTCATCGATGATGGGTAGCTCACTGAGTTCGCAAAACTCACCAAAATTGCAATGTTGACTTTTCAGGTACGAGAGAAGAGACTTAGCTTCTAAGTCAACTTAGAAGAAATCTAGTACTACTTTTGGATAAAAGAAATAGCTCAAAGATCGGTCAGCTGAGACTGAAGGATTTAGATAGAATTTTTGTATCATTCCTCTTTCATGTAGAATGTGTAAAAGAGCAACGGACTCTTATAGTGTTGTTGTTGTATATATATGTATGAATCATATGGTGTAATGCTACAATGTACCTTATGTTTTTATGAAATGAAATGAGGAATTGGGTTTTAGATATTGTGATATTCATGTTTTAATTTACGATGTCATGAGATAAGTGAATGTGATTGCTCTAGCACACTACTTCCACCAGTCATATGTCATATTTAAGTGGGGTGCTACACACTCCTTTGAGAATTTAGTAATCCAATGATGACATATTATTCACTGGATGGGAATGAGACTTCAATGCTTTGATAGCCCATTGCGTTACTGAGGAGAAGAAACTCAAGCTTGTTGCTCCTCCAGCCCTCGAAGTAACTAAAGGGAAGGCAAAGATGAAACCCGCTAAGTTCAAAATCAGAATGCCTAAATCTTCTCCACATGCTGATGCTGGTCAATCTTGTACTGGTAAAGATCCTGCAAACATAAAGAAGCCAATAGTATAAGGCCTAGAAAGAAAGACTGAGACCATCAGGTAACTCCTTAACTTATCAATTTATGAATCTAATTTTACGATAATTGCATTATGTGTCTTAGTGACTAAATAGTGGAGCATCTGATCAAGGTACTTCCACAATGCAGGGGTTCATATCTAGGATAGAGCCAAATAAAATAAAGGAACTGATGGTTGACAACAATGAAGAAGTGGATGTAATATTTATGGGGAATGTATGTACTAAACCTTGTTGCAAGGTTCATTTTGGTTTTTACTTGACACATTTTATATGTGATCTTTGTATCAATTTTAGACAAAGAAGGTTAACGTTTTCTATTCAATGCTTCTGTTGAATAGTTGGTGTTTAATGCAAAACATAATAGTATAACTTTCTTGTCATATGGTTTGTATAGAATGTGTCTTACCTCGAATTAGATATATGCTTCTTCGTATCTTGCTAAACAAGCCATGAAAAGAAGAACCCTAATGAATGAAAAATCATACATGGTGTGGCATAAAAGTTTAAGCCACATTTTCAGAGCTAGAGTTGAGAGATTGATTAAGGAAAGCATTCTATCAATTCTAGATTATGATGATCTGGAAACGTGTTAATTATTGCAGGGGTAAGTTGACTAAAATAAGGATAAAGAGGTTAGCTCAAGTTTCTGGCTTGTTGGGTCTAATACATACGGAAATAAGGAGACCTTATATAGTTGCGTTGTGTAATTCTAAATGTATTCTAACATTTATTGATGATTATTCTCATTATAGTTATATGTTCTTGCTTAAAGATTGAAGGTTAATAACCAATTGAGAAGACTTATGAAGATAGTCAGATCCAATCGTGTAAGAGAATATCATGGAAAGCATGGTGTTCCAAGACTTGAAAAGGTTTGTTTGTTAGATATATAGAATCAGTTGAAATAGTGACCTAGTTCACTATACCGGGTAGTCCTAAGCAAAATGGTGTGTTGTTGAAAGGTTAAATGTACCATAAAAGACATGAAGAAGTCAATGCAAAATAGGACTAATCTACCTAATTATTTAGAAGTGTGGAAACCCAACCTTACACACATTTATGTATGGGGCAACCCTACTGAGGTAGTAAAATCCTTGTAAAGATAAATTGCATGCTCGTTCCACTCATTGCTATTTAGTAGGATATCCCAACCACTTTAAAAGCTACAGATTTTACTGTAGAGAAGCATGGATCAGAATAGTGGAATCACAAATAGTTAAGTTTCTGGAATACTATGTCCATGATAATGGTGGGCTCTTTGACCCTTCGAACGATAGCAGGGCGAATACTACATTTATCATATACTCGCTACTCATATAGTTAGGTCCGGTGGATCTAGGTTTTAGTATCGTGTCTATAAAGGAACAGAAACTCATACCTGTACACATAGAAGTTCCTGAGGGTACAAGATCTAATGCAGTTATGTAGATCTACCAAAGTGAGATGACTTGCCATCCCATCTAATTACATAGTCTATTAGGTGAACAGGACTATGATATTTGACATGTTATGAATCCAGTTACTTTTATAGAAGTTGTTTCCGGACCCAATGTGGATTTATGGTGGGATGCAACGATTGATGAGATGCATGTCGTGAAATATAATAAGGTTTGGGAGCTAGTTGATTTGTGATAGAACTACAAACCCGTCAGTTGTAAATAAGTTTTAAAACCTAAAGGATTTCATGATAAAGTTAAGCGGTTGAAGACTAACTTAGTTGCCAGAGGGTTCACTCAGGGAGAAAGGTTGACTTTAATGTTACCTTTTCTCTCGTATCCTCATAGGATACATTTTGAGTGATTATGGCAATTGTAGCTCATGATGTCAAAATCGCTTTTTTAAATAAAGACCTTTATGAAGAGGTCTATACGATATAATTTGAAAGATTTCAGGATCCAGATGGAACTGACATGGGTTTGCATATTATACAGATCGATATATGGTTTACATCAAGCCTCCTGAAAGTGATACCTTACATTTGATGAGGATGTGACCTTTTCCAGCTTCATGAAAAATAAAGTTAAAAGATGCTTTTACTATAAGATAGGGGGAGCAAAATTATCTTCCTATTATTGCATGTGGATGATACACTGTTCACATCAAATTACTTGACCATGTTGTATGAGGTTAAGCAACTTTTGGTCAAGCACTTCGACATGAAGGACCTTGGTGAAGCATCTTTTGTCCTAGGTATGCTGATTTACCGGGACAGATCTCAACACTCATTATGCCTCTCACATAATGCATACATTAAGTATGTGTTACAAAGGTTTAATACGGTTAATTGTAAACCTGTCGTAGCACCTATCTCTCATAATGAGAGATAATCTTTGGCACAATATCCAAAGAATAAAGTAAAGAGAGAGGTTATGAGGAATGTTCTGTATACTAGTACGGTTGATAACCTGAAGTATGCTCTGTTAAGTACTAGGTGGGACATTGCATTTACTATTAAACTGTTTGGTCAATATCTAGTTAACCTAGGTATAGAACATTAGAATGCAGTTAAACGAGTGTTGAGATACTTAAGGGAACTAAGGATTATATGTTGACATATAGCAAAGTGAACAGACTAAACCTCGTAGGGAATTCAAATTTAGATTTTAACTATGCGTCTCGATGATCGAAAGTCCACTTAAGGTTATATTTTTATGTTTGTAGATGATATAATGTCGTAAAAGAGTGTCAAGTAGACACGGGTGATTTACTTGACTATGCATGCAGAGTGCATGCTATGGGGTTGCTTCACAGATGGTTTGGCTTAGAAACTTGATTTCTGAGTTATCTGTGGTTGATTTGGTGGCTAGACCCATTCGATTTTACTATGATAATCTTGCTGCTATGTTGTTCAATGACAACAAAGAATATCACAGGGTCTTAGCATTTAGAGGTCAAATATTTATCTATAAAGGAGTTGATACGAAAAGGTGACATTAGGGTTTGGAGCATTTAAGGACTGAGGAAATGTAAGCTGATCTTTTAACTACTAGACTTCGCCCACTTGTGTTTGAAAGACAAGTATACAGTATGGATGTTTTGAAGTCCTTAGACACTGTTAGTTAAAGGATCATTATGTTTGCTCCACGTACATTTATACATTTGATTTATTATGACAGTATGGTGGTTCATCAATAAAGATGATCATCGCTTATCCTCAGTAATACATGTTATCATACATTGTCATAATACGTATAAAAGTCTTAAGATTATGTCAATCTTAAGCATTTAAAGGTCATTGAGCATATGTACAGATTGACCTTGAGCCTATATCATTTAGACACATACAATTTTATACAGATATCCATAAAGTTTGACATGACATGGGGGGATATAAATTTTAATCTCATAAAGGTTCTCTAATGCAGTTTAGCATTCACTTGGAGAATATACAGGTTTTCTCTTATGCAATTTAGCATTTAGTGAGAGAAAACAAGTTTTTTCTAAAGATGTTTAGCATGCGGTAAAAGAAAACAGGCAGGAATGTCAACGGGCCGGGCCGGGCCCGGGCCGGCGGTGGCCCGGCCCGGCCCGTTGATATTTTGCGTCGGGCCATTTTGGCCCACGGCCGGGGCGGGCCGCACCGGGCCGGCCCGTGGCCCGGCCCGGGCGGGCCAAAATGGCCCGTGGGCCAAAACGGCCGGACGG
>JAOTAY010000002.1:22120539-22130544 GCA_025629805.1 Erythroxylum baracoense
GAACATCTAATTTGCAAAAGAAATTACCTTAATGAGCTTGTGATGCCAACCTTTCAATAACTTCAAACACTTTGATGATTAGTTTCGTGAATCAAAACTAAGCAACTCCACCTTTAAGAGAAAATCTCAAGATTTTTACAACTGTTTTGAAGAAGATACATGGTTTCACTTGCTGGAGAAGCACAAAGGGCGCTGATTCTCTATAAATAAAGGGACCAACAAAAAACGCACCGTTTCACTTGCTGGAAAAGTGGAGAAACAAAAGGGATGAAAATTGAGACGGATTTAGGTACCAAAATAGGGACCGATTTACGGACGGATTTAGGAACGGCTTTAGGAACGGAATTAGGAACGACCAAATTGGCAACAACATAATTGTTACGGTTCTAGTGACAGAAAAATTTTCACTACAACTTGGTCCCAAATTCTTGCCGATATTTGGGACGGAACAATTCTGTCCATAATTATCCGTCTTTAAATCCGTTCCTATGTGAAAATTCGTCCCAAATTTCGTTCCCAGCTATCCGTCCAAAAAACAGTCGCAAATTAGTAACTGATTTGGGGACGGTTTTTCTTCTTTCGAATATGTGGTCTGGAATTAAGGACGGATTCTTATTAACTTTATTTCGCGGGTTTTGGCGCCAAACTTCGCAACTGATTTAGGGATGAAAATTTTGGTTGGTGTATATGTAGCGAATTGTTGGGACGGATTTGGGGACGGTTTATTTTTTTAGTCATTTTCGGTCACAAAGTCCGTCCATAAATGCCGTCCCTATTTGCTATTTTTCTTGTAGTGTCCTGTACACTTCATATTTCCGCATCAAGGCTTTAGCGCCATGCAACCAATGAGTACCAGGCTCCAAGTTCGTTCAATTAATAACGTTAGGATTATACAATATTTATTAAACGACTATTAATTGATTAAAAATTAAATCAGAATTATAAAAATTATTATACTATAAATTTTGTGGATTTTTACTGTATAAAATATAAAACATTTAATTTTTATAATTTTGATTAGTGAAAGATTGTTTACTGAGGAGCTTCTGTAGGATTTGATGACAATTAGCCCCGTAGAAACCAAAATTGAAGGATACATTGTAATAATTCGCATTCATGAAATATTCCCTAATTAAATCTTCATTATGATAACTTATTTCTGATTTGTTACATTCAGAAGGTACCCGAAAGAGATAAGCCATTGTAAACTATATCACAAAGCAAAAATCAAGTAGGTACTTCAATATGATGTTAGGATGATTTCTCCAAAGACTGTTTGTTCATGTACTATTGTGAATCCTCAACCATAAATAACACCTAAAGCTTCGTCAAATGCTATCACTAACTGACAGTGGACAGAATGAACATGTCCAATCCAATCCTCCCACCGGGTTTTAGGTTTCACCCCACAGACCAAGAGCTCATCGTTTATTATTTGGAAAAGAAAATAGCGTCTTCTTCAAGCCCTGAAGTTTCCATAATAGCAGATGTCAATATCTACAGATTCAATCCCTGGGAACTTCCTGGTATGCATGCATCATATTTTTCTGCATCAAATGTTGATTTCGCATAAGTTTGTGATTCTCTTTAGTGTGGTTCTCCTTATTCATGGTAATTTCTATTTTTTCCCCACTAAGGGATGGCCTTGTTTGGAGAGCATGAGTGGTTTTTCTTCAGCCCCAGAGACAGAAAATATCCAAACGGTTCTCGTCCGAATAGGGCCGCTGCTTCTGGTTACTGGAAGGCCACTGGCACTGACAAACCGATCCTAGCCTCCAGTGGATCTCAGTGCTTGGGTGTGAAGAAAGCTTTGGTGTTCTACAAAGGTCGTCCTCCAAAAGGTATTAAGACCAACTGGATGATGCTGGAGTACAGACTTCTTGATGGCACCCATCAGCTTCACAGCCTAAGGGACTCAATGCGAGTAAGCGGTACCCTTTATTGGTTTCAAGTTTAATGTACACAATTTCTTATATTGAATTACGATTTTATTGAATAATTTAAATCCTGTTTGTGTAGATTCTTCTGCCACTTCTAACAAGACAGAACTGAAGTTTTATGTTTTGAATCTTTCAGTTGGATGACTGGGTATTCTGTCGGGTTCGTCAGAAGAGCAGCTCCCCGCAGCAAAAGGAAGAAAATTATGACAGCAGCTCAGGAAGTTCTTCCCCGTTTGCGCTTGGGTGTTTACAGAACCAGCAGGATGCAATGGTAAAGGAGAACAGTAATCCGCTTAAAGACTATGATTACGATATTCAAGCTTCTCTCATGGCCAACTTAGAAAGTGAAGGGGCTGTTGAACAAGGACAAGTAGATTTCCAAGAGGACTCTCCTGGTTACTCTGTCACGACTGTGGAAGACAACTCTCACCCACCAACCGTTTCCTTCAAAGAGGCAGTGGAGTCTCTGACAAAGGTGATCTCTACTGGAACTTTTGAAGAGCTTGTGCCCCCACCAAAGAAGAGGCCGTATACCTCCCACATATCAACTTCTAGGAATGCAAACAATGCGACCATTTTCCAAATTTCTTCTCCTGCGACGGCAGGATCGTTTTCAAGAGGCTTTTCAGAGTTCATGATATGAATTTTTTATAGACACAGAGAGAAAGATGACTATCTCCAATACGCAATTCTGTCCACCTTAAAAATAAGAAAAAGTGACTCCCAATACCATATGAAGTTTAAATTTCTTATTCACTTCATATGGCGTCCCAGCAGCTGACACGATGAATAACATTCTTGTGTACTTCTTCCAAGATTAGAATGAAAGTAAAACGTTCAGACGTTTCGATTCTGTCTCTCTAATCGTTATTCTTCTTAGGTTTTTTATTGTACAATCATAAAAATATATAAGCTGCCATTCTCCATCTTAATCGTCTTCAGTAAACCACAAATATGCATGTTTTGACAGTGATAACAGAAATCAATCTAAATGACGCCATAAATATAACCTTCTTTTATTCGAAACCATGCTATATCCAGTGACAGAAGTAGTCGAAGTAAACAAGAAACCATGCATCTACATCTCACACAATTTTTCATTCTCATCTGCCAAGTTATGATTGTCTGGTTGTTCAGAAACTCAACTTGTGTTCTGATGAATCATAGTTGAAAGTATTGCAGAAGTGTTTCAGTTCGAGGCTTAGGAAGCCAGCTTTCCTTATATTGCTCTTCTTTTATTCCTGTTTAGAAAACACAAATACTTACTATTTCTTACTTCGGTAACGATATATGTTGCTGCTTCTTACCTTTTAGTTCTCACTAAATTGCCTTATAGTCAATGCTAAATATGGATCCTTTACTATGAAGAAAATCTGGCGATAAACTTCAAAAAACAAATTGGTATTGCTCGAACACATAAGACAATGCTCCACATTCAAATAAGATATTTGCTTTAAAACTCATTTGATATCTAATTAGTATCTACAATTTGCATGAAAGACAACAGTGTCCATGTAATTAGTACGCGCAAAGCCAACAATAAATTAGTCCCGTATCTTACCAATCACCATATATGCCATGAATCTAACGCCAACTTTAATTTGATATAGAGGTCGCATATATACCCATCATTCCTATTTGTCTTCTTTTGTAAAAGAAACAACGGAAGGAACAAAAGGCGAATGCAGGATGATAAATCTTAATTTGTCAGCTAATGGCATCTCTTTAATATCCACTGGAGGAGCATCTATATTTTTATGGATGTCATATATGTCTTTTAAGCGGTGATAGCATAGAAATTTTTTGCTCTCCGTGTAACAAGACATAACAAACAAAACGACAGGAAAACACCTGAAGAATTTCAAACCCATCAAACTCATGCGATCCACGTAGCTAGTGATCATGAGCTCCGTTTGAATGGTTCGGAGCTTCTCTTGCCAATTTATCTACATTCTCGCAACAAAGTAACAACTTTATTTTATTATTTTGAGTTTCGGGGTATTGTAATTAACTACCTTTTCTTTTATATTTTGGTTTTGTCTTAGAAGGTGGCAAATGTGTTTAAGAGGATCCTATTGGAGCTCGTTCAACTTCATAAATAACATTGCAGAGTTAGCTTTCATTTGTACATATGAATAAGACAAGAAAATAAATTCAACGTAATTGCAAGACTGAAAATAATAGTTGTTTTCTTATTAACGGAACATGATTAAGTACTAATCATAAAAGAAAATTGTATCAATACTATACTATTGATTACTATGATTATCAATAATTATTTCTGTGGGTCTTCTTTTCCCTAAGATTACTAGTACCTATTGTTACGAATTAGTTTCATTTATAATAATTAAGCAATTTTCGATAAATAATAGATTATAAACTGCTCGCATAGTTCGATGTTAATAGGTATCTTAAAATATACATAATAATGCCTAAAAAGTCTTAGTCTTGCTCAATCAATTGGCAACATTTACCGAAGACTTCATGGTTAAAATGCATTTCGGGCACAACTACTTTGCAAAACACCGACTTTGCTCAAAACCTGATGGATTTGAACTTCAAAATTCTTAAATTGATGTTCATTATGTCTTTGTTTATGTCTTTGTTTTATCTTGCATACTTTTGAAGATGAACTAGATTTTTACGCCGATTATAGTCCTTTTCAAACTATGTTGCATTTCCACTGGTGAACTAATTATCATTACATGTTTATGTTTTAGCATACAAATAGTAGATTTTCTTTATATTGCATTATGTATCAAAACTCATATTGCCTTATTTTCTGATTTGATTGCTTTAATATATTAAAAATATAACAATGTTTTATTATGATTTTTTTCGAAATTGAAGATTTATATTCCAAAAGTAAACAGGCATTAGCCTTACAAAAGTTCAATCAAAAGATTAAACTTGAAGTAAATCTCATTGACAACCTATACCATTCAAGAAAACTAAAAGAGAGACGTTACCAATTTATCAATCTACGTATTGTAGTTGGTTAGCCATTGTTTAGCTTAACCCTCATCTAATTGTAACAGTTTTAGAGAAATTCGTGTAGCTGAAGTTGGTCCACAACAACTCCTTTATCTTATATAATGTGTTAGATTTGAATGTATCAAAGCCAGTTTGTTTCCTTTTGAATCTTCTAAAATTTCTCTCCTTCCATACTCTATAAGCTATCATGCTCATTGCTAGCTTTAGGAGCAATTTGTCATCTTTAGGTAGTGAAGCTTTATATATTTTTGCAATTTTCTTGTTTCATGTTGTTTCTCTGCTTGAGAAGTTAGAAGCTCTTTGAATAATTCCCCACAATTCATTAGCAAATATGTTTTGGAAGTATAAATGATCTTTGGTTCTTAGTAGTACCATGTTGCATAGACTGCATTGCAAGTTATTGTTCAATCTGGTCTTTACCTTATCAATATGCTTAGTTTATTGAGCGTTATGAGCCACAATATGAAGTTCATTATTAGGATATGACCTTTAAACCACATTACCTTAAACTAAGGCACAATGGGATGTTTTCGCTCAAATAGTTGTAAGCAAACTTGTTGGTGAATTATCATAGATTATGTCTAGTCCAAATCATTTCATCTTTTATCTCTCTCTTCAACTTGTAACTAGGTAATGCATTCCTTAAGCATTCAAAACCTTATACCCAATGTCCTAATTCTTATCCTTAGTTAGCTCCCCAACTTTGGCATTAAGCTTTAGCATACGCCTGAATTGGAAAATGTTAGGTATTAGGTATAGTGAATCCTTTTTACTCCAATTATCAAACCATAAGCTAGTTTGTTTTCCATTACGTATCAAACACTTAATCTTATTACAGACACTACTCCTAAGTTTCAGTATTTTATGGAAGGTCCAAGATATGTTTTGATTTTTTTGGAACTTAAAAAGTTGTCTCCTTTTAAGTGGTAGGTATGCATCTTTTTGAACCACAAGTTCTCTTTATCAGTAAGCAGTTTTTAGACTCTCTTAGGTACAAATGTTTTAGTAGAGGTCTTAATGGATTTGATGCCAAGTCCCACTTACACTAATTGTTTACATTTCTTATTCCATGCAACCTTGGAGCCTAAGTTCTTATATCCATCTCCATTCCACAACAAATTTCTTATTAGTCTTTTAGTGTCTTTAATAAGCTTCTTAGATATTACTAGATGTTGTATCTAGTAGGTATACATATTACATAAGATAGAATTTATGAGTTGCAATCTTCCAACATAAGAGAGAATTTTGTTACATCATTTATTAGTTCTTCTTTCTATTATCTCAAAGAACTCCTTGCAATCTCAATAAGAAAGTCTAGCAATAGTTATTGGAACTCTTAAGTAGGTAAAGGGAGGTACCTGAAATTGAAAGCATATTTGGATAATATAATGAATCTTTTTTTATGACTTCTATCACTAATAACTTATTAAATTTGTGAAAGGGGTTTAAGATGGTTGAGACTAATTCCAAGTCTACTTTGCAAAACATTAACAGGTCATCAATAAATGTTAGGTTAAAAAGCTTCATTTTCGCATATTTTCCTATGGTATTTGAAAATTGTATTCTTTTGGATGCTGATGGCTATAAGTTTAAGTCATGTCTCCGAATAAATTATGTAAGGGTATAGGGAAAAGGGATCACCTTATCTTACCCCTTTTTTACTTTGAACTCATTATGTTTGTTCTTTATTTACCATTACACTGAAAGAAGTAGTGGTTATACATTGTTTTATCTAGTTTAAAAACTTTATAGGATTACAAAGGCTTCTAGAGAGTGAAAAAGGAAGTCTCA
This sequence comes from Erythroxylum baracoense, assembly GCA_025629805.1. NCBI lineage: Eukaryota > Viridiplantae > Streptophyta > Magnoliopsida > Malpighiales > Erythroxylaceae > Erythroxylum > Erythroxylum baracoense. The sequence continues at coordinate 22,127,265 of JAOTAY010000002.1, forward strand.
ATTTACTAAGTCAAAATCTTTTTTTAAGTCAATATTTAGTACATATAGTTTCCATGTCGCCTTCCTTTAATATCCCTATAATAGCTCCTACACAAGGAGGACATTATCTCTATGTTCCTGCTCCTATTGTATGCTCTTTGCATCTTGCTTGTGAAAGAGCCAATTACCCATTTTAGTTTTTATACCAAGATGCTTGAGCTTATTTTATATAGAGTAATGCAACATGAAATTGGTCTAAAGCCCCTCAATGTGATTGGGTCAAGATCTTAGGGACCAATCATATATGAGTCTAATTTATCTCATTTAGCATGATCCGAATGTTGAAAAACATTAGTATTGCCTTATATATATGATAGACAATTTCTAGGTTTTCTATAGAAATAAACATTAAAGCCATCTAAATAAAGTGTTTTATGTGGATTAATATTAATTAATGGTTAGTCTATTTCTTTAATTGCAATTCCCTTTTTATTTGTTGGACTAGATGTAACAACTCCCTTTATAGTTTGGATCCTCAACTCCCCTTAGACATGCTTTGAGACCTAAATAAGGTTACTTGATTCATAGTCCTCCTTTAGTTTTAGTGTTAAATAAAGTGCAATTGAAGTCACCTATTAGGAACTAGGGATCTTAGATACTTGAAAAATATTACAAAGATCCTACTAAAGCATCTTTCTTTGGAAAGCTAGGTTAGCTGCATATATGAAGCTTATGCGAAGTTTCTTACCTGAAAGTCTCAAGGTAATCAAAATATATATGGCTTAAGAATTAGACGTGTAGCACTCTATCATAATATATTTAGGGTTGTAGCCTTCAATGATCCTTTCATTGTATTGAAATGCATCATTGGTAATGATTCTCTAGTTGTTATTAATAACGCAAAGCTTCTTGTAGTTTTCCTCTTTGATTTTAGTCTCCAAAAGGCTATATATGAATGGTTTTGTTGCTTTAAGGTAATTATTGACAACTTGTTACTTGTTTGGGTCATTAAACCTCTAACATTATAGGTTATAATAGACATGGACCACTTATGATCCTTTTAACCTTTTTTTTACCTAATCTTCTAACTACAAGAGTATAAGCATCGTTAGAACTCCTTAGTTATTTAGTAATAGGGTTAACACCATCATTATTGCTTAATGTTTTTATATCAAGATCTAAATATTCTGCTAGTGTTGTCACTTCTTTAAAGGTTAGGAATGATAATTAATAAATCTATAAGGGACTCTTTGGGGTTTTGATCCACTCGTTCCAAGGGCTAAATCTATAAGTTTGATTGAGGTTAATTCTCCTTTATGCTTGGTTCCCTAATAGAATTCCTTTCCTTTCCATTTAGCTTCAGGTGATCTCCTCTTTCAAACTTCCTTCTAGTTGGTCTCCATTCAGTTGCTTTCTTTATCTAAATCTTCCATAAATATATAGCTAAAATTTTTCTTTCCATAAGCTTGCCAAGAGGGTCCATGCTTTTTAGCTAGTGTTTTCAAAAGCCTTCTATTAAACTGGCTTCTTCTTGGAGGCAGATTAAGATCAACATCCTCCACCATTAGTTGTTCTCTAAATCCCGTAGAAATGCTCTTAGTCTTGATAAAATCATATTAGGATCAATTACAACCGAATGAGTTTCAAACCTGTCCTCTTCGCTTCCCAAGATAACACTATTTAGAAGGGCCTTGTCAGCCACTGCTTATATAACCTTCCCAACCACGATTTTTTTAGGCATTTCACCTCCCACCCTGACTGACAGCTTATTGGTCTCCCAATCTATCCTAAACTTCCCCCGGTCATCAGCCGAAGTTGTATGAGGCAGAAGATCGATATTTGCGGAGTTGATTATCCCTCTTGAAAACAAAGACTTGTAGTGGTCTCAATTTAATGAAGCTAAGAAAAGTCCAGCGTCAAATTCGTCTACCATTCTAAACGAATTGTTGTTCACCTCTGTAATGAGACTTGGAAGGGGTAGCTCCTATGGCAATGAATCCCAATATAGAGTAGAGACTCCTTGTCCGTTTCAACCTATATGTAAATTTTTGCATAACCAATCTAACATATAGTTATTATATTCTCATCCATAAACAATGGTTTGCCTATAGATTTAGCTAAGTAACTTAGCCCTATGGTGCTCCAATATTCCAAAGGCACATCATGGAATTATGCCCAAACGAGAACTTATTTAAGCTTTGCTTGATCAAGTTCCATACTTGGCTTTTGACTTTGGAGAATTAGGGGTTACATTGCAATGTTAGGGACAAGTTTAAATCACCTTGCTAGCTTGAGATTTTGAATTAAAAGTGAACAAGAAAAATCTATGTTAATTTTTATGATGCATTGGGAAATTAAAATACAATCGTATAACATGTCTAGTGAAAACATTAATAAACAAATTTCTTGATTTTTAAAAATTAATATCGTTTTAATTCAAATAATATGATTGTTCAATTATTTGATTTCCATTCTTTATACTTACAATTGGTATTATTATGGATTGAGTTGGAACTTCATATCAAATGATCAGAAAGTGTAACATTAACTAATTACAACGATAAAAATTAAAAGAAGAAGCATATTACTTCAATTTGTTGTTATCACTTAATATTGTTCATGTTGGATCGGAAAATACAACATGCAAGATTTGGTTAAAACGATAGATTTCAAAACTTTTTTAGAAATCAAAGCACAGCGGAAGCAAGATAACCAAATCAACATGTCAAGCCATACATGATACGGTATATGAAAAATAATTATCATAAGAACAAGATGGAGATTATATAATTACCGACTCCTTTGCTACAGCTTTAACTCCTCGTTGTGCTATCCTCTCCTTCTTCTTGTATTCTCTCCTAGCTTTAGCCTTGCTTTTGAATCCTTTCTTTTGTCAATGTATCCTCTCCTTTTTTTGTATCCTCAATCAATCTGATCTACCACTTGTTCTTCTTGGACAACTTGGTTAACAAGACCCTTTGGTGGGAAAGGAGAAGAAATATTTGGAAGAGATTTTTCTTAGAAGAAAGAAGCCAAAGATGAGACACCTCTCATGAAAATTTCGGCTAACACATGCAAGAAAAGAGAGAGAGTCTAAAAAATGCAAGAACACCTCTCTTACACCTTTTCAATTTCTGTTATGCATGAAAAGAAAGAAGAAGTGAAGAGCATCCAATGCTTCACTTCATTATTTAATCTAACATAAAGAAGCCATTAAATGAGAATCTTCTCATTTGTTTTAAGATGGCTATATGAAAAGACCAATAACCTAAAATGACATGTCAATTTCAGTTTTAGTGAT
>JAOTAY010000002.1:22130644-22161850 GCA_025629805.1 Erythroxylum baracoense
CTATATGATATTATAGAAATTGGCACCCCGTGTAACTTCACAATCTCATCAATATACAACTTTGCTAACCTCTCCAACGAGTAGGTTATGTGGATAGGCAAAAAATGAGAAGACTTTGTCAATCTATCCACTATAACCTAAATAACATCGTGACCCTTCGATGTACGAGGTAGTCCAACTATAAAATCTATTGTTACATACTCCTACTTCTATTCTAAAATAGGCAAAGATTGTAATATACCCACTGGTTTTTGATGCTCTATCTTTATTTGTTAACAGAGAAGGCATTTGCTACAAATTCTGCTATCTCTCTCTTTATCCCTGGCCACCAAGAGCTCTTTCTAAAAGTTTGATACATCTTGGTGCTACTAGGATGCATAGTATAAGCCAAATTGTGAGCTTCTTGCAAGATTGCTCGCTTGAGACCCTAGTTATCTAACACACAGACTCTGTCTCTGAAGACTAACAACCCGGCTTCTCTCAATCAGAACCCCTCATCCTCTTTAGATGGCAATTTCTCTCAAATGATCTTTAGCTTGGGATCATCAGCCCGTGATCTCCTAATCTCATCAAATAGTGTTGGTCAAACTTCAAATTGTGCTAGTAATGTTTCGTCATCCTCAGCCATTGAGAGTCTAACCCCAAGGCTCTGCATACTCATCAAATGATTCATATAAGGATTTTTCCTGACAGTCACTAACGAACAGGACTTATAACTCAGTGGATCAGCTACCACATTTGCTTTTCCTAGGTGATAGTCAATCATTAAGTCATAATCCTTAATCAATTCCATCCATCTCCTTTGTCGGAGGTTTAGCTCCTTCAGTGTCATTAGGTAATTCAGGCTTTTGTGGTTATTATATATACAACAAATCTCCCTATAAAGATAGTGTCTTTAAATCTTGAGTGCAAACACCACCGTTGCAAGCTCCAAATCATAAGTAGGATAATTTAATTTATGCTTCTTTAATTGTCTAGAAGTATATATGATCACTCACCCGACCTGTATAAGTACACAGTCAAGTCCTTAAAGACTGGCATCATTGTACACCTCATACCCAACCCCCTGGGTAGGTAGAGCAAGCACTGGTGTAGTAGTCAATCATCTCTTCAGTTCCTGAAAACTTATATCACATTTGTCATCCCACTGAAATTTTACCCCCTTTCGGGTAAGCCTCGATAAAGGGGCTGCAAGTACTAGGAAGCCCTCAATAAATCTCTGATAATAACCAGCTAACCTCAGAAAGCTGCGAACTTCAGTCACATTCTTGGGTTGTTCCCACTCAAGCATAGCATCCACTTTTTTTGAATCCATATAAATACCTTCACCTGATACCACATGCCCGAGAAATCTTACCTCTTTCATCCAAAATTCACACTTTGAAAACTTCGCGTACAATTGTCTTTTGCAAGTATTTGCAGCACAATCTGAAGATGTCTAGTATACTCCTCCCTATCCTTAGAATAAATCAGAAGGTCATTAATGAAGCCTATGAAAAACTGATCTAAATAAGGATGGAACACCCTATTCATGAGATCTATAAATGCTGCAGGTGCATTTGTCAATCCGAATGACATCAACAAAAATTCATAGTGTCCATACCTTGTCCGGAAAGCAATCTTGTGCACATCACTTTTAGGAATCTTCAACTGATGGTACCCAGACCTCAAATCTATCTTTAAGAATAATGTAGCTCCTCTCAACTGATCATAAGTCATCAATCCTGGGGAATGGATATTTATTTTTTATGGTAACCTTATTTAACTGCCGATAATCAACACATAAGTGGAGGGTCCCATCCTTCTTCTTGATAACCAATACTGGTGCTCCCCACACTGAATGACTTGGTCTAATGAAGCCCTTGTCCAATAACTTTTGTAACTGAACCTTCAGCTCTTTTAATTTTGCTAGTGCCATACAATATGACGGTATAGATATTGGTATTGTCCCCAGAACCAATTCAATCACAAAATTAAACTCCCGATCAGGTGGTAATATAGGTAACTCCTCTAGAAAGACATCAGGAAACTCGCATATAATACAAACATCTCCAAATTTGACCCTCTGTGTCGAAATGTCAATCACATGTGCAAGGTATGACTGGCATCCCTGACAAATCAACTTTTTAACCTTGACCACCGATATTAAATAGTTCAAAAACACCCGTTGATCACCAATAGATTTAATCGGGACTCTACCCTGAGTGTCAAACTCCACTTCTTTCTTATAATAATCAACACTGGAGCGATGCCTCTCAAACCAGTTAATCCCCAATATTACCTCGGAATCCTGGAGATCAAAGGGAATAAGATTTGCCTCTAACACTACATCACCAACCTTTACCTCACAGGTCGTATATGCTTCATCATAAGCCACTTGCTCTCCATGAGGATTGAACTATAATGAGAGGGGGATCTAACAACTTCAACACTATGTTTCTCTGGGTCGGGTCGCAAAGGTCTAACCTTGTGACAACTTCCCCTTCCTCATCCAACCATGCTATCACTATCAAATCAAAGAAAAAAATGTTGTTTAATAAAATAGATCGGACTAAGCCTAGCTTATTTGATGTCCCTTACACCCCAAGGAATGTCAACAAGTACTCTCACCAAGGTCAAAATCATCCTACTGTTAAGGACGTCAACTTAACGATTTGAGACTCAACTTCTCAACCAGAGATTTTCGACACCCAGGATACCCAGACTCAACTCCTAAAGCTCAAGAATCTTTTGAAAATGGTAATAACACTTTTGAAAACATAAAAACCTTTCTCTGATACCAATTTAATTTTCAAAACTTAGAACCACATCGGGCACATAATAACTGCCGCATACTCGGGCTAAGGATACTCACGGTACCTTTGACCTAACTATGCAAGGCTAATTGGATATCTTTAAAAACATTTGGACAGCACAAAAAGGTTCACACATGAGGTCATTTACAAACCATAAGATAGTCAAGAGTTAATATACAAAATTATAAAGCATATCAACATAATCATGAGCCACTATATAACAAAAGTATAAAACAGAGACTACCCACATGCGGTAATACCCCAAAAATGACAAAAGACCTCACAATCCATTCAGAACTTCAAACTGACAAATTAACCTACATGGTTGGGAAGTGAAGGGGGTGATACACTATATACTCAGTAAGCCAAAAGAAACATATATCATAAATAGAACCCGGTACATACCAAAACAGTCTAAATAACCTAAGGACGGTTTTACACATCTAACATACACATAACCAACTATGAAGTGAATATGCACGATATAGAAACACATGGACCTAATCTATAATTTATGCCATACTGGATAGGAACCACATAGGCCTAGCCTATTTATCGCTCTTTTCGTGAACATAGGTTCTAGTTCTAATATGTATAAGCAGAAAAGCATCACATGTAAAAATTAAATCTCGTTAGGAAGCCAAATCTCATAATAAGCCAAAACAATTACGTGTGTCACCACTAGTCAGCCAAACTAATGTGCACACCCATCGAATCCCTGTGTTGACTCGACTTTCATTTGTGGTGAGTCCAGATTACAGTCAACAAGAGCTTCATGACCCTAGGTGATGACATCGTCGATGATCAGATTTTTAGGTGTCCAATCACCTACGCGTCCTGTAGAATGGTGTTGTTACAAGGACTCAACTTTTATGTACCAGCGTCAAGGGTATGAGGGTCACTTGATTTGTTGTGCCCAGTACACAATTGGCCAATCATTTCCTCACCAATCACACAAAATAATATACAAATATTAAGTACAAAAAAAATCAAGTAAGGTACCATACCTTTATTTATCGGTCCAACTGATAACGTGGAACATTGCCATGGCTCTAAGCTAAAAGAAAACACATACATGCAGCATACATGACTCAATTATGCATATGTAAGTTTCAAAACATTATTTTATGTAGTGAAAATTATCTTTTGCATTCCACGTGCAAAGTTATTCAAAACTGTAGTTTCAGAAAAATAAAACATTGTCCTTTGCACTTAAAGTGGATGTTTGTTGAAAACAATACCATCACTCAAAATATGAAATAAAAACATCAGTTTCACTCCAAGTACAAAGAGCTATTCAAAACAATGTCATTTATTAAATACATAAATATACTAGCATCTATTTGAGAATCAATTCTACTATGCATTACCTAGGTTCAAAATTCACGTACAAGTCATTATGCATGTCTTGGAGTGTCCTAATCCCATTTGAGAGATATTTTTCCCTAACTCACCTCAAAAAATATACTCCCTTGACTTCAACAATCCTCATTACGATTTCCTTTATCAATAGTTCCTAAGCCTTTATACATATAATATAAAATGTATTACTATTCAAATACGTATCTCATATGTATAAACCACCATATAAGCATACAAAACTCAAACTTTTGCATTTTCCAAGGCATCTAATGCCTTTATCCAATACTTACACATTTCAAGGCATAATTAAGCACATTTTAATCCAAACACATTAAGCCACTACTCATCAATCTAAGCTACAATTCATGTTTACTTTAGTAAACATGAAAGTCTCTTTTCAACGCACACCATCAAAATCCTTAAATCCTAAGCCAAGTTCAATTGGGCATTTTATCAAACACCTAAAGGAATAGACTTGAAATCCTCCTTCTAATGTTCTTCTTCCTCATTTTTCATCATCAATTCATATTATACATACACAATTAACATCATAGAGTTTATTTAAACCGTCAATTTCAAAAGATATTCACAATTTCACCAACTTTCACTAAAGAGAGACCATTTCTGTTTTACCTTAAAGAAACCTCTCCATGACTCTTTTCATTCATATAAACCATGTTTCATCCATAATTAAGCATGGAGAACAACATATCTTAACACCAAACCTAAAATCATAATGTAGAGAGAGATGAGATAAATTTTACCTAAACCTTCCTTTAGTGATATCTTCCAATCCTTTGAGAATTTCTCAAATATAATGATATATTTGAGTTCCTTGACCCCAAGTTACCTTAGAACACCTTAGTTTGGGTTGGAGAATCAAAAGGATGGTGGAGTTTGGGTGATAGTCGAATTCTTCTTCTTCTGCTCCTCTCTTCTCCTTTCTTCTCCTTTCTTTTAATTAAAACAAAGTGGTTTAATTCCAAATAAAGGGGGTGCACGGCCATAAGGTGAAGAAGGGTCTAGAATTTGACTCTTCTTTGACCAAACATAGTGAATATACCTTTTTGCCCTTAGTTTATGTAAAATTACCGTTATACCCTCCAAACTTTCCTAAATTTGCAATTAAGCCCAAAATTTGAGAATGACCAAAATTTTGATTTTCATTTTGGTCCTCAAACATTTTTCCAATTATAATTAAGCCCCTCAACTTTATAAAATTACGTATTGGTCCTCCCAGAATTGAAAAATTACATTTAAGTCTCTTCACTTTTAACAAGTTGTAAATAAGCCCTTATGTACATCAACTTTTCCAATTAAGCTTTCTAAGTGCTTAATAAGTCTATAAATCATGTCTAATCACCTCTAAGGCATTAGAACATGTTTAACTCAGCCACCATGGCCATATCCATCCAACACTTAGAAGCTTATATGTTAGAAATCTCCAAGATTTTGTATACTGATGAACTCTAAGTTCATGCAAGGGCATATAACATTGTATATCACTAGCATAAATACCCAAATGATTCAAAAATATTTTTGAACTCATATACAACCATGTATATGTCAATATACAATAGTATCTCTAAGTATAGACCAATACAAAAAGGGCTCAAAGAGTTTGACGTTACAAGTCTTCCCCCCCTCAAAAGAGTTTCATCCTCGAAATTCCTAAGTCAAGGATACAAATAAATGTGGGTACTGGCATCTCATAGCCCCCTCAGGCTCCCATGTCATTTCCTTGACCTTGTTGCTGTTCCAAAGAACTTTGGTCATGGGAACTTCCTTGCGGTGTAACCTGTTTACCTGCCAATCCAGGATCTGGACCAGTTTCACCTCAAAACTTAATTCTTCTCTTAGCTCCACTAGAGGTGTCTCTAAAACATGAGACGAGTCCGGTATATACTTCTTACGTATCAAGACATGGAACATATTATAGATCCTATCCAAATACAACGACAATTGCAATCGATACGCCACAGTCCCAACGCGCTTCAGGATACGGAAAAGTCCAATATATCGAGGGTATCAGAGTTAGTACCTGAATTGGTGTGTCAGCGAGGATACTGAGCCCTAAAGGGGGTGGAATGTGAGTTCTCATATCAGTTAGAGAGGGGAACGAAGTATGCCTTATAAGGGTATGTATTCCTTTCCCTCAAAGATGCGTTTTCCCAAGGTATGGGAAGAGCAAAACCGTGAGGGCTTGGCTGGGCTAAGGCCCAAAGTGGACAATATCTGTGAGCGGGGTGGTCTGGGCTGTTACAATGTATTTAGGATCAAAGGTGATGTAGAGCCTTATCAAAAAGTAAGACATGACTCGAAATGAAATATGAAAACTTTGTTTAAAGAGTACCAAAATGAGAAAGATATAAGGAAAGACTAAATTACGAAATTGGTAGTAGAAGATCTCTTTGCAGTAGTCATAATGATACTGATAATGTTGAAGGTGGTATTCCTATCCAACAAGAAAAGATTATTGTAACTGATATGGGGAAGAGAGAAAGACAAGTGTCTAACTTATTTTGCTCCATGAACAACTTTTGGAGCTCAACGTTCAATTTGTAGTATCTTACAATTTAAAGAAACAACTCATAATATAGACATGATAATGGCTAAACTGTACCTTCAGTCTTTGTTATTTATTGCTAGTAAATTTTTTAATTCTAGTGTTTATTTAATACTACGTTTTATAATGAAAACTATAGTTAATAGCGAATTCTATTAACTATCCTAACAGTTGTTTCAAATGAGATGATATAAGATCCCTTTAACTCACAAATTGAGGCATATAAGGATATGTATGATAGTTTTGGGATGTTCATTACAATTCATCAAGAAACAAACTAATCCAAGTATATATATTTCTTCACTTTTGTTATTTTGTTTGAAATTAATCATCATATTATTTTGTTTATAAAGTTATTTTGTTGTCTAACAGTTGCTTCGTGGGATTAATTCAAAAGTGATGTTCTAAACTTAGAAAAGTTTGCAATTCAAATTTTAAGTCAATAGATAAGTGTAACTAGGTGTGAAAGGAATTGAAGTATATTTGAATTCATTCATTCTAAAAATATATGTACTAGAACACAAAATATTGAATGATTTGATATTTGTTCTATACAACCTACAGCCTTGAGAAAGGTCTATTACTAATTTTATTAATTTGATTATAATTTCTTAATATTTAATTTTTATTTATTGTTCCAATTTCACTTGAGGATATCGATCTTTTAGCATACTAGGTTTTTGAGGAACCAGGATAGAAAAGTATTTACATGTCATTTGGTGCAATTAATTTGATAGAAAAGTATTCACATGTCATTTGGTGCAATTAATTTGAATGATAGTGATAATAAAACTCCTCTCAACGATGATGATTTTGTACTAAACAAAAATTGAGGCTAGTACAATTTGAGCGGACATGTCATTAATGAAGTTTTTAGTTTTTCTTTTTTCTCTTTTTAATTTCACTTATATTTGATGTATATGCAATATAAATATAAATCTTTTAAATATATATGTTTTTGTTTCAGGTTTCACCTTTACTTTGATATGTTTCTCGGTATGAACTATTGTTGTAATGCTTATAGACCTATATATATTGTTCGTACTATATGAAGTTTTGATGTAATTATACACTATATGATGTAAATTGTACATTTTAAGTACTTTATATTATTCTTAGTTTTGTACTTGTATGATAATTAAACAATCTTTTTCTTATGTTAATTATAATTATTGTTTATATATGAAATATGTGAAAAGTAATATTAATAGAAATAAAGAGAGTTTTTATTTCAATTTTATATTATTATAATTTTTTAGATAAAGTTAATGTAAAATTAAAAATTCTATAACAATATATTGAAGAAAATTTTCATAATATTATAAAATTCAGAGACTATTTTATCAAAATTTATCTGGAGCGATACCTAGTATTAACTAGTAGTAGAATCTTACCATACTATAGTACTAAATCTGGAATCAAATTTGGTAAGGTTTTCATAATATGGTTTATAAGGGTTTTAATTTTGTTTAGTTGATCTATAATTAATAAAGATGGTTGATCGAGGCTATTAGCCAATATCAAATTGGAGCTTTTATCAGTTTCTTGTCCAAAGTATATAGGAGTTAAATTTGAGTATTTATTAGTTTAATGTCAAAGATAAATTAGCCCTTGCTTATCTTTAGTATGTACAACACATTTTATGATTTATGACGTCATTTATATGTTATATTTTATTATGTTTATTATGTGAAGACATATGGTATGCTAATTTCGTCGACAAGTACTTTAGAGATGATTACAATGTCATTTATGTATAGGTGTTAAGGATTTGTACATATAAAGATAGTGAGATAGAGTTTTTCTTTCATTTATTTATTTGGAATATACTACATTGCTAAACATTATTTCACGTGAGAAAATAAGGAATAACATAAGAATATAGATAGACTGTGTGCATGAAACACATAGAGTCGAATGTAATGAGTCTTAGATTGAGAAACATTGTTATTTATTGTGAATTTAGAGTGCTTTAACTACATTTCTTTATTTATGATATTGGTAAATATTTTTATCAATAAAAGATTTTTAATAATATTTTTATATATTAAATAATTGTTTAATTATACAGTTTGATTTAGGCTTAGTCTAATTATAAGACATAAGTAGTTGAAATTTAATATTGACCTATCATAGGTATAATTAAATTAATTTAGAATTAAGGTGTAACAATTTGTCCCCAAATTCTAACTTTTTTCGAAGTGAGGGATATAATAGAAAGTAAATTCTTATGAAAAATGCATAAAATTGTACTTAAGAATAGTGAGTCCATTGTAATTACAAAAAAAAGTTTGATTAGAAGATAAAAATAAGGTTAAGGTTCGGTTAGAAGATAAAAATGAGGTTAATTTTAAAAATATTTCTAAAAAATGAACATGATAATAGTGGATTTGAAATAGAGATTACAAGTTTAGAATTTAAATTTTCAAAATAGGTTTAAAAGATGAGAATTTGAGTAGGTATTATTATTATTATTATTATTATTAGTAGTAGTAGTAGTAGTAAAATTTTAGTTTTCATTAGAAACTCAAATGGATACATTTTGGACATACATGGAAAATGTTTTTCAAATATTGGAAATCTTAAACATTTATTGAAGAACTTCAAATTTTTCACAAGCTCTCTACAAAAAGTGGAGAAGAGATGTGTTCCGTCAATTTATTTACAACGTAAGTGAGAGCCACTTTAGAGGTGAAGAGCTTAAGTGTGTGAGTAATCCATCATAAATTAGTGAGGTATTTGAGTGTTTTAATCCATCTTAAATATGGTGAAGAATTAGGTTAGCCCGTAGTTTAAGTTAGAGAAGTAACTCTTATAATCTTACTACATTATAGTAGAAGAACTTTAGGATCATTGGTCCCACAGTTTTTTCCTTTATATTAGAGGGTTTTTTATACAAAATTTTGTTGATCTCCTTTTCCTCTCTTACGTACTTTCATATTAATTTTGAGTACCATACAAAGATGGAAAAGTATTTTTTAGGTATATTATATTTTTTCCATTAGTGGTATTATAGCATTGGCTTAAATGATTCATTTTCTTATGTGATTTAAACTGGAAGGTACCATCACTCATGATAGTGACATGTTCAAACTCGTCGCATAGAATTACTTTTATTGGAACTTGATGATGGAGGGGCATTTATAATGAAAAGATTTGCATCAATCAATAATGAATATGAATAAGCCAGAGCGAAAAATAACAAAGACTATAAGCTCTTGAATTGAAAGATGGTGGCCATGATCCACAACTTTATTAATCAAAGCTTATTCAAGCATGTGTCAACATACACAAATCCATACAAATTATATACGAAGACACCTAAGGAAAAAGTCCACCTTGTAAGACAATTGGTCAAATTCGATTATGACGAAGGTTATGGTATGATTGAGCACTTAAATACCTTTAAGGGCTCATAAATCAACTAAAAAAAGATTGATGATAAGTTGCAAGCCTTGCTACTTCTTAGCTCGCCACTTGAGAGTTGGGAAAGTCTATCACACTTAACAACTTGGCCTTAGAAGGAAAACTCACTAGGGACATTATTATTGACAGTCTATTATATGAAAAAGGCACCAAAAAGGAATGTGGCATATTAACATAATTTAGGGCCAATATTGTCGAGAATAAGGGAAGACGTTAGACTTATAAAAACAGTAGAACCAAAGGTTATGACAAGTAAAGATGGTGTGCTAAATCACACACAATAGTTAATAGGGATGTCAAAAAGGGCCTGACCTGACCCGATTTTGGCCCGGGTTGACCAAGCTATGGGTTGGCCAGATCATTTCTTCAAAAATGATGTCATTTTTTACGATTTTCTTTAAAAAATATGGTAGGCTGAGTTGGCTGTCAGGCCTCTATCCCAGCCCGTCGAGCCATGAGCAGGGCAACGGGCCACCATAGCCCAGGGTCCCTGGCCCCACTTTCCCATTGACATCTCTAATAGTTAATTAATACTGATAAGCATGGCATTAGACTGGGCCCAAGCATGGCCTATTTGATCAAGCTTAGGCAAGTTCTTTTTTAATATAAAATTTGAAAATCACATCGTTTTATTAAAAATAATGTTGTTTTCACTTGAAAATTTTTGGCTGAGCCAAACAACCTAAGCCCAAGCCTAATCTAAAGCCTAAAATTTTCAGAAAAAAAATTCAAACTAAATATGAAGTATAGTCAACTCCGGCCAAACTCGTTATCTGTGGACTGAGCGCAATCTAAGATGCCATACCTAGCTTCTATTATGAAAATTTTAATCACAGCTAGACCAAATCAACCCAAAGAAGAAGGAAGAGAAGAGCATAACCAATATGGTAGACAAAGGATGACGAAGATAAGCATGTAAGGGGATGTTGTGGATGACAAATTTTCTCTGTGAATTGGGTTATGAACTAAAGAAATATATGTTGTATTTTAGCTAATAATTCAAACTTTCACTCTTGATCGAAACGTATCAATGTTTGTTATCATTTTATATTAAGTGTATTAAAAGAAAAGTATATATAGCTTGATAAAATTCACATAGACAATAATTAGTTCGACCTGATGATTAAAAGGGAAGTTTGAAGATTGTTTTCAAAGGAATTGGTATGATGGTACCCTCAATTAAGTCAGAAAATGAGAGATTTATTAGATCCTTCCATAGTTAGGGGTAAACAAATATTTATTTGTCTTGGTATTCCTTCATTGAAAATTCCAAAAGTTGGCCATGCTGGAGAATTTAAGTCCTCATTGGGAATTCAAAAGACTGCGTGGAAAAACGTTTAGTCATATATAGGAAAAATATATAAATAGAAGAGAAGAAAAGCATTTCATTAATTTATACACAACACAAGTGAGAGCCACTTTAGAGAGGGGAGAACATGAAAAAATCTCTAATTTTTTAAGCTCGAGTATGTGAATGATCCACCATAAATTGATGAGATATTTGAATGTTGAAATTTATCTTAAATAAGGTTAGAAGTTGAGTTAACTTCTAGTTTAAACTAGAAAAGAAATTATTGAAATCATACCATATTATTGTAGAAGATCCATTCTCGTTATTTTTCCCTTCATATTTAAAAGTTTTTCTACTAAAATTCTGATGTTCTCCTTTTCTTCTCTTACTTATTTTCATATTATTTTTTAGTGTCCATTTTAATCATACAAAATGAAGAAAAAGTATAGGAAACTGAGTATAGGGATTTCTTTGAAAATAAAATTTCTGTACGGGTGAGACTTATTGGAAATGTTTTGAGACTTTGGTTCGTGTATACCTCTCTTTAATTCGTTGGTAAGAAAGTGATTAGATTGTCTGAATTGTACTGTGTCCAGGCAGCAAGGAGTTAGTCGTTAGTTATCCTTGTTAGAATACATACGTCGGTCAGGCTGCTACTACCTAGAAGGAGATCTTTTATTTCTTGCAATTCTTAAGAGGGAAGGATATTAAATGTCTAAGAATTACAAGGTGCGAGGAAGGAGTATCGACAGTAAGGAACATAATGTAGGTTTGGAAGAGATTAAGAAGCATTCGCACGGAAGAGACTAAAGGGAATAATTTGGTTTTTAGCGAGACAAGGGTTTTCTCATGCAATATGTACATGGATATATAATCAAAAGGTGGAAGTGGAAAAGCTAACTAGAGTAACTGGTACTGAGAGATTCACGTTTGTTGCAAATCAGTGCTGCTTCTACGGTTTCTTGTCAAATTTTCAGCATCCTGCACCATGGTAATTGCTTTAGTCAAGTACTAACCTTAAACTTCATGAAGTCTTACTATCTGAAGTTTAAGGAAAAATATGGAAATTACTTTTGGTGGCATCGTAAAGAGAAATTAAATCATTATTACCATCCATTGTGGCCCTTTTTTGTCTTTTAAGTTTTTAATGTCCTTGAACTTTGGTTTTAAACAGTGATATCTATTACAGTTATATTCTTTTAAGATTAATGTTTAAAACTGTCATTTGAAGCTTATTTGGAAACTTATAATATAGGAAATGTTTGGTGGTCAGTTAAACTGAATAGCCTTTTACTGTTGAACAGGAAGGAAGAGATGTTCCTTCAAAAAAAACGGGAAGGAAGAGATGCATATGATCAGATAATAAATTTTTATTACTTACCACAACTTATTTCTTGGAGAACTACCGTTTGTAGCTTCTTTTATTTTTTAATTTCAGCTTTGTAATTATTATTTGTTGGTTTGTTCACTTTATGGCAAACAATATCGCTATTCTTTGACAGTTGACATTCGACATATGGATATTCTCTTTAGCTATCTTTTTATCGAGCATGTTTATCTTCGATCAGGTTCGAATGCCAAATACTAAGACCTTCATAGTCTCTAGAGCATTAGCACTGCATATCACTCAGGTTCTACCAATTAGTACTACAACAATTCCAGCTATTGGCTACGTTTTAATTGGAGACGATTTTGAAATCGTCGACGAAAATAACCTTTCGCGACGATTTACATCTTTGTCACTATAATTTAATACCCTCTTAGACTTAGATTTCTAAAACAAAAGATACAAAAATGAAAGATAAAAAAAGACAGCAAAATCTAAATTAAAACAAACCCCAATTCATTGCCAATATTGATAGGAATTTTAATTGTCTTTAAACAATAAATAACAAATTAAAGTCATATGGCCAAAAACAAAAGTCATATATACTTATAACAATGTGTTCCATATGATTTTCAGATCTCTGACAGTAAGGAAAAAAAAGAAGAAGAAAAATGAGTTATTGCACGTATAGATATAAATCTCTTGAACAACAAATTAGATAAAGATGGGATCAATAAGAAAGCTAATTTAAAACCTAACATCAAAACTACTAATCCAATGGGTTTTTTTTTATTTTTTTATTCTTTTACACTACACCTTAATTCTACAATGAGCAAATAAGTGTGCAAATCACTTATGTTTATTAATGGAATGGTTGTAATTAATCTCCAGTTTTCTAGTCATGATGCTGCTTAAGAACTACTAAAAAAGAGTGTGATGACCAAAGTTTTCCAAAGAACCCGGTTCTCTGTCCTTAAAGAAGCCATTCCACCTTATTCCTTCCAGTATTCCTCTTTTCTTTTTCCAAAATCTGAATATTCCTCTAATAAATTATATCGACTATAACACCATAACAACAACAATAGCAACCAAACCGAATGAGTCCTTGAATCCTTGTCATTAAATATTGCTGCTCTACCAAAAGTTCTTGGCCTTTTGTTATTTCCTCTGAAGCTTTCCTTTGGTATCCGCAGCTAATCGAAATAAGGAAGACCCGTCACCTTGGGCAACCAAATTTGGAATTAACTGAGGAGTGCTTTCTCTATGATTAGACCCTTGACTGTAAGAGATGAATGAAGGCGTAGTATAATAATCATGGACAAGAGTTGTGTGCTTAGATATGTTACTGCCATGCCCACTTCTTATTCCATTTAATTTGGTGTCAAATGAATCCTTGATGTTTGAACCACATTGTCTAGGCTGAGTTTGGTAGAAGACCTTTGAAACTACCAACTCGCCATCTTTTTCTTCTTCATTGTTTCCACGATGGTATTGGTGCATCACCCAGTTCGTCTTTTCAGGCTTCCTTTGCCTGCCATAGTTGGTGTATAGAACCAAAATCTTTTTGAATCCTTTCACTGTCCCACCAACAAATACTGGCCTCGTCTTGCCTGTCTTGTGCCATCGAGTTTCACTTCCATCATCCTCTGTGTGAACCTTTCTGCGCTTTCGAGTTCCAGTTGTGTATGCCTTTGATGGTCGATGAAAGAAATGCCGGATTTGGCCGTCGGTGCTCACTCCTACATTAAAGTTTTCAATCCTATATAATTTTTGAACTTGTAGTCGATTAAGTCAACATAAAATGTACAAATGCATAAGTAAACATGCATGGACTTGTTTACGCTAGCAGAGATTTAGACCATGTTAATTAAAATGATCAGTGAGACTAGAATTATTACAGGTCAAAAATAAATTATACAACCAACGCAATACTTCACTCTCAAGTATGTTCTTGGGAAAGTGTAAAAGGGTATACGCAAATTCTAAATCCTAATAAGGGATGTATGTTGGATATCCTCCGCATCCTCGACCAATAAACCACAAGAGACAATAATTTAATCTTATTATATTATTTTAGTTGTAGTCACAGGTCGTTATTTATTAATTAGAATCCTGAATGGTCCAGATAAATTGGCATTAACATGCTCAGTGCACTGTGTCTTATCCAACTTATCAAATAGTTGTTGATAATTATGTTAATTATTTTTTGTATTGTCCATGTGCATGCAACACCAGCAACCCCCAATGCCCTTGCAATCTCAAGCTTGATAATTCTTCGTTGGAAAAGGATCATAGGAGCCAAAGTCTGATCGCCGCTCGATCTTACACTTGGCTTCAGTTCCAGAAATAAGTGAAATAATACAAGTGAAGGGAAAGAGCTACCAAATTGCAATCAATGAATTTTTCCCAAAAAAAAAAAAAAGGCGATTGATGTTATACCATGCAATAGATGTTTGTGCCAATTAAGGATTTGATTGCCAGTGACAAGTAGAAAGGAATCACAAAATGCTATAACTTTGTTACATTAATATTGTAGCAATTGACGAAATTATCGAGGTCTACTTGTAACATCATCTGAATTAATTATAGCTTGCTGGTTAAGAAAGACATATAATACCCGCGTGTGCTTAAAAATATATCTCAAGAGTCTGAAAACAATAAAGAAGAATGTATATCTAACACCAGAAGTAGAATCTAATTAACCAGAATTAGCCCATAACTAATTGCAATTTTGGTCATGTATCTAATTAACTACAGCTAAAGCCAAAAGTCTCAAGTGTAAGAAAACCAGAGAATTCGAACCTGGTAGCTTCTCCGGATGCGTATAGCAAATTCCGTTCTCACCCTCTATTGTGGGAATGAATTCATCAATCAGAGGATGAATTTTACGCATATCCGAAATTACCTTCGCTTCTAAATGTTCAAGTATTTCCTGATCGCTAGGATCGAACTTCACTCCTGCTGGTAATCCAGGTAGGTCGTGAATACCAGCCTGTATTATGAATATGATTCGTCCAATGACCAAAAGAAAAAGGTTTAAGAACAAAGTAATAGGAGATAAGAAGAACCAGAATTCGGTATTATATATAGTACGTCAAAATACGAATGCATACCTGATCCTGAAATGCGATATTATGGCCACAAGAAGGGCATGTAATGCTCCGGGTTTCATCGCTTTTGGATTCAAGAACAGTGGTTTCTTGTGAAGCCGCGACCAACTGAATGGCTCTTTCGTCTACTATTGAATTATTACTGCACCATGTCATTTCTCTGCCTTAGCTCTTATGCCCATAACAAGTACACTTGGTTTCTCTGCTTGCTGGCTTAAGGCTCTAACAAGATCAAGCCCAGAAACCAAAAATGAATGAAAAGAAAGCGATATGTAGTTTACTACCTATTGTTGCCTTTTCCTTCAGAGACACACAGAGAGAGAAACATAGATAGAGAAGAGAAAGAAAATGCAGTCCGCTTAATTCTATGGTTTTGCCTTCTGGGTGTCTCTAAACTTTAAACATACAGTTTAATTTAGGACTAGAGAAGTTTAATTTAGGAAAGTTAATTGAGAAAAAAAAAAAACAAGAGTATCTAAAGATTAACGTTTTGAGAAAAAGAAGAAAGTTGATGTAGAGTGGGGATGGGGCAACTAGTTTATTCTCTTCTTCGACATTTCACCACTTGAGTGAGAGAGAGAGAGATGTCTGAAGAAATGTTTTAGCTCTAATGTCAACCTAGAGTGTGCCTAAAGCTATGTAACATGAACCAACTAAGTTGATAACAACAAAAGGGGTATGAGGTATGTATAGGACTAAATGTTACACCAAACTCCCATCTATATCACATTTGGTATTCGGTATTTGCTAGCTACTAATCCATTTCTTCACGTAGACTTCTCATGCGAAGCAAGGTATCCCTCTCATTTACACTCCTATTCATGATATGGACTGGTTAATGAATGCCCCCAAATATTGCATGTATTTGTTCCAGAATCCATCCATCCTTCTTAATTTGACACATCTAGTAATTGATTACCTCATTTTAACAATGATTTTCCAGACCATTCCCTGGATTTCACAAGACTTTTAGTATCAAACGCAAATTATCATTTAATTACTCATTACGTTACGATTCATTCATTTGTTCAATTCTAATGCTTTTCAGTTCATTAAACCCATGATATTGACCAATAATTAATGACTTTTATATATTTTCCTTTAAATGGGTGTTTGCTTTGATGACAAGCAAATTCACGGTCAGCACCTCATAAGGAGAGCTAGATAAGCGCAAAAGATTAATGTAATTGGGTACAGGCTGGCCGTTGCAGCGTAGCCAAAAAAGGACTCACCCTAGAGGAACAGAGCTCGCGTAAATGTTACAGTTGTCATGAGCCGACACGGTTAAGTGGATACATATTGGTCGTGTCTTCTCGACCTTCTCGAAGAAGCTACGCAACTGGAAGCTTATGCGTTAAGCTTCTATTTCTATAACCTAATACTTCAGTGTAGATTAGGGTCGAGGTGCAACTCCATTCAGAAATCTGTAAGCCAAGATCCTCAGTTTAGATTTTCAGTAGCATTCCAACTATGTTTCTGTTTTTGTACCAAAACAATATCATTTTATACATAAACATATATATAAAAACGAAGTTGTTTTAGGACACGAATAGAGCTGGAAGTGAAATTGAGGACACAAAAAGAGTTGGAACAAGTTAAAAGTGAAATATGACGCCTCCATTTATAGTCCGTTGGTGGGCCTCTTTTATTTTATGTATAAATGTGATGATAAATAAGGCCGTTTGGAATCTAATGAAGTAGATTTAATTCATTAATTTTATGTAGTTGAATTCAATTCATGCATTTAGAATGTTAAAAAAGATATGACTTGAATTCAACCACGTAATTGAATATCATTTTCTTTATGAATTTATTCACATCTCAAATGGTCCGATTTGTGTGTGAATTGAAGAGCCAATTCTTTTCAAAACATTAAAAAAAATTTTAAATATACACATCATAAATATACAAATTACTACAAAACATATACATATTGATTACATATTATTTTTAGTTAAGGATAAAAAAAGTCATATGAAGTAGTTGAATTCATTTTTATTGTGTTCGAAACAATGTAATTGAATTCAATTATAATATTTATAGATTTATTTCAAACAGTGTAAACTGAATTTAATTTAATCCCACAAATATAATTGAATCTAATTCGTCAATAAATTCAATTCGAAAGTTTCTGAACAACTTGAAAATGATTTCAGATGTGAGCTCAAATCACAATAAATAAAAGAAAGATGTCATGTTCTTTTTCATGTTTAGGTCCTATTCTATAGATAAATGTACATCTAGGTAAAATCTTAATAATGATGATGTGGAAAAGCTTTCAGTTTTGTAAAAGTAAAAGATGCAAAAGTAATATCAAATGGAACGACATTTCATTTGCACGCTGTTTTTTTAATTATTTTGCACGAGTAGAAGGAAATTTAATCTATATTTTTTATTAGTATGAAGCAAATGCAACGATGTGATAATACTTCTGCAAGAAATATTTAAAAGTAAGCTATAGTTACATTAATTATGTTAGTTTATATCCTATTCCTGTCTTTTATAAGAATTGTTCATAGAATAAAAACTCAATCTGGAAATATCGAGTTTGAAATGACGGCACAATGGTAACCATGAGAAAGAAAAAATACATTCTATGAAACCTGGAAATAAAGGTGAAAATTCAATCGTCATCGTCAAAGTCAAGGAGTACTCTCCAAGGGTCATCATTTATAAAGTCCGAAGAAATTTGTGGGTGACGACTGTAAGACTGAGCTGCAATTCAAAGATACTAAGTAAGATATATTAGGAGTCAACGACTTCTGATATTGCTGCATCACTTCCAGGAAACATGATGTGCTCTTTCACCTCAATCTCCTATGTACTTAGACTGAAGATTCAAGACTAATGCTTGGAGTCTGTAGGGAATTTTAAGAAGTTAGTAGGTCTGCAGGGAATAGGTGAATAGGTATAGTATATTTTCAAGGGTTAATTATAAATAAATATCAAACTTTATTCAATTTCGCAATACTAGCCTGATCTTTCAAAGTGACGTTAAAATGTCTCAACTTTCAATTTGTTACGAAAATATCCAAACGTTAAGTTTGTTGTTAATGTTGTTGACGTAGCAAACCACATATGGTTTTTTACATGAACGTGGCTTAATTTTTTTTAACTCATTTATTTAAAAATCAATTTAAATTAAATTAAAGATTAATTAATTAAAACAAAAACTAAATGATATTTAACTACGGACTATTTCCATTGTTCTTTATTTTGCAAATACAACTCTCCTCTCTTGCGATTATGTGTGAATTCGAGATACAACTCTCCTCTCTCTTACAATTGTGCGTGAAATGTAAATAACTTCTTATTTTCTTCATTCTTGAGTATTCACAACATAACTCTTGCTATTGTGTGCGATTGTATGTGACCTGTCACTCTCTTGTAATTGTATGTCGACTGTCGCTCTCACTAGATGTCACTATTATGTTGTGGTTGGGTGCGATTGAGAGTGTCTTCTGTGACTAGGTGGTGAGTTCATCTAACCCTAAGTTAAATTTGTTTACATTTACTTGGTGGAGGTTTGTCGCTTAAGCTCAGGAGGAATGGGTGGTTATGAGGGTGAATTTGTCCTGATACATCCATGTAGTTGATGAATTCATTTCTTAAACCTAAGATTGTCCTGTGGTTGCTTTTTATGATTGAAAGTTGTTGCAGTCTTAATCTGATAGTGTTATGCTTCTTATAGTATTTATGGTTAAAGTGATTACAATAGGTGGTATTGTTTAACATTTTTTTTAACTTCATATGTACTATTACCGAAACTAGATGGCAAAACATTAAGAAATTTAAATTCACTTGGTCACCTTTTACTGTAATTTGTTTAAAGGAACATATGTTTCCTGAATTTAGTGTTGTTGATATTTTATGAATTTGTTGAGACTCATCCCTATTCTATTCAATTTTATTGGAGAATGCTAAAGAAAAGAATGCATAGCATACGGTGAAAAATGAGTTGTAAACCCTCTGTGCTTTTGTTAGGAAATTTCTTTACGGTCTATGATTTTGAATGGTTCAAAGTTGTGAATAAGTTTCTTATTTGGCCTTGCATATGCAAATCAAGTTATGTATTGATCAGTTGTAAAAACTACCTAAGTTGGATGGAAGGTGGTTAAACTTTATTTGTAGTTTATTGTAGAGGTTTTTTAAGTCACTATAATCATTTATGGAAGAGAAAGAAGCTTGGATTGTAATCAAAAGTTGATTCCTAGAGGATCTCTTGTTAGGTTCCTATTTAAGTAAATAAATATGTTGTGTCTAATGAGATATGTTGTGGAGTGTCTTGATCTTCTTGTAGGATCTCTTTTTTTTATCAATTTTATGGTCTTTATTACTGCAACATTATACTTTTTTTCATCGAAAGCAATATTTAGATTTATAATGAATATTGCTTCTGGTTTTACTATTTGTATGTTAGTGCTCTAATTTATGCATGTGCTTGGATTCAGTTTCATTTTTTCTACTTGCTAAAAAATTTGCTTTGCCATGATACATGTCTATTTGACGTACATTTTGCCATATACTACAACAACTGTTTATACCTTTGTACCATTATTGTATTGTTGCATGATTGTGTGTTTATGTATTTTGTTTGTTTGTATTTTAAGTTTTTCTCAAGGATAAGAAAAGGTTTATGTATGGGGATGTTGATAGGTGTAGATTATCATATGTTTTTCTAGGTATGTAAATGTGCTTTTAAGTGTTTCTTAGATGATTATTATGTGTATAGGCTTAGAATTGTGTTATTTGTTATTGTTTATATGTTTTCTAAGTGTTTAATTAGTTTAGAGAAAGAATTTGATCTTAATTTTATGTTTTAAGAGGTGTTTAATGTGTTTATGAGTGTATGGAAAAAATGTAAAGAAAATAAGAGATTTTATATGCAAATAGGCATGGCATGATTGTGCTCCATACACAATCGTGACAAGAGAAGATGATAAATGTTGCATAGGTCTCTGTCACGATCATAACATAAGATAAACAAACCATTTAGGTCACGATCATACACCATGCACGATCATGACCAAAAGTTATCTTTCCAACTTGGGAGATTTTTCAACTTTTGATATTTCGAGGCTATTGTTAAAACCAATTTAAGTGGAAAAAATCCTAGAAACAACCCTAGAACCGTCATACACTATAAAAGACCAAGAAAAACATGAAAGGAGCGGCCACCAGATCAAAAGAAGATCAAAAGGAGACATTAAGAGAGCTTCAGAGAATTCTAAATTTCCAAATCAAGACTCCAACTAGTTTTTATTTCTTTTCCCTTTATTTCTTTCATTGTCTTGAATGTTTATTTGGATTGTTATGATGTTTAACATGATTATGAGTTTCTAAATCCATATTAGGGATTATTCTTGAATTGTTTTTTAAAACTTTACTCTTGTTGAATTCAATAAATCTATGAACGTTTGTGATAATTGTTATGCTTATACTGGGCAACAAATCGAGAGAGTGAATCAAGTTATTTGTGTTAAGGTGCGCAATGAGGGTAGGTAACTTAATAGACTTGCAATTATTAGATTAATTAACAATTGAAGAGGGTTTTTAATTGTGAAATTAATTATCCTTAGGATTGCTTCCAATCTAATTGAATAGTTAGGAGTTGTTTTGCGAATTGAGATATTATAATTCTATGATTATCGAATTCAATTAGGGTTTTGTAATTCTAGTTTGATCATATTCATTTTTATTGGCAGCTTAATTATTCAATTATTTTGTTTTCATTATATAAAACTTATCAACAATGGGAAGAGTGTGAATCCATTATTAATGGATTCAAGACTATGATTTATTGTTGTTAAAATAAGTTTTGTAATTTTTTTTGTTATTATATTTATATATACTATGAATATCTTAAACCTAAGTAATTTTTCATATTCCCTATATTGATTGTCCCAATGGTAATAACAAGAAAAATCTACATATATTAAATGCTAATACTAAAATTGGTCAAAATTTTTATCAATTTAATAATACAAATGTAAGTATCGCCCTTATGTTTTAATTAACACATTCTGAATATTTCAATTATAGATTATATGATATTAATGTTATCATTTAAATTGTAGGTGTCTTGTAGGTATGTAGTATTGGTAAAAGAGTTGAGGCTTTGTTATTGTAAAAAATTTTGCCAGACATCTTCTATACATTGGGATAAGACTTTTATACGCAAGATACAATGTAGTGCCCAAGAGGTGAGCTTATTTTTCAATTCAGATATTATTTTTAATTTTTATTTTGTAGATTCCATGTGACTACAAATCTGGATGTCTAATGATTTTCAATATGAACCTGCAGTATAGCAATATGTGAAAGAGTAAAACAGAATGGGAAGGAGTTGCATTTGATGGACCCATATTATGTACATGCTTTATACTCATTGTATCTTACTATGAGAGATCATTTGTTGTTACTTGACCATCTAATGGTCCTAGTTTTCTTAGTATATTGCATTTGCTCACTGTGTGTCTAATTTCTATTAATTTTTCTTGCATTCATATATTGATTTCGATTACAAATTTTTACATTTTAACTCAAGTTTAAAATGAATTAAGTGAAAATGGCATGGATGCTGCATGGTGTGACTACCTTGTCACACCCTTATCATACATGTATGATTCACGTCGAACATTCCTTCTTTCAGGCATATTTTTTCTTGTTTTCATATAACATTCATAAGACACTGCATTCAACATTCACAGGTGTGAAAAATGTTTTCTGTAATTGGTTTAATATTGCATATCAACAAAAGCAAGTTTTGATGGCTGATAAACCTAAACCAAAACCTGAACGTAAAGAGGCCCGATAAATAGAAAGAAAAGAAGGCTAGAAAGGGGATGGAGAAAATGAAACTGAAAGAGAGGTGGAGGCGGAGAAAAGAATGAAGAATAGAGAACATATTTAGGTTTGGCAAGAGAGAAAAACAGAGAAGAGGTGGAATTTGAAGTAGAGGCAGAAAGCGAGAGCTGAAGCTAATCTTCTTGGCGAGAATCAAGTAGAGGGAGAAGGCGAAAGCAACCTCAGAGAGGTTGAGCTTTGCAAGATATCAACCACCAGCTTCCATCTAATAGTCCATTTATTTGCTCATTCTTATTTTATCTTCTGCTATATTATTAAACTTGTTTCACTGGACTGGACTTATTTCCTCTGTTGCTTTGATAGTCTATTTTAGATATTTACTCTTTTTATTTCTTTGATACATCTCTGTTACTATAAACTATAGGATTGAAGTATAAGAAGATGATGAACTTTGTTTATTCCATGATGGGCTGATAATTTAATCTTAATAATTAATGTAGCTAATTTAGTCGATTATACATAAAGAAGGGACTGTTTTATTTTATTGTCTTATTATTTCCTATAGTTTATGTGCTTATTGGATGTATTAGTGTGCCCACACTTTGCATCTTTTTAATGTTAGATGAAGAATCGAGAGAAGAAGTTTAACATTAAAATAAGAGATTATAGACGCTTAAGTTAAGAATTAGAAATATATTAACTTAAGTGGGTAATCATTAGTTGGGTTTACATAATTGATTTGGGTGATAAACTTGTTGAATACGAATGTTAGATTTAGTTTATTATTGAATTAATTTTAGAACCCAATTGGTAATTTTAATAAGATAATTGTCCAATTAATTCCCCTTAGTCACGCATAGGAGATTAAATTAATAAAGTTAATTTCTCACGAGTTTGCCACACCAATTGATCAAATCGTTCTCGATTCCAATTAAATTAGTTTACGTTTCAGTTTAATTGCTTAATTTTCTTTAAAACCTTTTACTCAATAAATCGGGATAGAGTGAATTTGAGCGAATCAATTTCACCTCCTTGAGAAGATGACCCTGGGTATTTGACTACAATTACCTTGTATACTTGTGAGTAGGATAGCCTAGGTTTTTTTAGAATTTAGTTTGTCACATCAAATTTTTAGCGTCGTTGCCAGGGAGGTGTTTAACGTTTAGACTTAAATTAATTTTGATCATTTTATTTTTTCATGCATACATTTTTGTCGTGTTATTTCATTAAATTGTTTTAGCAATTTTTTTACTAATTTAGTGTAGTCATTATTTTGTTTATGTGAGGAAGGAGGTCACGAGAACGTGAACTAATTCCTTTTATTAATAACGTGCATCGGATAAGAGGACCTCAAAGAGTCTTTAAAGATAATCTCGAGAAACCCAAACCGAAAAGATCAAAAGATGGGTGAAAGGTAGCCGATAATGAAGGAGTATGTCAGACCAATAATTGGTACGGCCAATCCGGGCATACATTTGGAGAGAAAGCCAGAAATTATGAATTGAAGAGCATCTACTACAATATACTTCCATCTTTCTATAGGTTTCACAATAAAGACCCTTTAAACTTTATTCAAGATTTCTATATCACTCTCTAGCAATTCCTTTGGATGGCTTAAATAAAGATCAACTCAAAATGAGATGCTTCCTATACACATTAAAAGATCAAGCCAAGGCATGGTGGTGACCCTTCCGTCCGATTCATTGACTACATGGGAGGAGGTATACACAAATTTATGGGAAAATTTTATTCCCATCAAAAGACCTTTAAGTTGTGGACGAAGATAGCTACCTTCACTTAGATGGAGGGAGAGCCATTCCATGAGGCATGGGAATGCTTCAAACTTTTTCTAATATAGTGTCCACACCATCATTTTCCACTTCACATGCAGAACCAATTGTTCTATAATGAATTAACACAACAGTGTCAATACACAGTGGACAATGCAACAGGAGGAGCCATGGGAGAGAAACTGCCTAAGAGACATATGAAATCTTTGAAATGTTAGGGCCCAATTCTCAAAAAAAGAGCGTGGGGGGGAGAAAAACTGGAGTTCATAAAGTGAACTCAAACCAATAAATGACTATGCAATTGGCTGAGCTAATAAAGCATGTGAAAATGCTAACTATGAGACTACGCAAGAATGTTCCAAATCAAGAGTTATGTGGTATTTGTGGAACTTATAGACATGAAGCTAATGTTTGTTCATATTCTTTTGAATCCTTTACAAGTGAGGAAGAACATGCGAACTCACTTAATGGTTTTCAACTTAAAGTGCAAAATGATATGTATTCGAATACCTATAACCCTGGTTGGAGAAACCACCCCAATTTCTCTTAGAAGATCAACAATCCACCTGGGTAACACTAAGCACAATATCAAAATTTTTGAGAGGCAGAATCAATTCCAAGGGCAATCCTCAAATTAGAATTTACCAAGAAAGCCTTCTTTGGAGGAATGTTTGGACGGGTTTATTCAAGTAACCACTCAGAGTCAAGAAATGAACAGCAAGAGATTCAACTCCTTGGAAGCTTTTGTAAAGAGGATTGAGGCTAAAGTAGGGCAACTAGTTGCTCAAATGCAAAACAATCAAAAGGCAAAGTTACCTAGTCAACCCAATCAAGCCCAAGCAGTTACTATTATGAGAAGTGGTAAGGTGATTGATAATCATGTTGGGATTCTTTCTAATCTATCTGATGTAGGTAACCCTAAAGAGGAGAGACTCATCAAGGAAAAATACAAGCAGTATTAGGTTAGCAATGGGCATAACTCTTCAAGTCACATTTGGAAAGGTAAAAAACTTAAGCATGTAACCAAAGGCAATAGAGGACCATTACCACATAAGACGATTCATCCTTATAGACCACCAATTCTATATCGAAGCTACCTTAAGGATTTGAAACAAGATAAGCAATTTTCTTATTTATATAACATGTTTTTAAGGTTAATATTAATCTACCTTTGTTGGATACAATCAAGAACATTCCAGCTTATGTGTAGTTCTTTAAGGAATTAAGCACCAAAAAATAGAAGTTTTAGCCAAACGAGAAGGTAATAGTTTCAGAAGTAGCAAGTGCGATTCTTCAGCAGCCCCAAATTAAAAGATCCAAGGATATTTATTGTAAGACTATCAATGGGTAATAGTGATGAGGTTAAAGGTATGCTTGACCTTAGAGCAAGCATAAACCTTATGCCTTACTATATTTATATGAAATTAGATCTAGGATAATTGAGACCTACAAACCTGTGTTTACAATTAGCTAATAGGTCAATTCGTTATCCAAAAGGAATAACAGAAGATGTGTTAATAAAGGTATGAGGATTGATTGTCCCCATAGAATTTGTTGTTTTAGACATATGGGAAGTAAAAGAGCAAGAAAAGGGGCACACCATACGCCTAAAGAGGATTTTTATGGCCACTACCAATCCCTTGATTGATGTGAAGAACTTAAAACTAACCATGATTATTTAGGGAGAAATAGTAGAATTTTCAATCTTTACCGTTGAACCTATTCCTACTACTACTGCTACTGTTTATGAAGAATGTTCTCTTGCTGATCAAATTAATACTATAGATTTTGATTTTGCCTTGCAGGAAGAAGAGAGGGAATTAGACTTGGTTAAAGAGATTTATGAGTATTGCCAATTGCTAGATGATGCAACTGAGGGAGAGTTTGGCAAATTCTTAAAGATATATCCTAATGAAGAGAAAAATACAGTGGAATCACTCACTTTGAGCGATCCACCTTAAGCATGACTATTAAGGCATCCATCTATAAGACATTAAAGAAGCACTGAATGGGAGGCACTATACAATTTTTGTTTTATTTTTCAATTATTTGTTTGTTATTCCTATTTAGTGAATCTCAACTTAGTTTGTTTATTTTGTATGTGCGGACCTAATTTTCAGCCTCTTATATTTGTTCTCATTGTAGCTATTCTCCACTCCTCAATGCAATTTGCCACACTCCACACTCCTGTCCACATCAACACAGAAACCACCCCCACCTTTGTATCTTATTTCTGTCCTTTTCCTTTCTATTGTTTGTATTACTTGTTAGTTTAAAGTTTTAATGTTTGTCCTTGTTTGTGTTATTTTGAGTCTTCGATCCCTCTTTTATTTTCTTATCACATTAGGAATATCATGATATTTAAGTAGGGGGAGTAGTATTTAATTAAAAAATTTGTGTTGAGTGTTTTTCCCATTTAATAGTTAGAGATGCATGGTTATGAAATAAACTTAATCGAGATTAGAAATGCATAATATAAGTGAATTAGTATACTTGCATGCTTAGACTGATTAACTTGGATTTTGATTAAAAGAACATTACTTGTGATAGAGCATTCTTGCTGAGAGTGTTCTTTCATGATTAATGAACTTTAGAACTTGCTTGCAAATACTAGTTGAGATCACATAATCTTATACAAACATTGATATGATGAAGGCAATTAGGATTTACCCCTTTTGCTTAAAAAGCCACCGTAATGTTACTCTTAGTGAGCTCCTTTGAGCTTAACATGAAACCTTTTCTTTCTTTAAACCAAAAATATGAGCCTTTATCTTAATTATTTATCCCCTTTGTTATACCTACCATAAGGCAAGTTGAGCATTTGAAATGGTATTCTTAGGTTTAGGAAGTAATTGCTTGAATAAGTGTTGGGCAATGGGTATAGTTATAACAACTTTTATCTCTTCTCTATATTTTTCTTCTCTTGATTTCCTAGTTTTAAATAAATACATAAATAAAAAGAAAAGAGACGAAAAGAAAAAATAGAAAAGAAATAGAGGGAAGAAAAGATAACCAGAAAATGAAAAGAAAAATGAGAGACGTAAAAAGGGGAGTGCTAACCTTGTTAAATGAAAAGAAAGAA
Organism: Erythroxylum baracoense; assembly: GCA_025629805.1. Lineage (NCBI taxonomy): Eukaryota > Viridiplantae > Streptophyta > Magnoliopsida > Malpighiales > Erythroxylaceae > Erythroxylum > Erythroxylum baracoense. The sequence continues at coordinate 22,158,201 of JAOTAY010000002.1, forward strand.
TTGAGTGTTTTATGCTTCATTGTTCTGTATTATTTTAAATGCTCAATTTATTTTGTGATTTTAAACTATAATTTTCCTTTTTCCTATCTTAGCTCGGCTCCATTACAACCAAAATAAAGACCTTCAGATTGATGTTTGTGTTTGATATGAGTGGTAGAGTTTGGATTAGTAAGCAAGCTTATGGTGGATGCCTTACATGAAATGAATGATGAGTGAATATATCCTACCTTTGAATACATGAGAGAATGGAGAGTGGGGTAAGTGTCTATCACACTTGTTAATGGTCTTTGAGTTGAATTACTTGTTAATTTTGGCTAAGCATGTGGAGAATAATCTATTCATAGAGTATTATAAGTTTCAAGTTCTCAGGATGTGTTTATTGAAATGATCGTTGATATCTTTGACTATTATTTGGAAAATCATTTTTTTCATTGTTTGTTCTTGTATAGTATAGTATTCTTTATTTTACTTGGGGACAAGCATAGTTTAAGTGTGGGGGAATTGTTGTGTTTAATTTTTATTGATTTTACTTGCATTCCTATCTTGATTTTGGTTACAAATTCTTGTGTTTTATTTCAAGTTTGAAATGAATTGAGTGAAAATGACGTGGATGTTGCATGAACGTTATGTAGAGTGTCTTGTGAATGTTGCATGAACACAAGAAAAATTATGCATGAAAGAAGGAATGTTGGACGTGAATTATGCATGCACGTTAAAGGTGTGACAAGGTGGTCACACCCGTGACTCCCACATTCCTTGTGTCAACGAATGCAGGTTTTGACAGCTGATAAACCTAAACCTAAAGGGGGCTGATAAATAGAAGAAAAGGAGGCTAAAAAGGGTTGGAGAAAATGAAATTGAAAGAGAGGTGGAAGCGGAGAAAAGAACAGAGAACATAGTTGGGTTTGGCAAGAGAGAAAAATAATAAAGAGGTGGAGTTTAAAGCAGAGATAAAAAGCAAGAGTTGAAGCTAGACTTTTGGGTGAGAATCAAGCAAAGGGAGAAGGTGAAAGCAACGTCAAAGAGGTTGAGCTTAATAAGAGATCCACCATCGGCATCCATTCGACAGTCCTTTTGTTTGCTCATTTTTATTTTATCTTTTCGTTGCAATATTAAACTTGTTTCACTGGACTTATTTCCTTTATTGTTTTGATAGTCCATTTTAGTTATTTACTCTTTTTATTTCTTTGATACTTCTTTGTTACTGTAAACTATAAGATTGAAGTATAAGAAGATGATGAACTTTGTTTATTCCATAATGGGCTGACAATTTAATCTTGATAACTAATGTAGCTAATTTAGTCGATTATGTTTGATGAACGGACTATTTCATAGTCTTACTATTTTTGATAGTTTCTGAGCTTATTGGATATATTAGTTTGGCCAAACTTTGCATATTTTCTATGTTAGATGAAGAATCAAGAGAAGAAGTTTAAAATTAGAACAAGAGATTATAGACGCTTAAGTTATGAATTAGAAATATAAGTGGCTAGTCATTAATTAGGTTTACATAATTGAATTGGATGATAAATTTGTCAAATAAGAAAGTTATATTTAGTTTATTGTTAAATTGATTTTAAATTTTAAAACTTAATTGGTAATTTTAAAGAGACAATTGTCCAATTAATTGCCTTTAGTCATGCATAGGAGATTAAATTAGTGAAGTTAATTTCTTAAGAGCTTCCCACACTGAATGATCAAATCATTCTTGCTTCCAGTTAAATTAGTTTACGTTTTAGTATAATTGTTTAATTTTCTTTAAAACCTTTTACTCAACAAATTGGGATAAAGTGTTTATGATTGAATTAGTTTTTATTTTTATTCAAAGTTAATTTGGGTGAACCAATTTTACCTCCTTAAGAAGACGAACCTAGGTGTATCTCGTATACTTACGAGTAATATAGCCTAGGTTTTTTAGAACATAGTTTGGCATATCACTCACTACGAACATAAGAAATCTATAATAGTTAAAGCATGCTACTTTTGTACATTAAGTTGATATTGTTAATATTTAAATAGGATATGATTATAGTAACTTTATTTTTTAGCACATGTAATGTGAGGCAATTGATAATGGCCAAATATATATAACCAAATCAATTATTCATGATAGTCTACCAAATCAATTATTCATGACAGTCTATCATTTCTATCCATATTTAAGAAAATTATCCAATACAATGAAACATCCCTATCTATATCCAAGTCACAAAAAAGTTTCAAATACATATTCATATCTATATCATAACACACACAGTTGAAATACATATCGAAATCACAACATATTTTTCAAGCATGGCTCATTTTGTTGTTGATTCACTATCATCAATTTAAGATTTTGCTGGAGTTAATTTTTTTGGCTTTGTATCTCCTCTTAGTTGTAGTTGTTTTTTAAGCATTTGTATTTTGTGAAACTTAAGTTGGTTCCAACACTTGACATTGACTTCCAATCATATATAAAACATTTATAAACAAAAAGTATAATATAACTAATTAGGAAACCATAAAAAATAATTTACCACTAACATCTCGAAATGGTAATATACTATAAAATAAGTGCTCCTGCTAACTTCTCTAAATATTACTCCATGTCCTTAGGTAGCATGTAAACACATAAATGTTTATGATTTATTAAAAAGTTTACAGAAAACTAAAATTAAAAATGAATGATCACTCACCACCCTCTTCTCTCTTCTTACAATAAATGTTGCAATGTTGTATTCTACAGATATTGATTGTCTACCTCTTCTTCTTACACCGCTATCAATTTTGGATGTAATGTCATATTTTTTGTGTTCTTCCTTTTTTTTTTACATTATACATATAGAACTTGAAGTGAATGATGAGATATTTAAAGAATATTTATCACATACATAATTGTTTGAATAATTTTAATCTTTATTACTGTGTTTTCCACTGCTTCCAACCCAATCTACAACAACATCACATTCAAACCTACTACCAAACTTCTTCCCATATTTTTTCTTATTAGATTTTGCAGTAACATGTTCTTCATCATCAATTGCATAAATTTCATCATCACCTATATCATTTTCAGATTCAGTCATCTCCATAACAACAAAATCTTCATCATTTTGTTCCACCTGAACTTGGAATAACCCATCTTTATTACTAATATCATAATCAATTTCTTCACCATCACTTGTAGGATTATTATAACCATGCTTATAATAGATTTTAACATTGTAGTTCTTCAATTCTTCCATGCACTGAAGCATTGACAATGTAACACCCCATTACCCTAGGATACGTACCGGAACGCCCGTAGGTCATTCCGACACATAACCTAAGATAACGAAGCGTTACGTGTAATTACTATCGAACTCCACATGGCATCATATACATTTAAAAGATAAGAACCAGTAAATGAAATTCACAAAATTTTAAAACCAAAATCCTCTTTTATTACTCCAAAAACATCTGTATATACATCTGTATCCAGTCTGTACATATGGAAATCCTAGTACATGTACTATGCCAAAAGAAATACTCCTAACTAGGTCATCCTCCAAATCTGAAATCTCAGCTGACCCACCTGTGTGCCATAGCTCCCTCGTCAGTCTGGGCCACACAGTCTCAGAAATCTCACTCTGGAGCTAGGAGTCTACGTCCCTCGGTCCTGAAAAATA
>JAOTAY010000002.1:22161950-22176649 GCA_025629805.1 Erythroxylum baracoense
GTGTTTTTACCATTTTGCCCTTCCTTATTCAAGTATTTCCATAATTCTCCTTCTCTTTATTCTCTTCATCTTCTTTTCATTCACACCCTCTTAATTCACGACTTCTTCCTCTTTGTCTTATTCATTTAAGACAACCTTCATGTGTTTTTACTAATTTACCCTTTCTTTATTAGGAAATTCGTATTAACTCCTCCACTTAATTTTAATTACTTCTTTTAATCCATACCACTATATAAAATTCAAAATATACCTTATTAGACTCCAAAAATCCCTAATTCAAAAATTCTAATTTATTTTCATGCTAGAGAATTTAATAAAATAAATAAATTAAATAAATTAATAAAATTCTAAAAGCGAGATCTAACACCTAATATGGCATGATCAATAAGGAGGATGGGAGTCTTCAGCAACTACCACTGATGAAACTACTTAACAACATAGTCTCCCTCAACCTAAATGTGATGAAGAATATGCACATAATTATAAGGAGGTAAGGATCAATGGGAGATGTCTATCAACCAGTAGGAGATTTAGGCATCTAGGTAGCTATAGGAGTAGATGGGGATCACCCTAACATACTAGAGTAGCCACAAAGACAAGACTTGCCATTGCTCAAGATAGGTGGGGCAAAGCATTAAAAAGATTACAATTTGTCAGATAGTGTTGGATCACCCACACCACCTAGACACTAGAACCAACTGAAGATTACTCAGTTTGAAAAGTATATGGGGCAAATCTTAGGAGTCCAACGTACAATCCAGGTGAACAAGCAAGAGCTAACGGAATCGGAGCTAGACTAGAGGCTTATAACAAATGGATAAAGGAGTTCATGATGTAAATGACAAGACATTTTGTGATTTTCATACCACCTCCACCATCTAGAGTGACCGTGTCATCTTTGGCTCCATATTCACATGATGCTCACATACTTGATGATCCTCTAGCAATCAGCATATTAGACTCCTTGATGGACTGATAACTATAGAGGTAGTCTAAAATACTTTATTAGGGTTTTCTTTAATTTCTTTATCATTTATGTATATTGCTTATTTCTATCTTTATTTTATTCTTCTTTTCTTACAACTAGCAAGGGCCAACCTTATTAAACTTTATAATTACAATGTTAATTTTATTTTAATTTTATTGATATTTATTTCTCTTTATTTTTTATCCTTTTATCCTCTTTTGTTTATATTTTCAAGGATGTCTGTACATAATATCAGAAGAAATCTTCACCAAATTCAAATTTTTTAATTTCTATTATTCAGGAAAGTACCAAACTATTCCTTTCTCACTTTTTGTCTTTTCTTTGATTTTCTTTTTTTGTTATTCTATTGTGTACATTGGAAATAATGTATGATTTTAAGTATGAGGAATGGGTTAATGAAGATTTTGAAGAAATTTTTATAAGCTTAATTTAATATTTAATATTAATTGATATTAATTGACGTCTCTATTTAGTTAAAATTTATCTAAAACATTTTTGGTTATTGTTGATTATTAATCAAATTAGTATGTAAAAGGATGAAAGTTATAATAAATTTACTTTTATAAGTCATATTTTTAGTAATCATTTAGATAGTTAATTTGAATGAAAGTTGCATATTAGTCACACACATGAGACTTGTTTGTGAGCTTTTGATCTTAAGAGCAAATATATCATTATTTTATGCTCTATTGTTCTTTATGTATATGTTATCATAAACAATTGGATGGTTCTAGAACTTGCTTTTATTATTCATGTTAAGACTACATTTTTAAACTAAAGGCATTAAAATGATAAAGGCACTTAGGTTTAACCCTTTGTTTTAGCCTATTATCTTTGGTTATTATCTAACCTATTTTTATCCCTTAGGAGTAAGGACTTTTGAGACTTAGCCTTTTAGTTAATTATAGCCACATTCATATACTTTACCTTATTTTTCTTAAAAATCTTTCATTATTTTTGAACCCTGAACGATTTGCATTCAATTGATTGCTTGAAAATTAGGTTATACTGAAGAATTTTAAAGAAAAGGCCTAATATTACTATGAATGTTGGTACATGTTGAGTGTTAAATTTGTTTCTTCTCAAATGCTCCATTGTTATAATTTTATACTCTCTCCAAAGTTGCTCGAAGAAGTTCAAACGTTAAAAATTATTTATTGTGAACATTTTAAAGAAAAGAAAAAAATAAAAATAAAAGTTATGATATTTGTTGGAGAGAGAGAAGAATCATTGTTGTACTAATGAAATTATTATTTGAAGGGCATATTCTATAAAGAACAAAGTTTTATGTAATATTATTTATGTGAATTTACTATAATATTATTACCTTTATAATTATCCCTACCATACCTTTACCTAAGCCTCATTAAACTTTATTAAAAGACCTTTTGATTTTTATTTCTAGTTTACTTATTAGTGGTGGAGACGTGATTTTATTACAAGTTTATGGTTAAGAATCCTCCTAACTAATAAGTTGAGAGTTTTTTATATTTTTCACCCTAAACATTTTAAGTGCATTGAGTGAATCCTTTGTCAGGGTGTTGAATTTGTTCTTTTTATTTTAAATAGATTATCAATGTGATTGCTATTGATATTAACTTATAGAAGTTGGTTCTAGGATAACTAACATTTAATTATATGTTGATTTGATTGATATGATAATTTAGTGTGTGGATGGACAGTTTGAGGTTAATAAGCGATAGGTGTTTTTAATTTTAACTATTTGGATTATGATTTTCTTGAGGACAAGCAAAATCTTAAGCGTGGGGTTGTTTACAAAATGTTTAATAGACTATGTTTTTATGCCCATTTTTAGTATGTTTTGCTTATTATTGAGAGCTTTACATTGTCTTTAATACTTATTCTTTTATAGTATGTTTTCAGGTCTCAATTGCCTCAACGGATCAAAAGGAGAGAAAGTTAAAAAAATTATGACAAAAATGGAATAAGTAGAGGTTAATTTTGTAAGGAACCCTGTAAGTCACTATGAACTTGTAAAGCTTTGAAGATGTTATTTTTCCAGTAAATCACATACATGACTGTGTCCCATGCCCATTTAATCTTTTAGGTATGCATAAATCTACAATTCTAAAATGTTTTTAAGATAGACGATCACTTACAATACCGTGTGACTAACCATATATATACCAAAAACTCCAATTTTGCACTATAAAACCAATTATGAAGAAAATATGTAAGGGTAGACATAAAAGTAAGAGTTAGAGGCAAAGTTCGAGTTTGAGCAAAATTCTAACCTAGGATAGAGGAAAACATAAAGATTACTTTAGAGAATCGGCAGCGAACAGTTTTTCATCTAAGTTTCAAAGGGATTACATTAGAGAAAAGGGGGTTTTATATCTTATGGATTCTTTTCTTTTCAATTATTCTTCTAAACTTTTTGTTCCTAAGTAGGATGAACCATAATTTAGGATGGATATTGTGATTTAATCTTCTATTTAGTTCAATTTGGTTTATTAATTCATTGCAATTTAATTATGCATTTTTATTCTTGAATTAATATGTTTGGGATATTAGTTTAATGTATGATCTCATATGATTAAGATTAAGAAATATTTTTGTATGAATAGATTTATCGTAATTAAAAGGAGTTACATGTAAACCTAAAGATAGGTAGACATAAATCGTTTAGATTAGGGTCAAACCTAATAGTAAAATTCATGAATCGAATAATGTAATCTTATGGGTTTTAACTAGAAAGAGGTTTCAATTATTCAATTAAGGATTAGTTGTTAATGGTCTTTAGAAAGATATTAACATAAGATAGGAAGTCTCACGGTCCAATGATCAATAATTGAATTGCATGATAAAGGGTTAATATTTAAGAAATCTTATGGGGATTCATTACCTAAGTACTAGTTATTCAATATTGATGAATCGTAGTGTTATCCGTATTCTGGTTTATTATTGTGTTGAATTTTAGTTTACATTTAGGTTTAACTAAATCATCATCCTATTTGTTAGCTAGAAAATAGAAAAGAGGTTATTATTAGTACTTATAGTCCCTACGAGATAGAAACTCGACATTCACTGAAACTATACTATAGTTCGATTTGTGCACTTGCTTATGAGATCTATAAAGTAGAGATCAGTGCTCATATCATCAACCTATACAAGTAATGGTCTATAATTTCTATTTTAGTAGTATTTAACAACTCTTGTAGTAATAAATCACCTTTCTTTGAAGAATTTTAAAATATTATTCTATTTTCTGCACAAAAAATTGCATGTGATGTACTTTTTGTTATTACTTTATTCACAATTTGGCCATCCCTTTACCTTTTTTGTTATTAAGAAAACCAACTTTCTATGCCCTGTTGAACTTTCTATGCCCTGTTGGCTAGTATTGACATTCAAAAAACATAAGATCTATTGATTCAGGATCCTCATTGCAAATAAAACAGATAGTAGGAATGTCTAGGAACTTTTTTAACATGTCCTACAAGCTCAATATATTTCTGAAGGCTTTTAGGTTTGTTTGTTTGACCTAAACCAACGTGTGCACTTCACTTTGTCAGTGTGATTCCTAAGGAGATCCCCAGATATTGAGTCAAAGGCTTTATAGAAGTCAATTTTCATGGCACAATCTTTCTTTAATTTATTTTTATTATAGTTCTTTAAATATTCTTATGCTAGAAGGATATTATCTCATTTTTGTCTTTCTTTAATAAAGGCTAGTTGAAAAGAATCTACATAGTGTGTTAAAATAATATTGAGCCTATTAGAGAGTAGATTGGCAATGACTTTATAGATGGTGTTACAATATGAAATTAGCCTAAAGTCTTTCAAACTATCAAGGGAATGAACCTTGGGAATAAAACTTTAAAATGCAGTATTAAGCTCCTTTTAGAGTTTTCACATTTGAAGAACTCCAACATAACATCCTCACTAGATTCTTAATCAAAGGCCCTTATTTTTTAAATAAAAAACATGCATTAAGACCATCTGGCCTTGGTGCTTTATTCGGCTGGAATTTAAAAAGGGCCTTCTTAATATCAAGAGTATTGAAAAGTTCCATCATAAATTCTACCTCTTGAGGGAAATTTTGTTCCTTTATGATATAGAGTAAGGGGATATTAAATATAAGACAGAATTAAAAGAAGCATAAGCAGAAGAGAATTAATTATAGGCTTTCTACTTCATTTCCTCTTAAGTATTGAGAAGAGCACCATTATTAAAGGTGAGGGAGACTATTTTGTTGATATTTTTCTTATAATGAATGATTTAAAGAAGCTAGAGCATCTTTCACTTCCTTAAGCCACAAGATTATAGATCTCTATTTGAGAAGATAATAGTTGGCTTATACTGCTTGATTATAAGATATAAAGCCTTATTTTCTACTGATTTAAGGTTGTTATTATCTAGATTTAGGTAAAGGATATCTTAAATTTTTATGATTCTTTCCCTGGTCTTAGGAACAGCTTGAGAAGTGTTCTAAGTGAAGCTTACTGAGCTTTTTAAGTTTAACCTATCATTTGAATCTTTCTTTGATAGATGAAAATTTATATCCTTGAATTTAAACATTAAGACCAACTTATGTATCATTTTCAAACCCCTCAATATCTACAAGGTAATTATCAAAACTGAAAGGGGAATATTGCCTTCTAACATCATCTGATATCCCAACCAAAGTAAGTGCATTATTCGAGAAAAAAGGGTTAGAGAAATTAGCTTTTCTATTCTAAAATTCAAGTAATTATAGATTATTACAAGTGCTCTATCTAGGTTTTTTTTTAATGCCATCTAGACTCCTACTTATTCTATTAAGTGAAGAAACAACCATCCATTTTTAAATTTGCCATATATAATTAAATAACACAAAGCATTTTATGAGTGTAATATGCTATTGAGGTCTCCCACTATTATCCATAGTAAGCTTTTAAAAGTACTAGATTTTCAAGATGTTCCATAATGAGTTCCTTTGAAAAGCATAGAAGCATAAACATAAGTGACATGGAAGCTCAAATCTTCCTTTTTTCAGCTTAACTAACAATTAAATACACTGGTCAAAATTGGAGTTTAATAAATCAACTTTTTAGGCATCAAAAGCAACCAAAATCCTTCCATAGAAAAGGTTCTTATGGTTAGTAAGGATTTTCCAACCTCTCTTCAAAAACATGTATTTATTTTCTATTATCTTGTTTTGTAACAAATCAATTAGATATGATTTAACTATGTTGAGGTAATCAAACAATGCTTTCTGCTTTGTGGGGCTACTGAGCCCTCTCATATTCCATGCAAGCAAATATATCAAATATAAGAAGATGAAGCCTTCTTTTTCCTACCTGATTTCCTTTTAAAAACCTTCTTAAATGCATTGTTTTCGTACTGAATGTACTATATGCTTTCTTGATGGATATTTCTTGTTTCCATTGCTGAGCTAAGGGCTAATATTTTCTCAATTGTTGGGTGAAGCAACATTATTATAAGACTCTAACATCATAGCCTCTTCCAAAGCATCCAAAAAATTACTTATAGTGTACTCCATATTGTGATAAAGAGCTTCATGAATTCTAGGTATGTAATGTTAAGTACTATAATCATTATTTGCACTAATGTTCTCCCCATCGTATAGTATAATATTAAATTTGTTGTTCTCCATTTAGGTATTTGTTAGGTGTATTATCATTAGTAGAATCCATTTAAATTAGCTTACCATATTAACTTGTCTTGAACTTTTAACCTATAAGCTTCCAATACTTATTCTATTTAGTGGTTTTAAGTCTCCACGTATAGGTAACAAAGAGTCTTCAAACACATATTCACCTTACGACAGGGAGTTTCTGCTTAATGTGCACTAAAACATATAACCTTGTATAAGTGACTCTTGCCATCACTATTTTATACTCATCAAGACATATTAGTTTACCAATAAAGCTTGATAGATAGCTTAGTCTATCTATATCCCAATATTCCTCCCAATATTGTTGGATTTCTGTCTAAAGAGTAACTTGTTTATGATTTAGAGTTTTTAGTTGAATTCATGGCCTCCACCTCTGGAGAAAGAGAAGTTTAAAGTTAAATGCCAAGGACTAGCTTTAATTAGTTTCTAAGCTTAGGAGGGTGAATCAAATATAAACAAGAATGAGTTATCCTCTTTGATTAGGATTTCTCTTACTTCAAAGTTTTCCCATTGTGAGCGCGGCCAAACATTTACAGCTAAATATAAAGGTCTCTAACCTAAGAATAACCTGATAAGTATTGCATTCCATCACCCCTTTAAAAATTTAAGGGGTAAGAGATGTTATATGCTTGCCCTTATTTGACATGAAAGGACAAAATTGGAGTTCATCCTAAGACTTAAGACCACATTTTCCTTATAAGGCTAGCAAAAGGTGGAGCTTTACTAAGACTGGTAGGACTAAGCAAGTCAGTTCCTTAAAGAAGTTTAAGTTATGGTTCCTATGCAATTGAGAACGGATAGAAACTTTACATGGCAGAAGTATGGTGAGGGATGGAATAGGCATGGTGGAAAGTTAATTGGCAAGAGGTGAAACTAGGGTTTATATAGGAATCTACAAGAAAGTTTTTTTGGGGCAAATCAAAAGATGACATATTACCTAAAATAGAAAAAAATGAAATTGAGAAGGGAAAAAATTGGAAGAGGGCAAGACGTTGGAGAAGAAGATAGAATAGGAATGAAGGAAGAAGAGGGCACTCATCAAGCACCAAGGTGGAATTTGAGGAAGGTAGTAGAGAATGAAAAGGAGGAAGTAGGCAACGATAGAATAAAGTTCAAAGGGACGAGAGTATAAAGGAATGATTGAATTGGGAGGATGAGAAATACCATGAGAGAAAGGAACCAAAAGAATTATAAACAAGAGAAGGCAAGTTATAGCAGCCACCATGCAAAATCATGCAAAAGGATCTAGAGAAAAGCTAGATTAAAATTGTATTCAATGAAATTTTAAAATTAAAATAAAGAAACATTAATAAAAATTAGAGTATTTTTTTCTTATTAGAGGCATGTCTCTTTATTCACTATAACTTATGTCATATATCTACTATTCTTTAACAAATTTTTCATTTTCCTAGAAATCCCAATATTCATTTGTATCCCCCACTTTTCATTGCTTAAGTACTACTTGTTGTCATCACTACCCTGATTCTAAAATTATAGGTATAACTACTCTCTTTAACATTATGATTATCTAAACTTATTAACACCTAGATATTGTATGTGCATAGGCAAGGTTTTCTAGTGAATTCTTGTCTCCTAGAGTTTTTCAATGCTGCTAGCCATTTATATTATATTTCATTCATTTCAGTACTACTAGTAGTTGAATTATTGCATTTTTTCATTTATCATATGTAAAAACAAAACATAACGATCCTTTAAGTTTGAAGGCATCTCTTAAGTAAAGTAATTAGTAGTATATTACTAATAATGAAGTTTCATAAGATGATTAGTAGTATATTACTAATAATGAAGTGTCATAAGATGTTATCTTTATCCAAATATGATAGTATGATATGTTTCTCTAATTTAATCATTAAAGCTATACCTGGATTAACTAAAGTTATTTAACATATTCTTTAATGTAGTATTATCTATAAAAAAAAGGAAGCCCAATTTTTTAATCAATTTAGAGCTTTTGGTTATTAATTCATTAACTAGAAAACACTTATTTATGATCAGTTATTAGCATTCCTGAGATAAACATTGACAAAATAGAGTCAATTTCTATGTACGTTCATTCTTTTTGTTATTGGGGATGTTGAGGTGGAGAATGCAGTGATCAATTAAAAGTATTGCATAGTAGTTATTACTTCATAGTGAAGTTTAGTTACAACTTACAACAACTAGAAGAAGCATAATATTCTTATAACATTTAAAGTTTGTGTTAGTTTATTTCCTACAGTCAATCAATTGGTTATAGTTTAGAGATAAAATAATATAAAGACATTCTTTATCTTGTACATATTTAGATGTATATGATAAAGTCAATGGGAATATTATACATTGCAAATGGAATTATAATTATAAGATTCATATTACATTTATGTATTATCCCTAAATTGTTCTTTGTCATTGTTCTATTAAGATTGGATATTAATAAAACATAAATGAGTAATTAATGAAATTTTAGAACACTAATTTCAAAATAGTCTTACCAAGCAACTGTAAGATAACAAAAGAAATATTATAAACAAATAAAAGTGAAAAAATGTATACCTCGATTAAGTTTGTATATTTGATAAATAGCAATTGGCATCCCAAAGTGACTAGAAGCATCCTTATAAATCTCCATTTGTGAGCTTAGAAGATCTTACATCATCTTATAAGCAACAATTATTGTAATAGTTAATAGCATTTTCCTATTAACTTCAACTTCTTTGTAAAACTTGGTTTGAAATAGACACTAGAATTAAAAAATGTCTCAGTTGCAATCAAAAGAAAGTATAATTATATTTCGCATCTCTCATTAATGATTACAAGATGAAATATATACAAAGAAGGTATATTTTCATATTGGTCTTAATTGCTTCCGTCACCCTCTCTATAGCATCATAAAAATAACCTATTGTTGCCTTCTCATTACTATCAGCCAAACAAAGTGCCCTCACCAAAGGCTCACAAACTCAGATGATAAATTGACATTGGAACTAAAATTCATTATCTTCAAGTATAATTCTAAAAACCTCCAATCTAGCATCAGACCTAGCATGCCAAGCTACAACCTATTTATCACTTGTAGACATTTGCCTCAACTCTTTCTACATCAGAATAAAATACTGAAAGTGATAAAAAAATTAGTTTCAAATCTTGTAATAGTAAGACAAAACAAACTCCTATCATTGGTGAAATAATTTTTCATTAGATTTAGGAACCATACACGATTGTAGTTGAACTTAGCCACCTTTTTTGCTTTCTGCATAATCTCATTAATAATAGGAAAATACTTAACATCTCCTATATTTTCTAACATTAGGTTAATGCAATGTGCAACACAAAGAGCCCAATAAAAAGAATTATACTTTATTTGCAATCATCTTTTGGTTGTTTTATAAGTAAAATCATTGTCAGTAATGAACTTATAGTTACTTGGTAGGACCAACTCGAAAGTGGTATTCCAGAATTTTAAAGGTTTACAATTCAAATTAAGAGTCAATGTGTGAGTGCAACAAGATATTAAATGAATTAGAGCATATTTGAATTCATCCATTCGAAGAAAATGAATAGATTAAAGCAAAAAAGATTAAATGAATTTGTCTTTGTTACGATAGAATTTAAAGCTTCAGAAAATGGATGATTCGTATATATATATATATATATATATATCGAATTAAACATAAATCCATCAGAGTGCTTAAACCTGATATATACATATCAAATGTAACATGTCTATTGAATTAAACATAACCTATCAGAGTGCTTAAACCTGATAGTAGACATCTACTGATAATAAATAAAATATGGTAACTAGAGTTTTTATATAATCAATCTATAATATAATGATGTGTAGTCTAAATATGATAATTGATCGAGTTGAATTGGGTTTGTTATTAATTCAAGTCTTTCAAGAAGTGACTCAAGATTAATTTGAAATTTTATTGGGTGACTTTTTGAATTATTTAAAATAATATTATTTTATAATAAAATTTGAGTTGTTCAAGCCCATCTATCAAATTCGAAAATAATTAAAAGTTGTACAACTTAAACTTAATTTATTAATTTTACACCAAATCAAACTGAGTTGATATTACCATCTAAAGTGTGTCATGCATTTATACACTAACCGATCCATAGAAGGCAATCAGCGACAATAAATCATAATGCAAGAAATGACAGGCCAAAAAAGAACTAGCCGGAGAATAAGGAATCGACTCAAAACTCAAAATAAATGAAAACGATGAATGGCTTTCATTCCCTTTCACTATTATTAGATCCCAATTCCACGCGTTACATAAAGATTAATTTCACCGCTTTACTTTTTGTATTATATTCAACAGTCTCTCCCCAGTCCCTTTCACTGTCAGTCCCCCACAGAAAACATTGAGCTCTAAATGGGAGCCAAGTAACCTAATCATCCCAACTTTCTTTAATTCTTTCGTTTGGAATCAGCAACATGGTCAAACTTATTAGATTTTTCTTGTCAACCTAATCAACAGAAAGCTAAAACAATGATGTACATCTTTTAAAAAATTACCTAATCTTGTTGTATTTGGTTTCACTTCCACATGAATCAAACACATGCCTCAGCCTCCAAATTATTCAAGATTGCTGCTAGTTGTACCATGGTAGGTCTGCTTTTCCTCGAATTACTCACACAAGCTGAAGCAACCTTTGCCAATCTGACAATTGGCTTCATATAAGAAGGTATAACCAGTCTAGGGTCTAAAAGCTCACTAATCCGGACATCTTTGATCAATGGCAATGCCCACTTCACAAGCAACCCGTTCTCGGTTCTCCTCCCAGTCAAAAGCTCTAACAACACCACACCAAACCCATAAACATCGCTTTCCTTACAAGCACCAATCCCGCTCCCGATCCAATACTCGTCATCCACATATCCCACTAAGTCCTTTTGCTCACCGTGTGCCAGAAAAGATAGACCATAATCAGAAATCTTCACACACAACTTCTCATCTAACAAAATGTTCGACGCCTGCAGGCAACCATGTACAACGTTAGGTGCCATTCCTTCGTGCAAGTACTCAAGTCCACGTGCCGCACCGGCAGCGATCCTGATACGGCGGCTCCAATCCAGCAGCGAAGCTCCGTCGTCGTTTTCATGCAAATAGTAATCTAAACTCATCATGCCCACAAACTCTGAAATAATGATCCTCTCTCCAGGTGCTTGTGAATATCCTAATATAGATACTATATTAGGGTGTTGAACCAAAGACAAAGACTTGAGCATTGAAGAGAATCCTAAAGCAGCGTTGCTCAAGACACGAGACGGGTGTATTCTCTTAACAGCTACTATGTCCCCTCTCGGCAGCACAGCCGCATATACAGTTCCTAAACGACCTTTACCAATAACTCTTCGATGGTTAAACCCGTCAGTGGCTACGTCAATGTCTGTCAGTGGATAAGCTTGTGCAGAAACCTTGACAGGAAGGGGGGTTTCTTGAGATTCTACGGTTCGTTTTCTGCAGCGGAATATAAGGGTTAGGCATAGAATGATAAAAGAAATGGAAAGGATGGCGATGGTAAAATAATATGCAATTTGAACAGTAGAATTCATCACTATGGTCTTGATTTCGTCTGTGTACAGATAATGGTTTTGATTTGGTTATGATCTCTCTGATGGTAGATAATTAAGAAAGTGAAGGAAAAAGGTTAGCATTGGAGAAGGTGTTTAAGACATTTAAGTGGAAATAAGCTTATATATGCTGGAAGTAATGGAAATGTGGCAATCAATAATAATTATCTGTCGTTAGACCTAAGATGTGAAAGCTTTGAAAATCAGACTTATTTGGTAGGAAAGTTGGGACCTTATTTCTTTGGCTCTAGATAAGTTGGTTCACGGTTGGCCGCCCTCTGATTGTACTTTTGTGAGAAAAGACAAATATAATTAGTTGAATATCATGAGAAAGCCCTTTGTCAAAACATTGTTTTATATGGACTATTTATTGTTATTATTATTATTATTATTTCTTTGTAAAAAACTGTTTCTGATACATTTAGCTATTATTATCGCAACAATTTTACAGTCACAGTTGATTTATAATCAAGAATACAAGGTTTACTCATAATTAACTAAAGGTATTTAACATATTCTTTAATGTAGTATTATCTCAAAAAAAAAAAAAGGAAGCCCAATTTTTTAATCAATTTAGAGCTTTTGGCTATTAATTCATTAACTAGAAAACACTTATTTATGATCAGTTATTTGTTGGAAAACCAGGTTGAGATCCGATACCGACTACAACAGAATAATAACGATCTTTGATTTCCCGAAAATCAAGATCTCTTTAATACTATAAAATGATTAACACATCATAATAAAATGGAAACTTAATTCATACCTTATTTCGAAGCTTGATCTTTATTTTGTCGTATCCCTCAAACAGTTCTCGAAACTGATCCGTTTCAACCACCATAGTCGCACAAATGTCCGACTCTAATGGTATCTACATAATGAGTTGAGAGACCTTTGTAACTATTACAGAGAGGATTAAGCAAGAAGTGATAGCTCCATAGAGCTTAAGCCTATTTATATATGAGATATTCTAATTTCAACTAAACTTTAATTAGAATTATAAATAATTCTTATTAAATACCAACCGTGCCCAAATAAAGTTTAATATCTCATATTGATCCTTATTTATTAAATATCTCATATTTAATCATAAAATTTCTCAAATTTTATAATCAAGTCTAATTTGATTAAATTAACTTTGCTCTCTTCAACTCATTCTATATGTGAGACCCATTAGGTTCTTAAATATATTGGCGATGATTATAAATTATAATTCTAATTCATAATTAGAATTAGATAAATTAAAACTTCTTTTAATTTTTCTTTAATTCTTTAATTAAACGATTTATAATCATAGATCAAGATTGGCGTCTAGCACCACATCATGACCACTCAAATATTTAGGAATGTCAAAGTGATTTTAACTAACCTTTTCGTGCATAATTTTTTTGTATAATTCAATCCTTTCATCATACAATGTTCTAATTAGGTATAGAGCATCAAATTAATGTCTACTCTATTTTGAGTCTAATCATATTAGTTCTCCGTTATTAGCTATCAATTCAATTAATGACGTTTGTAAACTATTTACAAAGCATCATTTCACCTTAGTCAAAGATTTCCTAAATCAATACTAATCGAGAACAACGAAACATTCTCCCTAATTATTTTAAGGTGATGAATCATATCTTGATCACTAAACTACGTCTATGTAGTTCATGTTACATCCAGTGACTACCGATTAAACGGCCTATAATTAAATAGATCATAAGTAGTATCAAAACATAACAATCCCTATACAAGATAACTTTGATGACCTCAAGTCAAATGATCACTTATACAATCATCATAATGAAAATTTAATCAAGAAAAATACTTTTTCTAAAAATCAAGAAACTTATTATGTTTCTGCGTTTATGGGTTTTTTAGGTTTTAAAAAAAAACTGGGTTTTCAGACTATTGAAAAAATTCCATATTGTAATCTAAACTTTTCAAACTTTTGGGTTTATAATATAAACTATTCATATTTTTCAATTATATGAACTCTTCATATTTTTCAATTTCAAAATTATGTGGTCATTCGTTAGCAAATTATTTTATCAAATTATAGAAATAAAGTTCGCTCTGATACCACTATTGGAAAACTGGTTCAAGATCTGATTCCGACTGCAGTGGAATAATTACGAAATTTTTCGCAATCTTTGATTTCCCGAAAACCTAGATCTCTTTAATACTATAAAATGATTAATACAAATCATAATGAAATGAAACTTAATTCGTACCTTATTTCGAAGCTTCATCCTTATCTTGTCGTATCCTTCAAATCGTTTCTAAACTGATCCGTTTCAACCACGTTAGCCGTACAAATGTTCGACCCCTAACGGTATTCACAGAATGAGTTGAGATAATTCTGTAACTCTTATAGAGAGAATTAAGCAAGAAATGCTAGCTTTATAGAGCTTAAGCCTATTTATATTAAGCTTTGGACGTTTTAGTAATTTAATTGAAATTAAATTTTAATTTCAATTAAACTTTAATTAGAA
>JAOTAY010000002.1:22176749-22192256 GCA_025629805.1 Erythroxylum baracoense
AATAATTATAAATTCTAATTCTAATTCATAATTAGAATTAGATAAATTAAAACTTCTTTTAATTTATCTTTAATTCTTTAATTAAACGATTTATAATCATAAATCAAGATTGACATCTGGCAACGCATCATGACTACCCAAATATTTTAGAATATCAAAATAGTTTTGAATAACCTTTTAGTGTATAATTTTTTCGTATAATTCAATCCTTTCATCATACAATGTTTTGATTAGACATAAAGCATAAAATTAATGTCTACTCTATTTTGAGTGTAATCATATTAGTTCTCCACCATTAGCTATGGATTCAATTAATGACATTTATAAACTATTTACAAAGCATCATTTCACCTTAGCTAAGGATTTCCTAAATCAATACTAATCAAGAACAGCGAAACATTCTCCCTAATTACTTTAGGGTGATGAATCCTATCTTGATTACTCAACTACCTCCATATAGTTTATGCTACATCCAATGACTATCGATTAAATGGCCCATGATTAAATAGATCATATTTAATACCAAAATGTAGCAAT
Source organism: Erythroxylum baracoense (assembly GCA_025629805.1). Lineage (NCBI taxonomy): Eukaryota > Viridiplantae > Streptophyta > Magnoliopsida > Malpighiales > Erythroxylaceae > Erythroxylum > Erythroxylum baracoense. Next base: position 22,177,287 of record JAOTAY010000002.1, read on the forward strand.
CCTCATACAAGATAACTTCGATGACCTCAAGTCAAAGGATCACTTATACAATCATCACAATAAGAATTCTATAAATGATCTTTTGACTTGAGATCTCCAAAGTTATGTATTATTCCTAAATGTTCCTAGTCATTTTTTTATTATGTCTAGGGAATTCTCATTGTGATGATTGAATAAGTATCTTTTGACTTGAAGTCTCCAAAGTTATTTTGTATAGGAATTGCTATGTTTTGATACTACTTATGATCTATTTAATCATAGGTCGTTTAATCGGTAGTCATTAGATGGAGCATGAACTATATGGAGATAGTTGTGTGATTAAGATAGGATTCATCACCCTAAAGTAATTAGGGAGAATATTCTGTTGTTCTCGATTAGTATTGATTTAGGAAATCATTAGTTAACCTAGAATGACGTTTTGTAAATAGTTTACATATGTTATTAAATGAATCGATAGCTAATAGTAGAGAACTAATATGATTGGACTTAAAATTAAGTAGACATTAATTTCACACTCTATATATAATCGAAACATTAGTTGATGAAATGATTGAATTATACAAAAAAACATACATAAAGAGGTTAGTTAAAACTACTTTGACATTCCTAGATATTTATGTGGCCATGATGCATTGCTAGGCGTCAATCTTGATCTATAATTATAAATTATTTAATTGGAGAATCATAATTATGAATTATAATTATAATTTATAATTTATAATCATTGTCAACATATTTGAGAACCTAATGGGTTTTACATAAAGAATAGGTTAAACAAAGCAAAGTTATTTTAAACAAGTTGGACTTGATTGTAAAGTTTGAGAAACTTTATGATTAAATATGAGATATTTAATAAATAAGGACCAATATAAGATGTTGTATCTTATTTGAATATAATTGGTATAATTCTAATTAAATTTTAACTGAAATTAGAATTTAATTTCAATTAAATTACAAAAACGTCCAAAACATATTATAAATAGGCTTAAGCTCTATAGAGCTAGTACTTCTTGCTTAACCTTCTCTGTAAGAGTTACAGAGTTCTCTCAACTTATTCTGCGGATACTGTTAGAGGCCGAACACTTGTACGGCTATGATGGTTGAGATAGATCGATTTCGTGAACGATTTGAGAGATACGACAAGACAAAGATCAAGTTTCAAAATAAGGTACGAATTACGATTCATTCTTTGTTATGATTCATGTGTTTATCATTTTATAAAATTAAAGAGATCTTAGTTTTCGGAAAATCAAAATACAAAAGAAATTTGTAATTATTCCATTACGGTTGGGATCAGATCCTGTTCTGATTTCCCAATAGTAATATCAGAGTAGGATTTTAATTTTATAATTTAATTAAATTTGCTTGATTGTTATTGATTTGATTAAAAAATTAAGGTTTTATGTTTTTACTTAATTCAGAAAGAGTGTTCTGATTCTGAACCGCTTCTCGGTGTTCTTGCTTCTAGAAATTGGTTTCTGGAAAATTTATTCTGCGTCTGTCGTGAATTTGTAATTACCACCACATGCTTCCTTTTATTCTTTGGTTTTGGAAAACTTATTGTCAAAATCAAAATGCATGTCTTGATGGTTTATGAAAAAATAAAGGCTCCCTTCCTGAAAACCCATTGTACGTTCAGCTTTTTCTGCAAATATGTGTTCTTTGTTTTGTTTTACTTCTTGTGTTTTTGGTTGCTATGATTTTCTATGCCTTGGAGAAGGAGAAGGTCCGTTGTCACCTCGCACGCGCCAGACAATCTCCCACAATTTCTTTTTAATTTTTACTTATCTGATTTTTATGTTTTAAATCCTTAATTTCAGTTAATTTATTTAATCTGATTAAATTGGATTATATTCCTAATAAAATCAAAAAATTCTAATTGTTTGAAAAATGTTTTCAGGGGCCAATTATTATTAGGAATATTTTGACATTTAGTTTAATTTTTTAGGGAGTTGAATTATTAAATTAAATAAATTATCAAATCGATAATTAGAATCAAGCAAATATTTAAATGAATTATTTTTTATAATTAAATTATGTTAGATAACTAATATAATGTGATTATATTAATTAAGATGAGATCTTAATTTTATTGATGTAATTATTTTTCTTAGTGATTAAGACTAATAATTAGATTGATTCCTAATTAATTTTAGCAAATTAGTTTCTAAACTTGGAATTAATTAATTTCAATTAGATTGAAATTAATTAATTAGACTCCTTAAAATTAAGAAAAATGTTTTCTTAAGTTATTAAGAAAGTTTTTTCTTAATTAAATTTATTTATTTCAATTTAATTCAAATAAACTAAATTTATGACTTTATTTGTTTGGAGAATTATTATCCAATTTATTTAGAAATTTTTTCTCTATTTATGAATAACAAGTTTTTTATTTTTTAGAAAAGATATTTTTCTTGATTAAAATTTTAAAAGTGTTTTCATTTATTAATTAAGAAAAATGAGCTTTCTTAATACTTTTGAAATTTAGTTATTGATTTATTAGAGAAAATTTTTCTAATTAATTAAGAAATCAACGTCTAAATAAAATAATATAAAGGACTTCTTAATTAAATTTGAAAAGCCTTATATTTAATTTTGAAAGCAGTTTCCTTTTAATATTAGAAAATAGTTTTCTAATTACAGAAAATTTTATTTCTAATTAGATTAGAAATAGTAATTTTTGACGAGATTGAAAATAGTAATTTCTAATTAGATTGGAAATTGTTGTTTAATTAGATTAGCATATGTTACTTATATAATTTGGAGAAAGGAGTTTTTCTCGATTATAATAAGTAAGTAGAATAATATATTCAAATTTTCTTTCAATTTAATTTTGTTAAAGGAATTAAGATAAATTGGAAATAGTTTCCAATTAGATTTGAAAATTGTTTTCAAACCAAATTAAATTTCTATTTAAAATAGGAATTTGGCATATTTAGGAATCAATGAGTTTAATCTAATTTAATTTTTCCAAAGAGTTGGAAATATTATTTTAGATTATGAAGATCAATAATTAAAATCAAACGAAGCTTGATGTTTTATGCATATAATTTGATTATGAGTGCATAAATTGCATACTTTATCTATATGTTTGATATATATATTGGGTGCATATTAAATTGTGTGTCTTATATATGTGATATTTTACATGCAATTTTATGTTTGATGAGATGAATGAAATTAAATCCTTTATTAAAATATTAAGCACACGTTAAGAATGTGATTGTTGTCTTTTATTGTTATAAGAGTAAATCAAAGTGATAAAGCAAATACACGTAAGAGGGGGTAAATTGTGTGTAACTTAAAAAAAATTTGCAAGTTACTTTCAATTCGTATAAAGATAGGGACCTGTTAAAAATTAAAACAATAGGAGCCTATAAGACGATATTAGCTGGTTACATGACAGAAGCCTGTTAAAGTATGAGTCTTGTTGAAACAATAAAAAGAATGCACCTATTAAAAAGAAAAGAATTGTCAGCAAGTCGAAAAGTGAAGGAGCCTTTTGCTGAATTAATCACACACACAATAATGCGAAAATATAAAAGATAAGGAGAAAGAGAGAAGAAGAACGAAGTCGATTTATACTAATTTGGCTTACAACACAAGCCTACGTCCAGTCTCCAAATATTTAACTTGAGTGTTTCATTATAAAATTAAGTAGTAATTTGACGAGCCTCTTCAAGCTCTTCAAGCTCACAAGTTAATATTTTTCAAGGTTCTTCAACCTTCCACACTTGTAGTATTTCACTAGTCTTTATAAGCTCTCAAATAAAAAAGAAGTTTGCTCTATATGAGCTTCAATAATCTCCTTACAGAATTTCACTTTCTAATATACAAAAGAATTTTTTTCAATGATATCACTTTCAATAATGTATATGCTTTTGATGAGTTTTGACAGTATAGCTTCGCAAGCTTATGAATCGTTCCATTCTTGTTTACAGTTGCATTGGCTCTTTCTTAAATAGTTAATTTTTGCAACTAGTCGTTGCTTCATCTTCCACCCTTAGTTAACTAGATAGGTTTAAATCTAAATAAATTCAACGTCATCTTTGCCAAAAAATCTTCCAATAATCATAAGGCTAATATATCTCCTTAGTAGGATCCTTTCGGATAAACAATTTCTAATAAGGTAAGTTCATAATGAAGGTTCCTACAAGAAAGAAACATATTTTTCCTTTTGAGAATAAGATCGCTAATTATACATGGAAATAAATCTAATTTGAATTTTGAAATATTATACAGTTATCATCAAAATCGTTAATCATAATCCTTAAGCTAACAATCTCTCACTTTTTGATGATGACAAGCAATAATAGATATATTCTTCAAAATTCAAAAATATAATAGATGATTTCGAAAAGATACTTGTGACTTTTATATGTTCAGACATAATTAGAAGGAGCTTGTCTCTTAAGAAAGGAACCTATCACTTATATATCACTGATGTTCACAAGGTCAATAGCATAATCAATCATATATAATCAAGACAACATTAAGAAATATGCATTGAGAAATATATCATCATATATGCAGAAATATACAAAAAAATATATCCACATAAACTCTCCCCTTTTTTCATTATCGAAAAAATAAAGTATAGGGAGGAAGTGAAAACAAATAAAATTGACACAGATAGTGAGGATTTTTCCTAAGGAGAATTTGCAAAACTGGGATATGGTTTTGAATGTTGTCAATTTGCTCACATATTTGATCTTGATTTGCGCGAATGTCCCTCAACAGTTATAAAATATCCATATTGTTTATGTCCTGGGGAGGGACAGAAGTCTGTTGCTCTGAAGTAGACCTACAATTTTTAGTATCCTTTCAGACCTCTGCTCTGAGTCAGGACCAAAGAAGTCTACAACTCTTTCTATTTTCTTCTCTACCCAAATGTTTTCTTTCAGCTTGTACTAGAACTAGGAGGGAATAGAGGAATGAAACTTGCTAGGCTCATACCAAGTCATATTGTCAAAAGGAACATCAAAACATGCGAAGATCTTAGTTAACAACATTTCATAAGGTAGACCTCTAGTAGTGTTCTTGTGACTTCCCTTTTCCACCAAAAACTTCATAATCATTACTGGGAGATTCATTTTGTTACCCTTCAGTAGATTGTATATTACATAGGTATCCAAGAGACTACATTTTTCTACTGAGCTACTTCTTGGAAAAATGGAAGTAGCTGATATTGATGCAAGGAATCTAGGCAATAGGTCCAGATTTCTACACATGAGCCTCCCTTCATAAGCATTCTTAGTATGCAGACATATGAAGTCCATAACATTTCCTAAATCACGATCAGCAATGTCCCATTTATGGAAAAGAAAAGCAATCCTACCTATGGGAGCTATATTTAAAATGTTCCCTAATATATCCTCTATTATCAAGATCTCACATTCCTGCACCCAGGATATGATGGCTAGCTTTCCATCAATTTCTTCTTTTCACATGTGTTTATAAAAATATCTAACTAATTCATCACACACTGTATCATCCAAATTCAAAAAATTCTCCCATCCAATACCAACAAAGAAAGTAGAGAGAGGAATACTAATATCATCAAGCATGTGAGGAGGCACATTGTGTCCAGCAACCACTTTTCTTTTATTATACCACATTTCACAGCGGACTTCAGCTTCCATTGATTGAAATGATTTTATTTGTGGTGAATTTTTTCCCTTCTTGTGGACCATAAGTTTCTTGGACTTTTTTGCTCTAAGGATTACTTCAAATAGGTCATGTTTTATAAATAACTCATCCTTGACGATGGCTTCCTCAATATTTTCTTCAACCATAGACTCTTTACCTTTTCTTTTCTCTTCCCTTTTCTTTTTTCTTGACTCATCTTTTTCTTTTTTTTCTACTTTAGCACTTTCCTTTTGTAGAGCTTGTGCTGTAGCAAATCCTCTGGTCTGTGATCTTCTTTCCAACCGAGAAGGTTCTTCATCTAAACCATCATCATTTATTACCCAATGCTCTTTGGATCGAGAAGGTTCTTCATCTAAACCATAATCATTTATTGCCCAATGCTCTTCAAGCACTTTCTTCTCTTGGCAGCTAGGTTTAGGACTTTCGGAAGTTTTTCAGTAGGAATGGCTAGGGAGAGAATAGATAAATGAAATCTCACATTTTTCAGTAACTCCCCCTTACTGTAAGTCGCTTCTTCTTCTGCACTTTCTCCCTTCTTTTCTTTTCCTCTTTCTTCTTTTTCTTCTTCTTCTGAGTTCGAAGCATATTGTTTTTTTATTGTTTCTTTTTTTTCATCTGAAAAGGAATAAGGATAATCTAGAGACAACATAGCAATAATCTTCCTTTTCCTATCTTCTGGGTTCTCCTTATTGGGTATTTCTGAAGTTTAGCTGTTTGAGGAGACAGAAACAAGTTTGGTAGTAGTGTCTAGAGAACCTATAATGGGAGACAAAGATGAGGACTTAGAAGTAAAGGTTTGCTCAGGATGAGGTGTTTCATCATAGCTAGAAGTTGAGGCCAAAAATTTAGGTTTGCTCAGGATGAGGTGTTTCGTCATAGCTAGAAGTTGAGGCCAAAAATTTCTTTTGTCCTTTTGATTTTGTTTTTACCATTTTAAAAAAGCTTAGTGAAGTTTGAGAGTGAAAAACATGAGGCAATGCAAAGAGTTAGGGTGCGGAGAGAAAAATAGGGAAGACGAGAGAAGTTTGCTTAGGGAATACTAAGTGATTCTTAAGCGTTGAGCATATGAGAGGATGAGTAAACTTATAGACCAGAAGAGGAAGCATAATCGGTTGCGTATCTTTTGACAGATAGATATGTAGAGTTGTCAGATTACACACGCATTTTTTAAAAGGTTGGAACGACGCTATTAATGACTCTCTATTTATGTGTCACTTAGAATGTTAATCTCAGAGATGCCTTAAAAAGAAGAGGACCCTTCTAAACTCTAAGGGGCCTACCAAACCAAGAGAGATTTTCTAAGGAAACAGAATAGAAGGAGCATGCTAAACAAAATACAAAGACAAGTATAAGAGAATATTTATACAAAAATAATGTCAGAGAGTTTGCACATATCAAACTCTTTTTTTTAACACGCAAAATCTATCTTCAAAAAGTGGCTTGGTGAAATTGTCAGCTACTTGATTCTCAGTATTAGCATGCAAAAGATCAATGATTCCTTCTAAAATATGATCTTTAAGAAAGTGATGTTTGATTTCTATATGCTTAGTCTTAAAATGGTGCACAAGATTTTTAGAAAGATTTATAGCGCTCGTATTATCACATAATAGAGGAATACGAAAAAAGTTTAGAGAAAAAACTTGTAGTTTATGTTTCATCCATAAGATTTGAGTACAACAGCTGGCAACTGCTATGTATTCTGCTTCAATGGTCAAAAGTGTTATGCAATTTTGCTTCTTACATGACCAAGATACTAGACATCCTTCAAGAAATTGACAGTGACCACTTGTGCTTTTTCGATCAACTTTATCACCTGCATAATCTACATCACAATAGCCCACTATGCCCAATGAATCAGTTTTTAGATCTTATAGTCCAAATCTATAGTTCCGTGGAGATATCAAAAGATTCTTTTAATTGCTTGAAGATGACTTCCTTTTAGATTAATTGAAAATGTGTGTAAAGACACACACTAAACATAATGCCTGGTCTTAAGCTTGTAAGATATAGTAGTGATTCAATCATTCCTTTATACTTTGTTTCATCTATAGCTTAGCTTTCATCATCTTTATCAAGTTTAGTTCTAGTGTACATTGAAGTACTCAGCGGTTTGGAATTCTCAAAATGATATTTCTTGATGAGTTTTTTTATGTATTTGTCTTGGCTGATGAAGATTCCTTTTTTTGTTTTGTCTAATTTATAATCCAAGAAAGAATGATGATTTTCCTATCATGCTCATTTCAAACTCCCCCTGCATTAATGATGAGAATTCTTCACAAAAAGGATGGATTAGTAGCATCAAATATTATATCATCAACATATATTTTCACTATAAGTAAATCGTTTTCTTTTTTTCTTAATAAATAAGGTTTTATCAATCTTTCCTTTTTCAAAGTGATTCTTAAGCAAAAATTTACTTAACCTCTCATACAATGCTCCAGGAGTCTACTCTAAACTATACAGAGCTTTGGATAACTTCATCACGTAATCCAGATGGTTTTAATCTTCAAAACCTGGGGATTGCTTAACAAATACCTCTTCTTTAATGTAACCATTTAAGAATGCTCTTTTAACATCCGTTTCGAACAACTTGAAATTTCTATAGGATGCAAAAGCAAGTAAAATTCTAATTGATTCCAATCTAGCAACAGGTGCATAAGTTTCATTAAAATCAATACCTTCTTCTTGATTATAACCTTGAGCTATAAATCTAGCTTTGTTTCTTACCACCTTACCATTTTCGTCAAGTTTGTTTCGAAATACCCAACGAGTTCTAATAACTGACTTGTTTTGTGAATGAGGCACTAGATTCCATGCTTTGTTCTTGTCAAACTGACTTAGCTCGTCTTTCATAGTTGAGACCCAATTCTCATCGGTAAGAGATTCTTTAACAAACTTTGGTTCTAGTTGTGAGATGAGAGCCACAAAGTTATTCTTGAATGATGATCTTGTTCTTAAACTTTTAGAGGGGCTTCCAATAATATATTAATGTATATCAGGACCTTTCTATTCTTTCAGTGTTTTTCATTTCTTATAAGGAGCCTGCTATGTTTTAAGTTCAGAGGGTCCTTTTTGATTTTGTGATTCTGAAGGTATTATAGGAGTAGTTTGGATCTCTTATATATTTTTAGGTACCAATGGATGTTCTTCATCATCTAAGTCAGTTGCTGTTATTGAAGGTGGTGCTTGATCAAATACTATATGTATCGATTCTTCTATCTTCTTTGTTCTTTTATTATATACTCTGAATCCTTTACTAACAATACTATAGCCTAAGAAAATAGCTTTGTCTGATCTCTCATCAAACTTTTCAAGGTTGTCTTTTTCATTGTTTAGCACAAAACACTTGCACCTAAATGCTCCAAAGTAAGCAACATTTGGTTTTCTTCCTTTTCATAGCTCATAAGGGGTCTTTTTCATAATAGGTCTTATAAGATATCTGTTAAGTACATAACATGTCGCGGATATTGCTTCTGCTCAATATCCATGAGGTAGTCAACTTTCACACATCATGGTCCTAGCCATATCATCCAAAGTTTTGTTCTTTTTCTCTACAACTTCATTTTGTTGAGGCTTCTTTGGATAAAAGAAGTTGTGAGTTATACCATTGCTATCACAGAATTCTTCAAACTTTCTATTATCAAATCCTCCTCTATGATCGCTTCGAATTGAAGTGATATAATACCCTTTTTATTTGAATTTTTCTGCAAAATTTCTCAAACACTTCAATAGCATCATCCTTAATTGATAAGAAGTAAACCTATGTAAATCTGGAGTAATCATCTACTAGAACAAAATCATAATGTTTACCACCAAAACTCTGAATCCTAGTAGGACCAAATAAATCTGTGTGCACAAGTTCAATTGTTTAGTTAGTAGACATAATATTTTTAGGAGGAAAGCTACTTTTCACTTGTTTACCTTTTAAACAAGCCTCACAAACTTGATTGCTTTCGAACTTTAAGGTTGATAATCCTCTTACTAACTCGTTTTTGGACAATTTTGATAAAATGCTCATGTTGGCATGTCCAAATTTTCTGTGCCAGATAAACGAATCCTTTTTTAGAGAGACAAAACACTTAACACTTTGTGAGGACATGTCTTCTAGTTGAGCACAATATATATTTTGATTTCTAGGAACAACAAACACAATATTATCATTATGAATATCAACAATTTCACAGTGAGATGCATAAAAAGTGACTTTGTAACCTTTGTCACATATTTGACACACACTCAAGAAGTTATGTTTCAAACCATCAACAAAGAGAATGTTATCAATAGAGGTAGAGTCAAAATTACCAATTTTACCAATTTCGGTGACCTTTGCTTTATTTTTGTCTGCAAAGACAACATAACCTCCATTTTTTATTTCAATGTAATTGAAATGTGATATTTTACTTGTCATATGTCTCGAACAACCACTATCAACTATCCATTGATTCTCCCTTGTCTCTATTTTGAAACATATCTGCAGAAAGCATTATTTCATTTTAGATACCCAAATTTTTCTGAGTCCTTTCGAGTTAGTAGTTTGACCTTTTAGTCTCTAAACATACATCTGAGATAATTTCTTTTTACAAAAATTACAAGAATGAACAATGTGATCATGTTTACCATAGTAATCACACAAAACAGATGAATAATAGTTGTTATGATTTTTTCCACTTAGCAAGTTCCTGTTGTCTTGGCTATAATTACTGCTGGATTTAACATAGAAGTTTTTGTATAGCCTGATATTTTTATTTTCATTGTATCATATTCCATCCTTACCAAAAATGCATTTACCACTACCAAGAAATGCATCAAGATTCTTCCTTCCATCAACAAAATTTTCCAGCTCTTTTTCTAGAGATAAGATCTTTCCATCACTTTTCCCTTTTTTAAGTTCTAAGGTGGCGTCTTTTTCTTCTAATTGTCTTACCATATCAGAATCATTTTTAGCAGCGCATTTTCCAACCTAGCTTCTCTTTCTTCTAGAACTTTCTTTTCAGAAATCTTTTGCTTATAGTGAACCTCAAGAGATATATTCCTGGTTGCCAACTTCTCATTCGCAGATTCTAATGATTTAATCTTACTCTTCAGAGATGTATCATTGCTCTGGAACTTCTCAAATTCTTTGAAATAATTCACTGTTATCTTTTGTTTTGGTCATACAATTCATGATATGCATTTTTTAATTGATCAACTTCAATATCAGAGTCAGAATAATAAACCTCATCATTTTTTGATTCAGCTATAAAGCACACATTGCTGACTTCTTATGGTTCTTCTTCTTCAAAGTTTTCATAATCTTCATTTGACCAGGCTGCAGTCATCGCCTGCTTTTTGGTTTTCTTTTCTCTAATTTGTCCTTTTAAAGAAGAGGACATTCTATTATTGTGTGCCCAAGCTTCTTACTGTGATAGCATATGATTTAACTATTTTGTGTATTGCTATTACTGCTATTGCCTTTTGATAGGACCCTATTTTTTCCAGCTTTCTTGTTTTCTTCTCCTTTCTTCATCATCTTCTTTTTATAGAAGCGAACATATTCTCTGACCACAAAGTTGAACTCGTCATCTCCATCTATTTGCAATTCAATGTCACTTTCATTACCATCTGATTCATCAGTTGCTTTCAGTTTCATTCCTTTTCTATAGGAGGATCCTTCATCTCGCCTAAGTTCGGTTTCATGGAACATTAAATTTTCTCGTATCCAGTTAAGTGAAATAGTGTCTAGATCCTTTTTCATTTCTAGAGCTATCATCTTATGTCTCTATTCCTTTGGTAATAATCTTCGAATCTTTGTTACAAGCTCATCATTGGGATATATCTTTCCCAAGTTCTTTAAGGTCATGATGATGTTATTAAAGCGTCTAAAGAATTCATCTATGATCTCTCCCTATTTTATGCCAATAGTTTCATATTGATGGACAAAAGACTTATTCTATGCTTCTTTGCCTCATTTGTTCCTTTAAATGTGACTTATAGTTTGTCTCACATTTCTTTTATTGTAGAGTAGTCAAATATCTTTTCATATTCTTCTGGAGACAACACACATATCAAGTGATGTTTTGCTTTAGCATTTAGCTGTGCATTTCTCCTATCAGCATCAATCTATAGTTTTACGTTATCAGAAGTGGGAATTATAGCTTCAATTCTAATTACTTGCCAATACTTCGATATCTACAAATTGGAGATAGAGTGTCATTCTCTCTTTCCAGTATAAGTAGTTGTTTCCTTTGAAGTAAGAAGACCTTGAGATCGATTATCCTTCAAAACTTCTCAAGGTGTTTGTTATGATCTATCACATACTGTAAAACACAATAAATGTGAAATCTTGCTTTGATACCAAATGACAAAACAAACACATGTAAGAGGGGGTGAATTGTGATGACTTAAAAAAATTTTCATAAGTTGCTTTCAATTTGTACAAAGATAGGGACCTTTAAAAATTAAAACAATAGGAGCCTGATAGACGATAGTAGCTTGTTAAATGACAGGAACCTACTAAAGTATAAGTACTGTTGAAACAACAAAATGAAGGCACCTGTTAAAAAGAAAAGAATCGTCAACAAGTTGAAAACAAAAGAAACCTATTTTAAAAGTGAAAGAGCCTCTTGCTGAATTAAGCACACGCATAATATAATGCAGAAATATAAAAGATAAGGAGAAAGAGAGAAGAAGGATGCAGTCGATTTATACTGGTTCGGCTTACAACCCAAGTCTACGCCTAGTCCCCAAATATTGAACTTGAGTGTTTCATTATAAAACTAAGTAGTCATTTGACGAGCCTCTTCAAGCTCACAAGTTAATAGTATTTCAACCTCACGAGTTCTTCAACCTTCCACACTAATAGTATTTCACTAGCCTCTACAAGCTCTCAAATAAAAAAAAAGGTTTGTTCTATATGAGCTTCAATAATCTCCCTCAATAGAATTTCATTTTCTAACGCACAAGAGAATTTTTTACAAAAATATCACTTTCAAGAATGTATATGCATTTGATGAGTTTTGATAGTATAGCTTGTCAATCTTCTGAATCATTTCGTTCTTGTTTACTGTTGCATTGGCTCTTCCTTAAATAGTCAATTTCTTCAACTAGTCGTTGTTTCATCTTATATCCTTAGTCAACTGGATAGATTTAAATCTAAAAAAATTCGATGTCATCTTTGCCAAAAATCTTCTGGTAATCACGAGGTTAATATACATCCTTAGTAGGATCCTTTTGGGTAAACCATTTCTAATAAAGTAAGTTCATAATGAACGTTCCTGCAAGAAAGAAAGAGTATTTCTTATTATTTTATTTCCTTTTCAGAATAAGATCGTTAATTATACAAGAAAATAAATCCAATTTGAATTTTGAAATATTGTACAGTTATCATCAAAATCATTAATCATAATCCTTGAGCTAACACAGAGTTCTATTTATTGTAGGCTTGTTGAGCAAACTCAAAACCACTTTAACTTAAACATATTTAGTCTTATAATAATGGGTTTTGCATAACTAAATTTGTGTGATTTAGATGAGCAAACTCATGATTACATGAATTTAGAGGCAGGGTTAGGAATAACATATAAGATTTGTTTTGGTAAGAGTTGTCATCTAACAGATCTAGGAGTCACACGAGATGTGATTGATAAAGTTGTTATCTACCTAGTTTAAGTTTAGTTAGTTTGTTGAGAAAACTTAGTATCAACTATATTTGAATGGGATCCTAGCCCACTAGAAAGATTAGAGTAATCTTTCTAAATAGTAATGAGGACTATTATTTCGAATAGAATAGTGGACTAAATGTATAATTAAAGTCCTAATTTTATTTGGTAGTCATGACATATAATTAATTACTTGCTTTTCTTACATTTATATTTTGTTCTGAGAGGAAGTTATCTTGTTTAGTATAGTTAATACTAAGTTAGTGAACCCAATTTCTTAGACATAGGATATGTTTGAGAAAAGTTTTCAAAGTTAGAAAAGAAAATTGTATGCCCATTACATAATTTTGCTATAATTCTTGTTAAGGATTTGGTGACAAAGTTTTAGAGATATATTAAAATCATATAAATCAAAAAATTTATTGACATTTTGGGTTAATTAATGTCTAATAAAATTTAATGACAACATGTAAGATGTATGTGAACATCATGATGGCATGATGCAATAGGTTGCATAGAGTAGAGCTGAAAGGAAATGTACCTTGTTGGAGTTATTCCACTTAATTTAGCCTACTAAAAGCGTAATTGTGGACTACAATTAAAGGTTTTGCTATACTATGATAATAGTTGTCATAAGAAGAAAATGATTGCATAACTTTTCTTGCTTATATGAGATATGATAGAGATCATATGTATTTCTAGTTCATGCTTATGAGTATTTGACACTGAATTTAGATTCAACATTATTATAATGTTAAAAGCAAGATAAGAAATAGATTGTTAAGTAAAATTAGTTTATCCAATTTTATACAAATAGTTTGTATGGATTGGATCAAAGGATACTTATGTTTAACATAAATGGCAAGAATAAAAATTAGATAACTGAGACTATCCTTTTTATGCTATGTTGTTTAAATCAACATAAAGAGAATCTTAAAGTTACATATAAGGATATGTATATCCTTTTGATTATGAATTGTATGAAACTTGTGAAACTTGTCAAGTTGAAGAATAACCAAATCAACCTTTGGTGAAACTTGAAAGGATGATGATGGCATTGAATTGTTAAATTTATACATATGATGTATTTAATGGAATAACAATTCAAAAAAGGATAATACTTATATTTCATTAGGTTACTAATGACTTTATATGATATAGTCATATGTATTAAATGAAATAATGATTTGAAAATTTTGAAAATTCAAATCGTTTAAACAGGGGCGGACCTAGCACGGGACAAGCCCCCGCGCTAGCCCCGGCTTACCAAAACAGGCAGGAGTAAAAAGAAAAGAGTAAAGTCACGATCGCGACTCTTTTCTCCCAATATTCGATATCGTATTAATAAAACAAAAGCTATGTTAAGTTTAACTTTTCTCTTCCTCTCTCTGTCGCTCGAACCTTCTACTCAGCTCAGAGTCTCAGACTGAACGGCGAACGCCACCGCCCACCCCCCACCACCGTTCATCTTCTGATCTTCACTTCTTCAGGTCTTCTGCCGAGGCCCGAGTGCCGACTGCTTCCTTGAATCTTTAAGGTATTCATCTTCCACCAACCTCAAATCACTGCCACTACCATTCGATTCCACATTCTCGTCTTTGTCTCTGTTCCTTAATCCCAGTAAGCACTCTCTAACTAGGTGACCCAACTCTGTCTTTGTTAAATTTTTTTGTTAAAATTATTT
>JAOTAY010000002.1:22192356-22204594 GCA_025629805.1 Erythroxylum baracoense
TTGTAATTTGAATATTTTAGTTAACTTCATTTATGAATGTGCTTTGTGAAATTGTTTTTTGAATTAATGTTGAATTTATCGGAAGTCTTCTCCGTCAGTCCATCGCTGTCCAATCAGCCCCGGCTCCAGGAAATTCCTGGCTCCGCCACTGCATTTAAATCTAAATAGAAATTAAGCATTGAGAATGCTGAAGCACTTCAGTGAGATTGTTGTGATCGGTTATCTATAGGGAATGAGATTCTCTAGTGGATACCTTCACAACTAAATTCATAAGAGTATGAATTTATGTAAGGAGTAAAATACAATATGAGATATTATATGATGTAATATTATATCTTCTATAGAGATACGTAGTACAATGACTTACCTTCTACAATTTCAATTGAATCAGTTTATAATATTTTATATTAGATATGAAATGCAAAGTCTTTGAAAGAGTCAAAGTTACTGATTTAAGAATGTAACGCACAGTTGAAGCATACATTATCCGTTAAGTTTAGAACTAAATTAGATAATAAAAGGTTATCAGATATCCAAAAAGTTGGATATAATCTTACAAATCCATTGACCAAATTGTTTGTTTCAATTTATATTTATAGGAGAATGGCTCTCGAGATAAGTAGTGGGAGTATGATGAAATTTGAAAAGTTAATTTCATGACAATACATCCAATTGGAACTATCGCCTTTATTGATACATTTGAAGTATAGTTGAAAGACTACAAGATATTGAAAGATTCACTTTCATAATAAATTCAAAGAGTTTGTTTTGGAGATGATTGTGAATTTATCATGTCTTTAAGAAGGTTAATAAGAGTATAGTTGTCCTCTTTAGTGAGAGTATGTGGAGATATATTGCTCACAAAGAACAATAATTCTAACTTTTAATTGTTGAAAATATAATTGTCTATGAACAACTCTTATTGGATAAGAAAAGGTAACAGCTTAATTCTGGGAATTAGATCTATAGAGATAGATTGGAATTTGTTCACCTATTTTATGTCCAAGTACATAGATAATGTACTATAAATGGTTAGTATTTGAGATATCAGATGCTTGTGAAGTATTAAAGATATCCATTATTCTATGTATAAGTTGATATTCGAGCTCAATATGATAAAGATATTAATTTTGAAGTAAATCCTAATTATGGTCTATTCTACTTAGAATAATATCATTTCAAGATTGGAAAGGTTTCAATGTAGGGTTACCAATTAAGCGATAATACATTTTTCTTAATTATGATGATAATTAAAATGAAAGTTGTAAGATTCAAACGAGTACTCACTATAGAGAATCTTATAGATTTCTCTCATTAAATCACTGTCCCAGCAGTAGTATAATCGTTGTATGGTAATATGGTATGAGATATTTAAATGATTGGCTTAGCGCAAGCGGAAAATTGATAGTTTATGGCCTACAGCCAATCGATTAGTTACAGTTTAGTTACAAAATAATTTAAAGGCATTCTTTATCTTGTACATGTTTAGATGTCTATGATAAAGTCCATGGGATAATTATACATTGCAAATGAAATTAGAATGAGATTATAATTATGAGATTCATATTGCATTTATGTATTATCCCTAAATTGTTCCTAGTCATTGTTCTATTAAGATTGGACATTAATAAAACACAAAAAGTCTAGCACACGTTTGTTTTTCTAATAAAAGAAGTAGTCGATCTCATAGGCTAAAGTATGGAGATATTTAAATAAACGTGTGGTTGCTTGTTCGAGAACAAGTTTACTGAACAGACTCGATATAAGAAATTCATTTGGAACAACATAATTGTATGTCTATGGACTTTTTATTGTGAAGATTGTATAAGTGATCCTTTGACTTGAGGTCACCAAAGTTATCTTGTATAAAAATTGCTAAGTTTTGATACTACTTATAATCTATTTAATCATGGGTTGCTCAATCATTAGTCATTGGATGTAGCATGAACCATATGGAGGTAATTGCGTGATCAAGATAAGATTCATCATCTTAAATTAATTAGGGAGAATGTTCCATTATTCTCAATTAGTATTGATTCAGGAAATCCTTGGCAAAGTAAAATGACGTTTTGTAAATAGTTTATAGATATCATTAAATAAATCGATAGCTAATGGTAGAAAACTAATATGATTGGACTCAAAATAAAGTAGAGATTAATTTCATACTCTATGTCTAATCGGAACATTGGTTGATGAAAGGATTGAATTATACGGAAAAATCATGCACGAAGAGGTTAGTCAAAACTAATTTGACATTCCTAAATATTTGGGTAGTCATGATACATTACTAGACATCAATCTTGATATATGATTATAAATTATTTAATTGGAGAATTAAATTAAAAGTTGTTTTAATTTATCTAATTCTAATTATGAATTAGAATTATAATTTATAATCATTGTCAATATAGTTAGGAACTTAATGGGTCTCACATAAAGAATGGATTTAAGAGAGCAAAGTTATTTTAATCAGGTTAGACTTGATTGTAAAGTTTGAAAAATATTTGATTAAATATAAGATATTTAATAAATAAAAATCAATATGAGATATTGGATCTTATTTGGGTATAATTGGTATTTAATTAGAATTATTTGTAATTTTAATTAAAGTTTAATTAAAATTTTAATTTCAATTAAATTACTAAAACGTCCAAAACTTATTATAAATAGATTTAATCTCTATGAAGCTAGCACTTCTTGCTTAACCCTCTTTATCAGAGTTACCTAGTTCTCTCAACCTGTTATGTGAATACTATTAGAGGTTGGACACTTATGCGACTATAGTAGTTGAGATAGATCGATTTTGGGAACAATTCAAGGGTGTGGAAGATGTATAAATGTAGAGCAGATTGAATCATGTTTTGTCCTGTGGGTGTGTGAGCAAAATAATCTTAATATCTGTTATGTTTAATTATGCGTCAGCGTCACTAACAGACTATATTTATCTGCACCAGAGCAGCCCCGGCCCTGGGCGGTTACGGAACACTAGTACAACTCCATGATTAAAGCAATAATAACACAAGAAATTGATCAAAAGTATAATTCAACAAAATATAAGTTAAATTTCAAAGAATCATCTAATGCATGCTTGAAACAGTTAATTTGTAATGATTTGGCGTGATAACATTTGGCTATAAAGGGACAAAACGAGTGTGGTGAGGCAGCGCATGATCTTTCAACTCTGGAAGCATAGAAACTAACTAAGGCACTTGAAAACACAATTCTTACGAGAAATTCCGTTAATCACCGGAATCCAAGGGATCCCAGAGGTGTTGGTAAGTGCCAACGGAAGGAAGAAAAGATGTCGAGTGGATAATAGGAAGGTATTTATCATGACAATCTGATTGAAAATTCATGCTCTGTTTCAGCTAGGAATAGTTGCTTCCCTTTTGGCCATCCCGTCCCAAGCCACAGTTGCCAATGTATAGGTGTCAGTGAAGCCCTCCTTGGTGTTCCTGCAAAAACTCTCGAATCTTCAGAGCAACCCCATGCTTTTACTTAAAAGATTCATAGCAAACAGCCATTTAACTTCGAAATGAATTTACAAGAGAATGCCACCGCCAAATGACATGTTAAGCGCTTCAGCGGGGCATTTTCAGTCCATGTATAAGCAGGTGGTGTTGACTATGAACTCTTCTGCCCATTAATTTTCTTCTCTCGCCACCTCTATACCCCATCTGTAGTCATGACCTCTGACAATCTAAACCACCAGATTTCCAGAGTTGAATTTGAGATAACTTGCATTCTTGTCAGGGCCGAGCTATTTTGGACTTTCAGAAGAATAAGCATGAACCAAGATATAACCCTCTGTTTTCAAGTTCCACACTAATCAGGATTAATTATTTTAGGAAAATAAAAAATATTTTACTACTATTTTTAAAAAAATTGAGTCCAAGTTTTGTTGATAATGAAACGTAAAAATAATAGATATTTGCACGATATTACGGATCAGGTCAGCTCGCTTGGAGAGCCTTTCCAATGGAGACAGACACGCACATGTATCTTCTATCATCCTGCCTTCAACAATAAATGTATCTAGTAGCTCACTCCCCGCCTTCTTTCCTTGTTTCTCCTTCAATACGTTGCATTTACTTATTGCTAGAAACTAAATATATTGACATGACAAGTGGAAACAAACCCATTTGAAAGCTTCAACTACCTCGCTGGAACTGATTTTGGCAAGAATTGTATGGGTCAGCCCCATTGCCTAATTTATTTTACAGTCAGTCCACAGTCACTCTAGGTTATAAATTGAATTTAAACACCTGGCAGATGAAAATCTTCGATATCAAACAGTTTTACATTTTACAACTACTCCCATCACTTAAAAGCTCTGCCAAAATTCTCCATGCTCTAAACCTTTGGAAGTTTCTCCTTCCTTCGCAAACTAAATTCTGGGAATACATGCAATGCCCCTTCCCATGTCCACTTTTGCAGCCAAAACTCAACCCAAGGCTCAAGCTACACTTCCTTGATCGGAGGCGTTTTCATAATAGTAAGGCGTCAACTTCCCGTCCTTTTTGACAGGCATAAGCTGCTTATCAGCACTAACTTCTTGCAACATCTTCACTACTCTCCTCATGGATGGACGGTTGATTGGGAGAGGACTCGTGCAAAGGAGACCAATATTCAGGACCTTGCACATCTCTTCCTTGAAACTAGGATCTAGTTTGGGGTCAAGAACATGGTCCACTACTCCTTTCTGATCTAACGTAGTACACGCCCATTTGACCAAGTCCTTTTCGCCAAATTCTGGATCAATCGGACGCCTACCTGTTACCAACTCCAGCATAACCACCCCAAAGCTGTAAATGTCACTCTTCTCGTTCACTCGAAGTGTGTATGCATACTCTGCAAACGAGTGCAGAATCAATGAGTTATTCACATCCATCTTCAACCATTATATATAAATACATTAGTGTACAAACTTACAGAAGATTAATCAGAAATCTTTTAGAAACTAAGGCGTTGGTCACTGACCTGGAGCAATATAACCGCAAGAGCCCGCAATGACAGACATGGATTTAGGCTTTCCAGCAGAATCAACAGCCTTGGCTACACCGAAATCTGCAACCCGGGCTCCGAATTTCCCATCTAATAAGATGTTGTTGGACTTGACATCTCGATGGACGATTGCAGGAACACAATCATGATGCAGATAAGAAAGTCCCTCAGCAGCATCCATGATGATCTTGTACCTCATTGACCAATCTAGCAACCCTCCCTTGTTACTATGCAACAAATCACCCAAGCTACCATTAGGCATATATTCATAAACCAAGAGCTTGCAGTCTCTAGTTGTGCAGCAACACCATAGCTTAACAATGTTCTTGTGCCTAATCTTCCCCAAAGTCGCAACCTCCGCCTCAAATCCATCATCCTCAACATGACCTTTCTCAACATCGCTCGTTTCACTCTCCTTTTTGGCTCCTCCCCAGAGCTTCTTAACTGCAACTGCCTCACCATTGCTGAGCACAACCTTGTAAACTTTCCCTGAAGATCCGCTTCCTATTACATTATCTTCATCTAGACAATCTAGAATCTCACATTCACTAAAACCCAATTTATGGAAAGACATCAGCGTCCACTTAGATTTGTCTATCGCTCTTGCCTTCTTGAACCTTCTGTACTTGAGATAGAACCACGCAACACCAACAACGAACACCAGTCCAGCAAACACAAAAATGGACCTTAGCAGCCAAGCATAACCTCTCCCTCTTCTATCACCTCTTCCGTCACACAAGCCTTCCATATCTCCACATAAACCAGGATTCCCCAAGAAGCTATTTTTGAAGGTCTCCTTAGCATACAAAGCTGGAATTTCTCCAGATAGCTTATTATTCGACAAATTGAGCTGATTCAACTTCAAGTTCTGCAAGCTCAAAGGGATTTCCCCAGAAAAACCATTACTTGACAAATCAAGATAATTAAGCATAGACAAGTTGCCAATTCGTTCAGGAATCTTCCCCGAAAACTTGTTGTTGGCCAAATTCAGCTCATTCATTTTCTTCCACGAATCAATTCCATCTGGTAGA
This sequence comes from Erythroxylum baracoense, assembly GCA_025629805.1. NCBI lineage: Eukaryota > Viridiplantae > Streptophyta > Magnoliopsida > Malpighiales > Erythroxylaceae > Erythroxylum > Erythroxylum baracoense. Next base: position 22,198,392 of record JAOTAY010000002.1, read on the forward strand.
TTCCCAGAAAGCGTATTACCATGAAGATCCAGAGTTCCAAGCTGCTTCAGATTCACAATACTTCCAGGCAACGATCCACTGAACCTATTTTCAATCCCTGAAAACTTCAGAAGAGTTTCAACAAACCCAATCTCCTCTGGAATGTTACCAGTAAAATTGTTCCTACCTATAACCAACATGGACAAATTTGCTGCACTACCTATAGTCTTCGCAATTTGACCCGACAACGAATTGTTAACAAGCTCAAGAAGCGAAACATGCGGCAGACCCCAGAATCCAACAGGCACTTCTCCAGATAATTTGTTGAAACCCAAACGAACTCGAGTCAAGCTCCGACAAGCTCCTAAACTCCCTGGTATTTGACCCGAAAACGAATTGTGAAGCATTAACAACTCTTCAAGCTCTCCTTTTTCGCACAAACTCTCCGGAATTTCCCCAGCAAACTGGTTGTGCGAAACGTCGACCAATCTCAGCGGCGAGTTTTTCCCTAGATTCTGAGGTAACTCGCCGGTGAGCCTGTTCCCAAACAGCCTGAGGTCATACAAAGCCGGCGAGTCAGCAATGCTCGCGGGCAAGTTCCCTTCAAAATCATTATCATAAAGATCCAAACTTTCCAACGGTAACCGACACAACTCATCTGGAATTGGGCCACTGAGCTTATTCATGGAAGCGTCAAGACGTCTCAATGCGGTCAGGTTCCCAATCCCGACGGGAAGGCCACCGGTCAACGAGTTGTTGTAAAGCTCAATCTGGACGATGCTGGTCAACTCAGTGAGCGAAGTCGGGATGGTACCTTCCAGTTTGTTACTCCCAAGGTCCAAGTCGGTGAGCTTTTTTAGCCCACCAAGCGAGTCAGGGATTTCACCAACAAGGTTGCAGTCAGTCAGCCAGAGTATCTCTAAATTCTTCAGGTTACCTAGCTCCGGCGGGATCCGACCTGGAGAAAACGGGTTATAAGACAAATTGAGCATTCTAAGACTGGAAATGCTGCCCAAAAAAGACGGTATAACCCCATCAAAGAGATTATACACAATAGAGAAAACCTCAAGCTTCTGGAAGCGGCCATAGGACAGGGGAATGTTACCGGAGAAGTTGTTTCCAGTGAGGTCGAGGTACTTAAGGTCCGGGATGTCGGGGAGTGTATCAGGTAGGGGACCAGTGAGCAAGTTTTGGGCGAGATCAAGGTGCTGGAGAGTCCGACAAGAGGAGATGTCGGGAGGAAGAGTGGAGTTGAGGCTGTTGTTGTTGAAGGAAATGAAAGTGAGGTTCTTAAGGTTGCAGAGGAGGGTGGGGAAGGGCCCGGACAGGTTGGAGTCGGAGAGGTTGAGAGAGACAACGGAGGCGGAGGCCGGGTCGCAGAGGACGCCGAACCAGGAGCAGGGGGTGTCGTCGCGGTCGGACCAGGAGGAGAGGGAGGAGTCGGGGTCGGAGAGGGAGAGTTTAAGTTGGTGGAGGTAGAGACCTTCTTGGTTCAGGGAAAGGGATGGTGAGGGGAAGAGTAGAGTGAAGAAAAAGATGAGAAGCATTGTTGTTGTTCGGTTGGAATTGGATAATAGAGAGTAGAGAGGTGGGGAACGAGGGAGACGTGAAGTTTTTGAAGTGCGAGTGAAGGGCTATAAGTAAAGACCTCGAACTAGAAGAAGAACAAGCAGAGGGGTTTAATTTAACTGCAGAGGAGAGAGTAGAGAGAGACGGACGGACAGACAGGCATTTTGATCGAAGTGCAAGCTTTCAATGATTTCTTGGATGTTTCTTAAAAGTATTTTTTAGCTCTATCTGATGTTCTGATGTTAAGATAAATGGAGATTAAATGCATTGTTGTTGCTCATATCAACAATAACACTACATTTCAGACTGAAAAAAAACAAACCAACGACAACAACAGCATCCATCGCTTTCGGCTTAAACCTTGATATTAAGGAAATTAAAAAGCAACAAGATAAAATGGGCATTACATTTTGTCCCGTCACATCCTATGTCCACAACTGGGTCTGGGAGTAAATTTGATAAAAGTGAGGATTAGCAAAAGAGAATATATTCTCATCGTGGATTTCAGATTCTTAGTCATTCTGTTTCAGGTGGCACTTCAAAGCTTTGGCGCCCGCAATGTGGACTGTGATCTGAATCTGATCCTAAATGGGGATAGATATAATTGCTCTAGAGTTAACTTTTTAATTTTTTATTAAATTTTAACTTGAATTTAATATTTAAATTAATAATTTTGTATAAATCATTTCCGCCTCAAATCAAAACATTTCACCATCTGGCGAAACTGAAATACCTAATATATATTAATAACAAAAAAACATTTCATCATCAACGTCAACGTCAACGTTCGAGCCATATGGTCCTAACATTTCATCAGGTTCTTTCCCTTTCTCGGTAAAGAAGAACATTAATAGTATGTTTGGTTGAATGAAATAGAAATTTTATTCTTATACTATTCCTAACATTTACGCATTCTAACGTTTGGTTAGAAAAAAAGAAGTAGAATAGGCATTCTTAAGTTTTATTATTCCGGGACTTTAGGGAATAGCCAAAGACAACATACCTGGTCTTTAGCTATTCCAGGTAACTAGGGATAATCTTTACCCAACTCTCTGACCATTCTATCCTCGTCGGACCCTCCGTCCTTGCTCTCGTCTTCACACCCCTGACTCTGGTTTCCGTCGCTCATCTCCTTCTGGCTCTCATCTTCAAGCTTACAGGTAAATCTAATTTATTTCCTAATCACCTTCTCTCTTTGCTTGCTGTTTAGTTTCTTGTTATTGGAATTGTATTTCTCGGTTTTCTTGATTATCGTTCTGGGTTTTGTTCTTCTTCCTATAATCAATATTTCTAGCTTAGAATTTTCTTGATTCCGTCGTAATTGGTTTATTTGATAATCTTGCTCGTTTTTCAATTTTGATGTCTAGATTAACTTCCTATGAAATGGGTATCAACTTGAATGTTGTAAACTGCCGATTGTATAACAATTTGAGGTCTTTTGTTCAGCTATGATGTCGGTTTAGATAATCCGATTTTGAAAGGATTAGATGTTACAGGATGAATATGTGGGTTTTCATATTCCCCGTATTTGGGGGCTACACTGTCCTACTGAAGTAGCTAATTTTTGAAGAACAATGGTGGGATTTGTCGTTTTTTTTATAATTTTCGAAAAGAATTAGAAGAAGGATGAACAATGTTTGACGGGTGTCATTTGATGTCTAGTATGCTGTCATTGACTGATGGTCTTTTATAAGATGCTTCTTGAGTTCTTTTCATATAATATGAAAACATGCTTTGAACTGCTTGAATTTCTTATTTTTCATCACATCTGCTAATGGCTCCTGTGCAGCCTAATTTGCTGACAAACTACAAAATGCATCTCTTACAGTGACTGTCATCACATAAAGAATGACAACTTTGACGGTGTATGTACAATCTTTAAATCAGATGACTTAAATGTTGGTCCTGCTTTCCAAGTTTTCTCCATTAAAATCTTGTTTTAAATTGCGTATTTGACCTCTTGGCACTATAATTAGTTGGCTAAGCATCTCAAATACATCAAATCTTGATTTCAAATGATCTTTTATAACTTAAAATATTTAACATTTACAATATCTTGATTTATCTTTCTGTTGTGGAAATGCTAGCATCTTAATGTATCTTAAACACTCATTATGAGTTTTTTCTTCTATGTAGATTTGTGGAGATATCCATGGACAATTTTATGACATGAAAGAACTTTTTAAAGTTTGAGGGGATTGCCCGAAGACTAATTACTTATTTCTTGGAGATTTTGTTGATCGGGGATTTGACTCTGTTGAGACATTTTTGCTTCTGCCAGCTCTTAAGGTAAATTCTTTTTGCATGTTATATTGAGCTCTCCGATTGATTTTTGGAATATTTGGCCTGCCCCACCTTTAGCAAGGCTCCATTCTGTATACTATTTGAAGAGAATGCTTGCTAAACCTTTAGTTGTAAATTTGAAGTTAAACCATGATTCTTTAAAGTTCATCATTCAAATGCTATATTATGGATTCCAATTATGCATGTTAAGGTTTTAAAGTGATTTTTATGATCATTAAAGTCTTCACTCTAGTGTTGAAAGGTTAGTATGAATATCCAAAATATCTTTTGTAGGAAATGAGTCAATCCTATTGAAAGGTGTATATATAACTAATTTGAGTTGGTAATACTTGATGTTTATTTTTATGCTTCTGTTCAGTGCATCATTTTTCACTTATGGTCACATCTCATCCTCTTTAAATTTATGTAAATTTGGATGTCTTAGGTTAGATATCCAGATAGGATAACACTCATTAGAGGGAATCATAAGAGCCGCCAGATTACTTAGGTAAATGTATTTTCTAGTATTCTATTTCAACTTCTTTCTTTCTGGCAAACTCAGTAGTCTTTCTCTGTTCTACTCAAGTATATGGATTCTATGATGAGTGCCTACGGAAATATGGATCTGTAAATGTATAGAGATATTGCATTGACATTTGTGATTACTTAAGGTATGAATATTGCTATTTAGAGGCAATGCAAGTCTTCTCCATCCATGAAATGTCGAATAATGGAAAAGTTGTGAAAGTGAAAGCTAAGTTCGTAGAAATGGTTGATATAATGTTCAATGGATAATATCCTATTTGCTTTTTAATTCATCTTGTGGATCATAAGATACAATTAATGCCTTTGGATTGTTATGATTATCCAATCAAATTGCTACTTATAGAGTTGGCTTTCTGGTGTTGGTGAAATTTATTTATACAAGCTTCCTTCTTTTGTGTTCATATGTGTTACCTGTTATTAATGTGGCACTTCTTATCATGACACCCTATCTTATTGCAGTTGTTTGGTTAATGTCCTTTTGGCATAATAAACTTATTATTCAACTTACTAGCACCAAACTTTTCAAATTTTATCATTACTCTAATTGAGGTGATTTCTCTCAAGCAGATTTGTTCTTGTACAGGATACCGGAAAATTGATGATATTAACCCAGAATACAATGCTATATGCTTGGCTTTTGCTATATTATTGCCCAGTAATCTAATTTTGGTTAGGGTGATAATTATGATCATTGTTTTTTTAAAATACTAAATTGCTTACAATGGACCTTTTCTAAAAATAATTTTGACAGCTTGTCAGCTCTGATCGAGAATAAAAATTTTAGTGTTCATGGTGGTCTCTCTCTTGCTATTCTAACATTGGATTAGGTAAATGAATCAAACTTGATAATATGCTTTAATTATTTGAAGTTCTATGCAAGGAGCTACTATTAATACTTGTTTTCAGATTCGAATAATTGATAGGAAGCAAGAAGTTCCTCATAATGGTGTCATGTGCGACCTCCTTTGGTCAGATCCTAAAGATACTGAAGGTTGGGGTATGAGTCCACGTGGTGTTGGTTATGTTTTTGGTGGTAGTATTGTCACTTCATTTAACCATGCAAACAACATTGACTACATATGTCGTGCTCATCAGTTGGTAATGGAAGGGTACAAATGGATGTTCAACAACCAGATAGTTACTGTCTGGTCGGCTCCAAACTGTTGTAACAGGTACCTTAGTGTCTTGAATTCTTAGTTTTGTTGCGGGTTTGTGATCCTTAATTTGGGTTGGACGTAGATGTGGTAATGTGGTTGCTTTTTGAAGAACAATGCATGGGTTGTTAAGGCTTTTTATGATGATATAAAGGACCTTGATCTGGAAAATGTCAATGAGACCTTTGAAATATGTAAGTAGCACACTCTTTAAAAGTCTTGTTTAATGTAACCCTTGAAGCTACTAGAGAACTATGTAATGGATTTTTTTTTCTGATCTAGTATTGTGGTCAACCCGTTGGCATTCTGTATTGTGTTTAAGCGACTTCGCCTGGAAGGATTTGCAGTTTCTGAATATTATCACCTATATTCGAAGTTCCTGGACTTTATTCTACCTTACATAAGATAGGGAAAGATTGTCTATATAGAGGACATAGCTGAAGGCCTCGAGAGTGCCCCTACAGCACTTATATGGCCTTAATGTTGGGAAACAAAGTAGTTGTAATTGCTTCAAAGTGATGTAGGTTTCTTTTATGTAAGTTCTAGCCAATGGTTCTCCAATGGATATCTTTATTGGCTATTACTAGACTCTTTTATAATAATAATAAGAAGAAGAAGAAGAAGAAGAAGAAGAAGAAGAAGAAGAAGAAGAAGAAGAAGAAGAAGAAGAAG
>JAOTAY010000002.1:22213975-22224607 GCA_025629805.1 Erythroxylum baracoense
TGTCACACATATTTCTCAGAGAAAGACAGCTATTGACAATTCCAGTGCAGACGATGTGGAGAATCTATACAGTAGTGTGAATGATTTTACCTCCCAATATTTGGAGCATTGTCAGATGGATTGGGTCAATATGCTGACTCCAGGTGTAATTGTTGGGCAAACTGAGAATCAGGGGACAAGGGATATCGAGCAAACTAAGGATAGTGATATATCTACTGTCCATGTCCCCGATATACTTGGCGATTTTTATGTGCAATCCAAATTTGCTAAAAGGAAATCTGCTGGGAAGAGAAAGCAAAATCCCAAATACCAGAAATGATGAATGAGCTTTCCTATGAGATAAAACTTCAGTAGTGCCTATAAATGTTTCATGTTGTTATCTCTTATGCGGATAGTCATAATATCTTCCTTAGGGAGTTTTGTTCTTAGGTCATATTGCAATATAATTGTAGGCTTTAAGCTTTGAACTCGTAATGATGTTTTAGTTTCTACTATAATCACAATTCTTTTTGATTTTTAAAAAAAAACTCATCCCTTAAAATTAACAAATAACGAAATCCTAATATCGCCAAATTTTTAGAATTAAGCTTCTTTACCAATCTGTCCATAAAAACTAAAAACATTTAATTAAAACTTAATTCTCTTTTATGTACTTGAAATATGCTTAAACGTTACTTGAATCCTGTGGATGGTGTATTCTGCTAAAATGACCTCTCTTTCCCCTTCAACATTTCTTTCCGACCGTCATTATTGCTTTAATGTTAGTTTTTAGATTTTTTTTTTGTAAAAGATGATGAGTAAAGTCATCAAAATTGATTTTAGAAGTATGTTTTCATATATAATGGTTAACCAATGTAACATTGATTGACCAGTATATCGACCAATGTCTTCAAAAACTTTTGATGAACATATCAATTATTAAAAAGAGTAAGAGTAAGTATAAGGTGAATCGTGGTGGGTTTGACAACAAGATTGAAGGTGTTGGTATAATCAATACACAGGACTTGATGATACCCTTTAATAACTAGGCAAACTTTGGAGTGGTCAATGCCACCATTAGGATTCTATTTTATATGAAAAACCTATTTACAAGCTACAATATTAGCATTGGATGGCGGTGAAATAAGAATCTAGGTTAGGTCACAATGAAAAGCATTAAACTCATCAAGCATGATTTAGTGTTAGTGTAAAATTTTGTTGGCTTGAGTTAAGGAAGTGGAATAAAAAATATAAGGATTATAGGTAATAGTATAATAAGTGATAAAATCAAATAAGGAACAAGGAATACAGGTGTTATAACATAAGTGAGTGATCATAGGATGTCCAATATGCCAAGAACCTTTTTTCACTATCTTCTTAACTTCAACTTTGGAGGTAAAGCAGAAGAGCACCAAGTTCTCCTCTAAAAATAACACCTTAACCAGCCCCTTGTTACATTATACTTTTTGAGCCCACCTTGACATAGTTGGGAAATGGAATCGACTTCCTACGAAAAAAACTAACTAAGGACGATTATCAGGTGTTAGCTCATGCTTTAAATATTTTAAACTTTGAAGCTACTATTGTCCATCCTTCTTCTATATTAAGGGATAATAGTGCAACGAGAGATCATGTGGATTACTAACAACATGTTCCAGCTTTTACAATTAGCCAAATTGGAAGGAGGTGCATTTCCATTGGAGTTCACCTTTTGAGTTAAAGAGGAAGCATGAGAGATGGAGGGTAATCACATTTTCCAAAAGCTGCTTAGGGAGTTGTCAGAACTGAAGAGTAGGAAGTGATACTAAAGATGGAAAGAAGTAGCTTTCCAGTAAGAAAATGTTAAAAAACAGTTGGCTAAAAACAGTAAGGAGACTTAGGTGGGAAGTAAATGAAGAGAGAAAGGATAAAATAACCCTTGCAAGATTTAAAAGTAGAAGGCTTGCAACACCACTAAGCCATTAGAAGAGAAGCAAGTTTTGAATAGCCAAAAGGTAAATAAAGTGATAAATAAACTCACACTTAGGGAGAAGACTAAAAACTTTAACAAATTCGGAGAGAGCAAAAAGATACACCAGGGAAAGGTAAATGTAACTGGTTAAGGTAGAATAGGGGAAGAAAAAGATAGATGAATGGGAAACACAATAAAGGAGAAGAAGACAGATGAGTGGAAACACAACCAAGGAGAAAGCCAAACCTCTAGTGAAGGAAGGACTAAGTTGAAACGACTAGTCATAGGAAAGGAGAAGGAACCTAGATAAAGAACATTCTTAAAACTTAGATTCTTGAAGTTTGATGATCAAAATAAAGATAACTCCATATTAAGAGGAATATCCAAAAAAGACAAGTGGTGTAGATTTTGATGTAAGTTTATCAGAATGAGAGGAACATAAAAGTGGAAAACAAGCACATCCAAAAGCACAAAGATGGGAGTAATTTGATTTGGTGAGGAAAAGTAACTCATAGGAGCACTTGTGGCGAAGAATAGAAATTATGATCTGTCATTTGAGTATAATAATGGTTCTTTGTTTGTGTTGTTTGCATTGATAACTAGGAGCATTGAATATTGTGATATATGTCTGATATTTCTAATAAATATATGATAAAGTACAAGAATTTAGATTTGTTAGTTCATATATAAGCTTTAATAATATGATAAAATGCATAAGATTTAAATTCTTTTCTTGTATTTCTTATGACAATGTTACAGTAGTTTTATATATCAATATACCGGTCAATAAAATATAGATAGAATTATACAAAATATTTTGCACATATTATTAAAAAGTGATATGAGGAGAATAAAAAACAAAAAGATCTTTTTAAATTGGTACAAATTTTAAAAAAAAACTTAAATAGTTCACATTATTCACTTTGCAAAACTTAACCAAAAAAATAACACATCAAAATTATAATTTTATTTTCATATTTTTGTTATTTTTTAATTTTCTACCATCTCTATTTAATTTAAAAGAAGCCCAGAAGATTGTTTTAAATTTTCTTCTTATCTTTATGGATAATTTTTTTATTTAGTGGCTCTTACTCAGTTAAGTTAGACATGCATCAACAGAAGTATGAAGACTAAACATAGTCAATGAAGTAGGTGGTGGAGTGTGAAAATATGTTATTAAATGATTTAAAATATTACTTCCATGTACCATATAGTTTAGTGTCATTTTTTTGGAACATAAATAATTTTATTAGATAATCAATATCTGTACATATAAAATTTTGGATAGCCAAAATGACATCCATCTATTTTCAGCTTATATAGTAAGCATAAAAAGGCACAACCTAGGTCTCTAGAAAGACTCTAGAAGACTCCATTTGCTCTCTAACTTGCCAGGGACGTAATAGGGTGCGATATAATGACACTCCAACCTTTGGCTCTTGGACAATTCTATGTTGGATGGTTTTCTCTAGGGTGGCAATTAGTCTTAATTGATCATCAGTTTAGATACCTCCATGCTTAACTTCGCTTTTATCACTTGGATCAAACATGTACTATATTCTTCGTAAGTTTTTCCATTTATTTAATTGATTCTTTGCCTTTGTATATTGTGGAAAATGGTTTGTTGCTTATTAGTTAAGCTTTTAGAACCTAATATAGGATAATAGATTCCACCTAATCCTTCAATGCATGGATATCATCAAGTCCATGCCTTGGGCTTGGATAATCTATCTCACCCAGTTTCCTAGTCTATTAGATACCTAGTGATCTGGGATGACTATATCTATTTCTTGAGTGTCAATATGTAGTTTGTGGTTGTGTTCTTTCCATATAGTACATATAGTGCAAATAAACACCATTTTCTAAAGGCATCTGTCCCTTTTTATTGGTCCATAATAATCAAAACCTATCCAAAGAGTTCCTCTATTTTATTAGTATTCCCATAAGATCCTGTTAGATGCTTGACTCTATTCTATATCACTCTGGAATACTGGAATATACAGAATAGATGATCCATAGTTTCTGGTCATTCTAGGCAAAGGGAACATAATGAATTCAAGCTTCTATGGTACTTGTCCTTAGCATTAAGTCTTCTCAAAGCTAGAAGCCAACAAGTAAAGGATGCTTTTGGCATTATAAATTTTTCCCAAATCAGCTTGCACCATTTAAAAGAGGAAGCATGTCTTCTTAGAAGTTCAAGAGTTGAGAATTAGAAAATTTTCCATTTATATTTCTCAACTATTTGAATTCATCCTGCATATGAATTTTAGGATTATAAGTTGGAAGTAATGGAAGTAGAAGGAAGGCTCCCTTGAAATTACAGTTCCACTCATTCCAAGGATGATGGAGCTGACTCTGACATGAATATGGAGTCTTATTTGAGTGCTTAAAAATTTTGCTCTAGTGTATAAGGGGCTTCTAGTGGTCCAATTGTCACCATGACCAAGTTTCTTCTCTATTCTAAATTTTCTTCCAAATCAGGGGGTAGATTAATTTTATGAGCCTCAAAACTTGCATCATGCTTTAAGAGGAATCTTTAGTGCTTCTAATCTATTAGAAATTAGTGTGTTTGAGATAGTATTCATTAATCCATTTACACTATAATGACTCCTTATCTTCTAGGATTTTCCAAATTCTTTTAGCTATTAGAACATTCTATATCACCGGTAAAGAAATTAATCCAAGCCCTCCTTCTTTCTTTGGTAAGCATAGAGAGTCCCATTTGACCTTAGCAGTCTTTGAGTTATTGGTTATGCCAGACCATAGAAAATTTTTGATGCTCCTCTCTATATATTTGATTAGCCTCTTTGGTAGGTATATGTGAGTTGACCAGTGTGTACTTAGGTTACTAACTGTAGATGGGCCTAGTTTTAGTCTTCTAACAGCAGAATCTATTTTGCCAACCATTTATTTTCTCTTCAAGTCTGTTAATAAGAATAAAGTAGTTAGCAAATTAGGCTTTCTAGTGGTAATTGGAACACCCAAATACTTGAAAGGGGGAGGGGACTGTATAGCCACTCCAACAATATTTCTTAACGGGTTGGTGTTAGAGACATCCTTAGAAACATATAGATAGCTTTTGTTATTGTTAATCTTTAATCTAGCTAGATTAGTGAAGTAATTTGGAGCTTTAATGAGCCCATTTAGGGAGTAAGGGTCAACTCCACAAAATATAATAACATCTTCTACAAAAAGTAGATCAGTGACTTTTAGGGCTTTAGTGTTATGATGGTATTTAAACTTACATTCTTCAGTTATATAGTAATTGATCAGTATTAAAAGAACTTTAATTACTAAAGTAAATAGATAGGGGGATAGCTGGTCCCCCTATCTGATTCCTCTAGAACTTCTGAAGAGTTTTTTAGGAATCCCATCTAGATGTATATTGTACAAGGGATCATTTAGCAGAAATCCATCCAATAAAAACATTAGGATAGTTGAAGACTCTTATGCAGTCTTGGATGAAGTTCTAATTAACTTTTCTAAATATCATATCAAAATCAATCTTAAAAGCATAAATTTTGATGGATTCCCTTTTATTGTAGTCCTTCATGAGCTTCTAAACTAGTAAGATATTGTCACTAATAGTTCTCCCTTATATAAAATCCCCCTAATAAGGACTTATGATTTGTTCCAAAGTCTTCTTTAGTTTGTTACCAAGGATTTTGGCTATCACTTATAGCTAATGTTGCAATTGGCAATAGGTATGAAATCATTGAGAAATCCTGGGTTCTTTATTTTAGAGATGAGGCAAGTATGAGATTTATTCATCTATCTAAGCATTTTGGAGCTAACAAAAAACTCCATAGCATTCTCAATTAGTGATTTACAAGTGATGTTCCATGTACGTTTGAAAAAGAAAGCTCCAGAGCCATTTGGTCCAGGTGATTTATGAGGGTTTAAGCTGAAAAGAGTTTCTTTTTTCTCCTTTGTAGAGATTGGACTGATCAACCATTATTTTTCCTCCTGAAAGATAGATCCACTAATGAATTCTCCAAGTTGAATTCTAGCTATATTTGCATTCACGTCAACATTCATGATAAATTTGAAGTGGTTAATTACTAACTCCCTAATCTTGTTGAGGTCTGTAATAGGACTTCCTGCATCATCCAACAATATAGGCATTTTGTTTATGTTCCTTCGAGCCAGGATATCACTGTGAAAGAACTTGGTGTTAATGTCTCCTTCTTTAAGCCATAAGGTTCTAGCTTTTTGCTTAAATAGGAAATTGTGAGAACTCAAAGCTAAATTGTATACCCTGAGAGAATCATTTTCCTTTTTGAGGAGAGTAGAGTCAGCGAGGTTGTTGTACAAATCTAGTTGAGCTTTGTGAAGGTTTTCCCTTGTTTCCTTGGGGAGGGCAGAAGTATTATGCCTATGAAGGTTTTTGAGACATTCCTTTAGCAAGCTTAGTTTTATGACTAGTGGGAAAGACTTACATCCTCTGACTTCTTGGTTTTAAGTTCTTTTAACTATCTCCAAAAATTCATTTCCTTCTATTAGAAAATTGAAAATTTTGAACGAAGAACCACCTCTTTTTCCTGGAACTAGATTGAAAATTTCCATCATACTATGGTTTGAGCATATAGCTGTACCAAAGTGGTAGAAAGATGTTGTGAAGTAGTCCAACCAATCCTGATTGACCATGACCCATATATATATTATCCCATGTGCAAAAGTTACTAAAGAATCTGAGATCCAATAACTTCAATTTGGAGTATAGCCTCACTTAATTCTCTTCCCAATCCATTATTGTTGATTTTAATCCCTTTATCTTCTGATGGAGATAAAACATAGTTAAGGTCCCCCATTTGAATCGAAGAACCTTTTATACCTATTTTATAAGGGCTAGGTAATCCCAATGTTTCCTTATCATAAATTAAAAGTTTGCTGCATAAATAAAAATGATATTAAAGCTTGGAGAAATTCCATTCAAATGACAATCTAGATGCATAAATTAATCTGAGGCTTTTAGTAAGTTGATTATGGCCCTATTTAAGTCATACGATATGATAATCCTTTCACTGTAGTGGTGAACATAGTTGGTAATACCCAGTTAGCTGACAAAGAGCTAAAACTGGGCTTTAAAAGTTCATTTTTTATTTTGGTTTCTAATATAGACAAAATCAAAGGTTTCTTATTAGATAGAATATCCTTCACGGTGTTTGAGAGGATTATTCATTCCCCTCACATTCCAGACAAAAATTCTCATAATAGGGATACCTTAGGAGTCAAACGGAAGGTTCCTTAACTTTAATTTTCCCTTTTCTCCTAGCTAATTTTCTCCATGATGAGGGTCTAATGTCCTCTTAGATTGTCTCCTAAGTAAAAGCAACATCCAAGCTTTCATATCCTCCTCCATTGGATTAACATATCCTCCCATAGTGGATAAAATATTAGTATTGATTTAAGTAGCCTCCAGGGAAGTGTCTGTTGTCTCTTTGTTTTCCATGCCATTATTAGATGGTTGTTGGTCTCTTGTGTTTGTCTTCACAGTTAGTTGATGATTTGATCTTTCTTTTTCACCGCCATTCATAATAGCTAATGCATCATTGGAGCGAGGATATATTTTTGCATCTATTTTACGAAGTTCAGCATATGAGTTAGTTTGGAAGATTTTTCCCATAAGTTTCCAAGGTTTGATGGAGTTTTTGTTTTTAGGATTCCAAGGATAGGAAAATAGTATGCTAGACTTAACTAACTCCTGAATCTCATTTAGTTTCATAACTGAGATTGAATCGAGTAAATCCATACTTAGATTGATCTCAACACATATGCGTGCATAACATAATTTGTCTATTTTTTTGATCAAAGAATATAGGTAGAGAGGCTTACCCAGTGAACTAGCCAGAAAACTTATATCTTCAGCCATCCAATATTCTAGGGGAATATTGTGAAAGTTCACCTAAAGAGGGAATATGAAAATGTTCCCTCTTTCAAGCTCATTACTAGGTTTCTATTTTTGAAAGAACATTAGCTGTCCGCCATATGCCATGGCCCCATCTCATTAATCTCTTAAAAACATTATTTGGAGTTGAACTTAAAAATAAAGGCATCATCCTCGGTGAATAGTATTTTGACTAACCCTTTTCTACTCCATTTTCCTAATGCCCAAGCTTGCACCATTGGAATGACTAGCCTTTTAAAATAGAAGAAGCCTGTTAAGGTAGAAGATCATGAAGACTCTCCAACTAGAAGGAGTTCTTTCGATGGGGAGACAACACCTTCAAGTGTTATTTGCTCAAAATAAGTAAGTTTAACCTTATTAGGTTGAGAGTTAACTTTGCTGCTCCAAAATTTGTTATTTTCTTGAGTTATCTATCCCTTTATGACTATCCTTTGTTAAAGGCAAGAGAATCCTCATCCATGTACATATTCTTCACATACTAAGTTTTTGGTTTTTTTGCAAGTTGTTAACATCCAATGATGTGCCTAAGTACCAAATTCAGAGTAGGAGAGGTATCTTGACCCCTATCATGGGTCATCTATTACTGATAGACTTAGTGGTGTTGAGTATCTGGAGAGAATCTAGAGAGAGGGATCATCCAATATGTCATTGTTTTCTCAGGAAATTCCGCATTTGTTTTTTCAGTTGAACAAAAAGAAAAACAAAATCATTCCTTCATTTTCAAAGGTTGGAAATTGGAAAGTAATTCTTTGCTATGTTTGACATTCTCCAAAAATTTTTGGGATCAGATCTCCTGTACCGACTATGGTGTTTTTATCATAGTCTATTAAATCTCATCCATATATTTACCATTACAAAGAAAATACGCTTTTGCGACGAAAATTACTGACGGAAAACAAGATCATTCTGTCGGTAATAAAGATTACCGACAGAATTCTCCTACAGACGAAAGTTTCGTAGCATCGGCTGTAGCTAATACTTACTGACGGTTAAAGAATATTCTGTCGGTAACTTTACCGACGGTAAATTTGATACCGTTAGTAAATTTACCGATAGTATATTATCTTACCGTCAGTAAAGATACCGACGGTATATTATCTTACCATCGGTAAAGATATCGACGGTTTACTCTGTGCTTGACCATCGGTACCATTTAGCGATGGTTGTTTTGTTCTGTCGGCATATTTACCGATGGTAACAAACTTACCGTCGGTATATTTGCTAAAAGCTTTACCGACAGATATGTGTTTCTGTTGGTAATTCCTTCTACCATTATCGACGGAAAACTAGTAGACCATCGGTAACGGGTCATGTATTTTACCGACAGATGTTTCTTTTCGTCAGTAAATGTGTTACTTAATTTTTAAAAAATATATAATATATAATGTCATTATATTTAAATTATGGTTAATGCGTAATTTTAATAATTATAAATTTATAGTATACATTTAATTTACTGAAATAGAAATTTTGATTAATGATTAAGAGTTAAAATATCTTAATTGATAATAAAAACATTACATTGTAAATAATAAGTATTTGTACTACAAACTAAATGACCAAAGTACACTATTGATCTGGAGATGGCGGATGCTCTGGTTGGTCCTTACGCTTCAACTTATCCACCTCTTAACGGAGCTGAGAGATGAACTGCATCGACTGTTATTACTGTGCCAACGACTATTGCAACTATTCCAACATCTGTTGCAACTGAGTCGACAATGTCTGCACTGTGCTCTCAAGTGCTTCCACTTGACTGGTGGTGGACCGCCTAACAGATACTGCTGTACTGGATGTGGAGGATTGCAAATAACAAGTGTTCATCTTGAGCTAGGATCTAACTCCCTATGAGATTCTTAGTTGCATTACTTATAGCTTCCTTGTTCATAGACAAAGCGGATTCGGAATTGTCTTTCATTTCAAGGCATAACTTGCATCCAAGCGTTTCATATTCATTTAGAGTTCGCTCCAAGAAATATAGCATTCTATACCCCTTCGCGTCAATCCAACGAGTCTCTTATCCATTCTCATTTGATCAAAATAATGGGTAGGCAAGTCAAAATAGAAAAACTCACATTGGGTTTAGGGATAATCAGGCTCAAACTGATGACTTCACCACGTCAAGGTGACACTCTACTACTGAGTTATATCCCTTCCCTCGTCCCTATTAAGAAATAGAACTGACTAATCCCAAAGCAAAGGATTGAGAAACTCAACGCCACTATTCTTGAACAACTTAGAGTCAGGCCTTCTTTTCACACTATTATGGATACAAAAATAATGGGAAATTTTGGATTCAATTGTTAACTGCTCCTATCGGAAATAGGATTGACTAGAGATTCGAGCCATAGCATATAGTTTCATAAAAGCATATGATTTTCCCGATCTAAATAAAGCAGGTTTTATATGAAGGAGATTTGGCTTAACATGTTCTATTCGATACAGGCAGGAGAAAAACTCGACTCGGTATTTTAAAAAAAAGAAAATAGAGAAATTAGAACCAAAACAAGATGATACAGATTAACCCTTTCTTTTTGTGCCAAAGATCTTACCATTTCCGAAGGAACTAGATTTATATCTCCTTTCCATTTCCATTCAAGAGTTCTAATGTGTTTCCACTCCCCTTGAGACCCCAAAAAATGGACAAATTACTTTTCTTAGGAACACATATAAGATTTGTCACTACAAAAAACGGCTAATGGTAACCCACTTTTAATTATTCATTTATTAACTACTTCATTTATGAATTATGAATTTCATAGTAATAGAAATAAAATACATGTCTATCCTACCG
>JAOTAY010000002.1:22232971-22250536 GCA_025629805.1 Erythroxylum baracoense
GACTATTAACAATCAGACCTGTCAGTTGGATAAATGGATTAGTCGACTATTCGAAGAGCGGAGCTGAGCTTAGAAAGAGGAGTTTTGAATGCAAGTATATATGATGAATGTATGTTATCCGAATACGATCGCCGGGCTCCAAAAATGGGGTCTGACGTCTTATAGTATTAAAGAGAGCATGAAAGTTAGACTTTGGAAATGGGGTCCGATAGTATAGCTAAAAGATGTTGATGTGGTTATGTTATTTTTGCTACATTTTGATTTTGAAAAAGTTTTGAAATCTACCATTTAACTGAATCTTACATGCTTTGATTTTCGATCCAACAAGAATCCCGAGTAATAAACTTGATAATAGGTCGTAGGTATCATCTCCTCCTATAAAAAGCAGTGAATCCTTTATTGGCTACTCAATTACCTTTAAATACCTCAAGTTATACCCAATCACCACCCTATGAACAACTTCTGAGAGGCAACAACGAATGGAGTCAAAGTATAGGATCAGTATCTAAGATATTCTTAAACACCTCAAGTCTAAGGATATTTACACCATTGCTATGATGTGACTATCATTGACACTAGAATTGATAATCCATATGATTGTCTCATGGTAATTCATCTAATGTGCTTACTACTCTTAGCAAGCATCCATATGTTAACTCTAAACAACTCATGCTTACAACTTATGAGATTAACTACTTGATCTAATCAAGTAGTATAACATATGCTAGTATGGTCGGATTAATAATCTTATGACTAGGGATAACTTAGACACTAGCATAATTACACATGATAGGAATCTCATTTCCATGATCTCATCATGATTTCCTTCACTCTATTTAATGTATCAAGGACTTCATTGATTCAATTTAAGATCACTGTCAATTCATAAAGAACATGAACATAAAATTAACAAAAATGCCCTTTTATTAATCATAAAGATTTGTACAATAAATGTTAAAGGTGATGCCTTTAGAGCACTTCTCTAAGAATTACTAATATGTTTTCATATGGTGCAATTAAAATTAAAAGCCTATTGATGAACAAACAGTTCAAGGTCAACGATCATCAATTGAAACCCTTCTATGAAGGATTCTAAATGGAAAATGGAATTGATAGGGTTAGAAAACACTCATTATGAAGATTAAGCAACAATTGTGTCGAGCCAATGCCAAGAAACATAGGTGCTACTTAGGAGGCAACCAAAGAGAAGTTTATTTCTTTTCATTTACATTCTTGTATTTGTTGTCTATGTTAAATATTCCATTTCACACATTTTATGTTACATTAATGACAACGCTAAATTTAAGTATGGGGCCAGGGATCTTAGTTTTCATAAATGTTTTAAGCTTATTTGTTACTTATGTGTGTTTCTTAGTTGTTTTAAAAACCAATTGAACAAATAACCATTTTAAGACTATATAGTCACAATTAAAGAGTGAACTGAATAGAGAAAGTCATGACAACTTGAACATGTATCTTACTCTTGTGATTGGTCGGTATATATTATATTTAAAAGAATAATGACTAGTGGTGGACATAAGCCAGTGAGACCATAAGATCTAACAAGATATTTATAAAAGAACATGAAATGTAAACTTTTTACCTTGTATATTATCTCCTCCTTTCTTGTCTCTTCTCCTTGTTTGGGTTGTTACAAACACCAAAACCTTCCTTGATCTCCAAGAACACACAAAGACGGAAGAAGAAACAATGTATAAGGGATATTTGAGCACCAAACTAGATGAGTTCTAGCGGATGCTCAAGATGATGGAAGATAGGTTAAGAATCTTGTTGTATGTACTTTGATTCATGCAACAATTGCATGAATTGCAAGAACAAGACTCAAGACACCTCACTCTTACTCTATAACTCTTCTAGAGCCCTTATGCTATCACTTTTGTGTGTAAGAAGTGGAAAAAGCTCTTGTACATAAGTGAAGAAGTCACTTATATATCATTTTGTGGCCTCTGTCACGATCGTGGCCTATAAGTCACATTCGTGACCTGCTTAAATTTAGCCATACACATTATATTTTCATCCGATCTTTTATGCGTTAGGTTTCTGATTATTTTAGGCACTTGAATTAAATCTTAATTCAATCAAATGATAAAGGGTTTCATGATGCCAATTTGTCAGAATATAAGTGGATTAATACACGAACTCTTCGATAGTTAATTATCCAACTTATGAACCTTTCCATAGACAATTATCGTGCAATTCGTTCTTTCAGCATACTATACCCCACTTGGTTTAAAGTATGGGCTATGTGTCAACTCCCACTAGACTAACTACGTCACATCAATCTAGTCCAAGTGATGTTAGTTATTGTCTTAGGATCTCATTACTCTATGTGTCATTAAAGACTCTCTTTATGACACATAATTGCTCTGGCCAGAGACTCATGAGTAATGACCTCGACAAGAGGTCGTGGGTATCATCCCCTTCTATCAAGAGTGGTGAATCCTTTATTGGGTACTCAATTACTTTTGAATAAAAATAGCTGTACCTAATCACCACCCTAAGAGCGACCGTGTCTTAAGGTAACAAGGAATGATGTCAAAGCACAGGATTCATATCCAAGATATCCTTGAGTACTGCAAGTTTAAGGATATTTGCACCAATGCTATGATGAGATTAATCATTGACATTCGATAGATCATATGATAATCTCATAGCGGGTCATCCGATGTACTTACTACCCTTACTAAGCATCCACATATTAACTCTAAACATCTCATGCTTACAGTTTATGAGATCCACTACTTGATTAAATCAAGGAGTACAATATGTGCTAGTCTGTCTAGATTAATAATGTCCCGTCTTATTAATCCTATGACTAATAATTATTTAGGTACTAACATAATTGAACATGATAGGAATCTCATTATCATGATCTCATCATGATTTTCTTCATGCTATGTTTTATATCATGGACTTCATTGCTTCGATTTAAGATCAATATCAATTCATATATAAACGAATATCAAATCAATGAAAAATGTCTTTTGCTTTATTAATCAAAAAAAAGTTTGTACAAAAGTGCTAAAGGTGATTGCCTTTAGAGCACTACTCTAACACTTATATGATTGATGTGAGTTTATGTTATATATTATATATTATATATTATATATTAAAATTTGACAATACAAACCTATATAAAACCAACTAGCTGCTCTGACTTGATGGATACAAATAGAATCCCTGCATATGATTTCTCATGTCAAGCAAGTGAACATCTATTTGTGTCTACAGGATTGAAAAATGTGTTAACAATAACTACTATTCGTAAACATAACTACCTCTCCTTCATAGTTTTTTGGTCCCAATAATTTTTCGAATTCAGGTTATGGTTATAATCTCTAGGTGTAGATGGCTTATCTACTTAAAACCAAAGCCAAAAGCATCAACCTAAACTTGATGAGAATAAGAGAAATTCATACATGGAGATTGTAGTAAAATAGTGCAAATAATGTGTGCAAATAGCATGTCCACATTGGCACAAGTAAACCAAAGTGGACAAGTAAGTTTGGTCTTACAAGAAAAGAAAAGTCCATAAATAATTGGTTACTTGTGGTAGTACCTAACTCTCTTTTCATCAGCATGAGTTGTTGAAGAGAGCATGAATTTTGAAACTTCTCTCTCACACACATTTCACACTCTCAAACATTGAGTTCTCCCTCATATTTTTATCTCTTATAAGCATCATCCACTAGGTTTGGGATTTGGGGTGTGAATTAGTGTGAGCAACTCTGGTAGCTACTCATAACTTACAGAAAGGGCAATTCGAGCTACATTGGAGTCATTGGAGCACAAGGTGCACTTGTAAAACACAAGTTCCAAGGAACTTGTCATATTTGATAGGTAAGGTCTCACCACACCTTCCTTTATTGGTATCAGAGCATGTATAGCTTGCTTTCATCCTTGAAATTGTGCCAAATGAGAATAGTATTCCATGTATGCTAAAATTTGTTCATGCATGTGTAACATGCCTATCAATGGAAAATCTTTTGTGTGCTTTGTTTTAGCTTGAAATTTTGGCATGAATGTGTTCCTTATAATGTCAAAAACTTGTGCCTAAACTTTGGTGAAAAACGGATTTGAATTGAGTGAGATATTGCATGATGAATTTTCAGTTCATGCATATGTTTCCTGAAATTTTTGGCTCATTTTCCAACCTATTACAGTATTGTTTTGTATGAGATATGTACATGGATATGTTCTTTGTCACATTATCTTTCCAATGGTGCATTATATGCTAAAATCGGGGTTAAAATGAATAAGAAATGATAGCCCGAATTGGGCATCGTGGTCATGAAAAGTTAGAATTTATAAAAAATTTGGGTTTAGTATGAATGTGTTTCTCAAAATTTTAGGACCATATTTCAACTGTTACAGTACTGTTCTGCATGAGATATGTATATGGATATGTTCCTTATCATATTTTCTTTCCAACAATATATTATATGCCAAAATCGAAGTTAAAATAAGTGAGAAACAATAGCACGAGATGGGATCGTGGCCATGGAAAATTTGGGTTTAGTATGAATGTGTGCATCCGTGGTTCTACGTGCCCTCAATGGGAGGTGCTCTTCATCGATGACATAAATCCCATATTTGACCCAAACAACATCGTCCACATTTACTGGTGAGTCCAGAATCATGTCGAACAGGGCCTAAATGGCTACCTAAAGTGGCGCACGGTGACTACTCGCCGCCCTTGAGAGTGGGCATGTGGTACAGTAGCTGTTGCAGCCATACAGCCAATTCTCACACACACCTTGGCAATGCTTGGGATGCGTGGGACCACCCCAGAGGGCCATTTTAACCCAAATTTTAGCCAGAGATTCCTTTTATAGTGGTATTTTGATCTATGTGGTCAAAATTACCATTTTACCCTTTTTGATTTATTAAAAATTTTCAAATTTTGAGTTATTTGTTAGCCTAATTTGAAATTGTACTTAATTACATAAGTGAAATGATTATTAGGCTAAATACAATTAGACACTAATACCTCTTACGTTATCAGTGATGATTACTAGCAAGTTTGCAAAATTTTCGAGTTGATAATATAAGTAGGAGTTAAGTTGACTAATTGAGATTAACATAGATAGATATGTGCTTTAATTAAACCTGTGCAATAATGTAGTGAAATGGTAACTAAGAGTTTGATTATTGAGATAACTAAAGGAGAGAAACTTGATGGTAAAAACTATGACATCTGGCATAGGAAAGTTCAGTACCTTCTCAATGAGTATAAGTGACTCGTCCATTTAACCACCAACATGAGCCCACTCGAGATTGGGAATTCAACCCAGCATCGCCGTGACTGTAAAGCTTATGCCCTTTTGGTAAAAAAGGATAGAAGTGTGCACTTTATGTTGTTAGCTTGCATGCACGATGACCTTATTGTGGAGTTTGAGAACTACTTGATTGCCATGGAGATATGGAAACAATTGTGTGTAAAATATAGCGGGACAATAGCCACAAGGCTTCGTGCCTTAACTCTTAGGTTCAATCAATACATAATGGACCCCAAGCATAGCGTGACTAAACATCTTAGGGTGATGTCCTCCGTGATTAGAGAAATGAAGACAGCAGATTATGATCTCACAGATAAGCAGCAGGTTCTAGTTGTCATTAGGTCACTTCCTGAGTCCTTGTGGGGATAAGTAAAGTTAGTCCTTACTCATAATGAGGTCATTAAGACCTTTGATGACATTTTCCTCCATTTGGAGCTTGAGGCGGAGCGAAAAAATGTAAACTGCAATGCGTAGCATTAGTTACACAAAATAGATGCAAGGGTGATGGCCCTAAATGTAAGAAGCGAAAAGCTAAGAACCAAGGGGCTCGAGAAGGGCGAGTTGCTAAACGTCGTAGAGGCAAGCGTGGGGTAAGAAGGATAAAGCCAAACTCATTTGCTTCAACTATAGAAAGAAGGGACACTTTGCTTAAGACTATACTAAGCCTCGTGAGGTTTGATCTTACTTACCTTCTTTTGTACGTGCCTTTGTTTACAAATATGTGTTTTTCGCTCATTCTGTCTATGATTTGATTGTAGATATGAGAGCGACAAATCACATGACCTGCAGCTATGCGGGATTTGTAGATTACGATTGATTATCGATAGGTAAACATTATGTAACGATAAAGCAGAGAAGAGGGTCCTTAGTGTAGGAACCTACTAACTTACTTTGCTCAGTGGACACAAACTGCTCTTATATGATGTGCTTTATGTACCCACTATTTGATGTAATCTACTTTCAGTATTAGCATTAGTAAATTTGGTTTTGTCTTTTCTTGTTAGTAAGAATGGTGTGTCCATTTATCTTGATAATACCCTTTTATGTTCATAGGCACTTTTGTAATAGTTTATTTATGATGGATTAGAAGATGTATTTGAATCTCATAAATATTTTGCTTATATTACTTCTTCATCTTCTGTTGATATTGAATCTGAGTCTGTTAAATGGCACACTTGATTAGGACATATTGGATAAGATAGAATGTTCAGATTAGCTAAAGAAGGGCTATTGGGCTCTCTCACCAAAGCAAGTCTTCCTACTTTTGAGCCTTGTCTCATTGGGAAAGCTAGTAGTTGGTACCGCTAAGAGGGCTTTTCATCCTCTAGAGTTGATCCACTCTGATATTTGTAGGCCTATGAATGTGAGAGTGCGTGATGGCACGACTTACTTTATCACATTAATAGATGATTTCTCACGTTATGGCTTAATATTTCTGTCATCTCACCGCTCAGAAGCTTTGTATTGTTTCAAACGCTTTGTAGCTGAGGTTGAGAATCATAAAGAGAGAAGCATTAAGGCTCTTCGTACTGATGATAGAGGTTAAGAGTATCTCCCTGATCAATTTAGAGAATTTTTTGAGAATAAAGGAATACGTAGACAATTAACAATTCCTGGAACTCCGTAACAAAATAGGGTTGCAGAGAGAAGGAATCGAACCCTGTTGGACATGGTTAGGTCGATGATGGCTCAAGCCAACCTCCCGATTAAATTTTGGAGAAATAACCTTAAGACTGCAGCATAAATCCTTAATTAAGTGCCCACTAAGTTTGTCCCGACTACTTCATATGAGTTATGGAATGGAGATAAGCCTAATTTAGAAGACTTAAAGTCATGGGGATCTGCTAGTTATGTTCAACATTCTTCTCATAAGTTTGGGAAGTTAGACCCTAAAGTTAATAAATGATGTTTATTAGATATTGTGAGCATTCTAAGGGCTATATGATGTATGGTGAACATCATGGAGGGCTCACTAAGGTTGAGTCCCGAGATGTGGATTTTTTAGAGGATGATTCCCTAGTATTGGTGAGATCAAACAAAGTCTTGAGCTCCATGAGTTAGAGGAACGTCAAGACAAAGTGTCCCAAATGGATTCATAATCCATTCCGATGACTATTAAGGTAAGTGGGAGTATAGAACCTGAGTTTCAATCTCCATAATTGCATAGGAGTCAACGCAGAAATGTTTCGCATAGACACTTTGAAATAGAAGGTAGGTCCTTCTTGAGCATTTCTGTTGATGCTGATGAGCCTTCTTCTTTTGAAGAAGCAATCTCACCAATTTTGAGTAAGTGGCTTGCAATAATGGAAGAAGAAATGGAGTTTATGGTTAATGACCATTTGTGGAACCTAGTTGATCTACCTGTTGGGTGAAAAACTATTGGAAACAAATAGGTCTTGAAGGTTAAGCATAAGGCAGATGGATCAATTGATAAGTATAAGGCCCGATTAGTGGCAAAAGGTTAAACCCAAAAGGAGGGTATGGACTAAGATGAGACAATTTCTCCTGTAGTGAGATTTGTGTCTATTCGCCTTATCCTAGCTATTATTGCACATTTAGATTTGGATTTGTTCCAAATGGATGTGAAAATGACATTTCTCAATGGAGAAATAAATGAAAAGATCTACATGGATCAACTCGTTAGGTTTCGGGCAAAGGGATAAGAGCACAATGTGTGTCCTTTAAGATGTTCCATTTATGGCCTGAAACAATCATCTAGGCAATGATATCTTAGATTTCATTAAGCCATTACATTTGTAAGCTTTCAGATGATTGAAGAGGACCATTGTGTATACATAAAAAGACTAAAGAATGTGTTTCTTATACTCTATTTGTATGTAAATGATATTTTGATAACTGGGAATGATATGGAAATGATCATTGACACTTAAAAGTGGTTGTCCTCTAATTTTGAGATGAAGAATATGGGTGAAACAGATTATGTTTATGAGGTTTAGATCTCGAGGGATTGTTCTAAGAGATTTATAAGTTTATCTCAAGAAACCTATATTAATAAGGTCTTGGAACATTTCCATATGCATAATTACAAACCTATTGACACTCCAATAAAGAAGAGGCTACACCTAAGTATGGATCAATATCCTAAACAGAGGAAGAAAGTCAACAAATGGCTAAGGTGTCATACACAAGTGTTGTCGGTAGTCTAATGTACGTTATGGTGTGTACTCCACCTGACATATGCTTTGCAGTTGGGATGGTTGGTAAATATCAAAGTAATCTTAGACTTGCACATTAGGCAATAGTCAAAATGATACTTAGATATCTAAGAGGAACTACTAACATTGCTTTGTGTTATCAAGGTGGGAGCCCCATATTGGTTGGATATAGTGATGCTAATGGATCTGTTGATAGAGACGAGTAAAAGTCTACATCAAGATATGCTTTCATTCTTAGAGGAGGAGCTATTTTTTGGTATAGCAAGAAATAACAATGCATGTCATTGTTCATGATGGAGTCTGAGTATGTAGCATGTACCTCGGTAGTGCAAGAGGCAATATGGTTTATAAGATTTTTTAGGAGTCTCAACGTTACCAAGCACCTTTGCAAGGCCACAGTTATTTATTGTGATAACACAGCTGCAATTGCCTATGCAAAGGACCTGAAGTATCATGGAAAGACAAAGCACATTGATTCTTTACACGACAAAGTATGTCTCTACGAGAGATATGATAGTTAATCCTTTTACCAAACTCATTGCTAGAGATGCTTTTCAAAAGCACATTAGGGGTTTAAGTTTATTGAGGATTTGATGTATTGGTACATTTACTTATGCATTAATGAAATATGTTTTTCATTTTAATCTTATATGAATTTGCATAGTAAATTAAGGTTTAATTGAAAATGGCACAAATATAAAAATTTGTCACCAAGCGTGATGTTGCTTTCTCATACAAGAACATCGCCCCAATGCTATAATAGCGAGTGGGATGAGACAAAGTATTGCAAAGTATAAAATGATTGACAATCTCCTTAATTACTGTGGAGTTGTATGACGCCTTAGGTGAGTGCTAAGATGAAACTTGTTCAGTCGAACATGGAAAGTGTATCCATGTAATCTATATGAAACCGAATTTGAGTTTATGGTGGCTCAAGTCGGTTACTTTATGGAGTGATTGTATGTTCCCTATGGTATTATTTAGAGTGTGACAAACCCTTAGAGGGAGCTCCACCATAGCATGCACTTCATACTACATGTGCTTGAGACGACCGAATAGGGGAGTGATGAATAGGTCCCTTCTTCATCACTGTGTGAGCCCTGTGGACATCTAGTTCACCTTTATACCCTTTGGAACTTTAACCTATGTCAGTAAGTAGAGAATTGGTGTTGCTACTTTAGCATATTATCTAAGGGCAAAGAATGATATGGTCTAGCGGAGTATTACTATGATAGCAGCCAAGACTTCATAGATTAACATGAGTGTCTAAGGAAAAATCATTTTGACATCACACAAGATATTTGTGACTCATTGCCTTAGTGGTTACAAAGACATTAGTTGTCGATAGGCATGAGTTGTCTATATGGTAACCATAAGTACATATACATTGTGGGATTTTGCATAGCTCTTTGTGAAAAGAGGGATCAGAGATGCAAAATCTAGTATGATTAGAAATGATTTGGGGTATAACGAGGTCTTGAGTGACATTACATTAGTTTGATGGTGACTTAATGTAATGATCCTCACCGGTACCTTTCTCGTATGGTTGCACGCTCCACTTCTTGTATGATAGTGAAAGTGAATATTTAAGGTTGAGAAATATAGCAATGAGTTGCTATGAGCAAAGCAATTGTTACTGCAAACAGGCATGTGTTGCTCTTTCTACAGCATGTGTTGCCAATGGAACATATGTTGTTGTCAATTTGTA
Source organism: Erythroxylum baracoense (assembly GCA_025629805.1). NCBI lineage: Eukaryota > Viridiplantae > Streptophyta > Magnoliopsida > Malpighiales > Erythroxylaceae > Erythroxylum > Erythroxylum baracoense. The sequence continues at coordinate 22,243,156 of JAOTAY010000002.1, forward strand.
CAAGTAGGAAATGTAGCAAAATAGTGCAAATAGTGTGTTCACATTGGCACAAATAAACCAAAGTGGACAAGTAAGCTTAGTCTTACAACAAAAGAAAGGCCAACAAGTAATTGGTTACTTGTGGCAGTATCTAACTCTCTTTTTATTAGTATAAGTTGTTGAAGAGAGTCTGAATTTCGCCACTTCTCTCTCTTATACATTTCACACTCTCAAACATTAAGTTCTCTCTCATATTTTTATCTCTTAGAGCCACCATCCACTAGGCTTGGGATTTGGGGCGTAAATTAGTGTGAATAACTCTTGTAGCTACTCACAACTTAGAGAAAGAGCAAATTCGAGGTACACTTGAGCTATTAGAGCATAAGGTAGACTTGCAAAGCAAAGTAAGGTCTTGCCACACCTTCCTTGAGAGATTAATGCAGCATCTGGGAATTTTCAACATCAAAATGAACTAAAACTACAGTACCTTCAAAACATTTTGGCTCTAGCTCCTAAAATTGAGCAAAAGACCATAACTTAGAGCAATCAATCAGATCTTTCAAAGCACACCCTATTTTCGTCAAACACTTGTCTACATGAACTGCTCTTGTGTATTTAGGACAGTTTCATACTAAATCATGGATTGTCATGAGCTGAATCGCCAACTCCTCAAAACCTTCGCGAACCTTTCTCCTCTCCCAAAATCCACCCACCAAAGCGCTCCAGATTTCCTCATCAGGAACACATCCATCTATTGTCATCTCCTGAACAATTCGAGCAGCTTTGTGCATGTCTCCTTTATTACAAAAATGTTTCACTAGAGTAGTGAATGTGCAGTCGTCAACTGAGATGCCTCTAGTTCGCATGCTCAAATACAACTGAAAGGCCCTATTGGGATTGCCATTGTCACAGAGGCCCTGGACCACTGAATTATTAATCCTAACGTGAATACTCCAGGTTAGACGATTTGGTGAGACCCCCCCAAGTACCATCTCGTCGAGGAAGTTTGCAGCCTCCCAGAACTTGCAAAGATCGCAGAAACCTTTAATAATCTTTCCATACAGTCCAGCATCTGGTTTCAACCCCTGAAGTTTCATTCTGTCAAGAATCTTTACGGCTTCTAAGAGTTTCCCTTCTCCACATAATCCATTGATTAGAGTACTATAAGTTATCATATTAGGGTTATGCCGTTTGCTAACCATCATCTCGAATACGTCCATCGCCTTTGAAGAACAACCATGCTTACACAGACCATCCATTAAAGAACTGTAAGTGAATACATTTGGCTCAATGCCTTTGGTCTTCATCTTTTCAAGCAACTCCATAGCTTCATCCACCTTATCAGATTGACAGAAACCATGTATCAAAGAAGTGTAGGTGACAACAGATGCCGAGCAACCCTGTATCTCCATCTCTTTAAACAACTCTCTGGCTTCAGAAATCTTCCCAAGTCTACAAAACCCATTAATCAATGTTCCATAAGTATAGGCATCAGGATTACACCCGCGCCTGGGCATCTCCCGAAATATCCCAATCGCAGCATCCATGGTTCCACTGTTCTTACAAAGGCCTTTGATCAACACATTAAGAGAGACAACACTGACTGGTATGCCCATTTTCTTCATATACCTATAAAATCGGATCGCAACCTTTAACTGGTTCTCCTCAACCAAAATGTCTAATACTGTAATGTAAGACTTTTCGGTAGGCTTGCATTCGAATTCACCCATCATTTCAAAAAGCCTGATGACGTCTAGAGGCCTATGAACCCGGCCATAGCCTAGGAAAATACAACGGAATATATCTTCCCTAATTGTACACTGCTCTTCCTTCATTCTACTAAGCAACTCCTCTGCCGGCCTAAACTGGTTGGCAGAGACCAACTTGGAGATCATGACGCCAAACGTGGTGTGATCATGCTTAAAACCATTACTGTACTCGGCCGTGGCAGAATCAAATAAGAGTTTAGCTTTTTGTAGGTCCCTTTCTGCTCGTATCAACTGCACAACCAGAGAAGGCGTGATTTTCTTCGGCCATTTAAACCAAATCTTAGTACCCATTAGCGTAAACTTCCTTTACAACAACAGCCGATAATCAATCCAGGTGAACCCAGAGTTAGAAAAAATGGGGATGGCATGAAAGTTTTCTCTCAAGCATTTAATCGAACAAATGGCCTTCGACTATTAAGAAACAAACGAGCCACTCCAAGACGTTTCGAGGAGTTTTACCAATGGCCACCGGAACTCAAAATGATATCTGTTTAGATAAGGAAGTGGGTTATCTTTGCCGTTGGGAGATGACAGTAGCTAGACTGGTGTCGTCGTCAGCTGTGAGAGAGCACCTGGTTCGGTTCGGGTGGCTCGAGTTGGGCCACATGTACTACAGAGGGAGTTGATCTAAAGTCCAGATCATCCTTTTATTACAAACAAGCCCAACACGAGTACGCAAATGCAACACGCAGGTCTATTTTCATTCGGTCAAATTATGTTTTAAGTTTGGCGATTGTATATTATTAAATTTTTAACAACAAAGTTTAGATTCCAAAATAATCACAATTTTATCTGACGTGGCCTGTTGGTTGAAGGATAGATGGCTTTGTAAAAGTTGTAAATACTATATAAGGTGTCAAACAATATAAGGGGGCATCTTGGCATTGCCCTAAAGGTTTTTAGTTAGGAAAAAGGCCAAAAGGGCTAATTAGCTCCTAACGTTTTCGCGGATGTAAAAAATGATCCCTAATGTTTCACATTATTCAATTTGGATCTTAACGTTTATCAAACGTTAAAACAAACCCTAATGTTTAGAAAATGTTCAGATTGAACTCTGACCACTGACGGCGTTAGGGCACCGTCAATTATCTGTTGACATGGCTTGAAAATATCTTACGTGAATTTTTTTTAATCTTGTGGATGTGGGACCCACCAGATACGGAGGTGGTTATAGAGGTGGGTCTTGCATCCATATGAAACGCAGTGTCTCTAAGTGAGGAGGAGATGCTATGTTTCAAGCCAAACTCATCCCTCACATGCAACGTTTTTTGGACAAACGTCCACATGCACCGTTTTGTTACAAGACCTCCTCCCTCACGCAGCGTTTTCAACAAAAATCTTCCAATCCAGAATCTGCCATCTTCTTCATTTACACACAATCCCTCATCTCGCACTTCGCCCCTCTTCTTATCTGTGTGTTCTTCCTGAGACAATTGCAACATAATTATTTGTTATTGTTGTTGCACACACCAAGCAACTCAAATCACATGCTCATCAGGTGTTTATATCTAGAGATCGACATTTCATCGTGGTAGGTCCATTATTGTCTGCCTTTTATGTTTTGTGTGGTCCCCTAAATCTGCTTGTTTGTATGCTTGTTGTCTACCTCAACTTATGCTTATTTGTTTATAATTGTATGATGTGGTCCCCTATACTTGTTGTGGTGTTGGATGTAAGTCATGGTTCCCTATGCTTGTTATGGCGTTAGATGTAAGTCGTAGTCCCCTACAGTTGTTAAAGTTGGTGTACTAGTTTAGGCCTCATTAAATGCTGACAATGGTATGTAAATAATAGTTTGCTTTCATTAAGACACTTCCTATTTTTTAAGAATTCCATGATTGCATCCACTACCATGTCCTTAATCAGTAGCCAAGTTTTGTTGAAAAACTTAATATTAAATCCGTTTGGACCAGGAGCTTTATTAGGATTCAAAATATTGATAGCGTTTTCAATCTCCTATATGATGACTGGTTTTGTTAGTAAATTACTCTACTTAGGAAACATAAACTCCTTAATCTCACTGGTGATATGAGTCAGAAAGAGAATTCATCACCTCGTTAAAGTAGTTAACAACTTCTTCTAGTAAAAGTCCCTGCTTGTAAATCACCATATTGTGCTTATTAATGGACAAATTCCTAATCCTTCTTCTTCTGGTAATCACAATATTATGAAAAAAGTGGAGTTTCTGTATCCTTCTTAAAACACTGAATAGTAATTAAGGAATGGTATAAATCATTCTAAATTAGCCAGACTTTGATCAAGTTTTTTCCTAATAAGATTAGCACCACTTTGATTGTTGGTACAAGATAATATATTCCTACTTCGTGGAATATTAGTCATTTGAATGTCCATTGAGCATTACCTCAATTCAGGATAGGGCTAACCAGAACCTCTTACTCCCTCTACCTTATTAATAGATATGACCGAATTGAAGTTGTCAGTCATCATCTAGGGTTCATGAATATTAGCCATTAATTTTGTAAGTTGCTTCCATAAAAAACTCCTTAGGAAATAGCAATTATGAGCATATATGAAAGTGATGTATAGAATCTTCAAGGTAGTTTTATCCAAAGCATAGATGTGAATGAGCTGGTTAGAGGTGATAATGTCTTTAACTTCCAAAACTGACTCATCATATAAGGCAATGATCCTTCCATTAGGATGAGAGTCATAATGGGTGACGAGCCTCTAATTTGACTGTAAGAACTGTAATATATTGCATTTATTCCTTTTAATTATGGTCTCCAAAACATCTATTATAAAGGGTTTATTTTGAAGGATGAAATCCTTCAACAAAAGCTTATTGTTTAGAGCGTTAGCTCCTCTTATTTTCTAAGAGATAATTTGGTAGGGTGTTTCTTCCTCTTGTCTAACTTTCTCCTACAAATTGTCTCATACAAATTGTCTCAAACTTAGCATCCTCCCTTATATAATCAAATTTGTTATAATCATTTTTACTTTGCAGGGAGATAAAGGAAGTTGTAGGATTGCCATCATAATTATCTTAATTGTTAGAGGGGGTTTGTGCCTCTTCACCAATAGATTTCTCCTCTTTACTTAGATTAGCACTGGAAGTACCTCTTCACCAAAATTGATTTCTCCTCAATATTATGATTAAAGAAAGCAATATATTCATCATTTCCTTTATATACTACACTTCAAGTATCAATGTAGTATACATGTTATATATAGCCACTTATGAACCTGTTAACAGTCCTTTAGATCCAGTATACTTTTTCTTAAGTTCATTAAACACAATCTCCTTTTGTTTTAGTATGTTATATTCATTTAACTCATCAAGTGGCCTCCTCCCATAATGCATGTAGTATCCATTATATTGCTGATAATATCATTTAAATGTATGCTTTTTAGTGGTACACTTGCCTTTATAAATTTGTTGTGAACAGTTATAAGATGGCTAAATATGGAAGCATAAGATTGTTTTATGATGGAAAGTTTGTTGCAGAGCCAGAGTTGAAATATGTTGATGGGGAATCCAGTATTCTTGATAAAGCAGACCTAAATTTTGTTAGCTATAGGCAAATATGTGAGATGGGGAAGGAGTTAGGATACCTTCAAGTCTATAAGGCCTATTACAAAGAACCCGATTTTGAGTTTAGTAAGTCTTTGAAGTTGATTGACTCAAATAAAAGATGTTTAAGGCTTATCAAACTGATGAAAATTCACGAAAGGATTGATGTATATGTAACTTATATGTTAGAAACCCCATCATTTGTACCTAACATATTGCCTAAAACTGAAGGAGAGGATGGATATGGAGAGGGTGAAGAGGTAAGTTGTAGAGATACAGAAGGTATTAGTTTAGAAGTTAACAACGGAGTTGATGAAAAGATGGATGATGATGATGATGATGAGCATGACTATGGCTTTATACATATTCAGATTCCTGATGACTATGAATCAGTTGAAATTGGGTCGATAGATTTTGATAGTTTTATTGGTTGTGATCAATATCCTAGTGGAGCAGAGCCTAATGAGGCGTTGCGAAGACCAAGTAATACTATTAGGCATAATCCATCTGATGCCAAACTGAATTGGAGATTAGAGATGGAATTTGACTCTATAAAAGAATTTAGAGAGTTTGTTATGAATTACATAGTGCGAACAAGCTACAATGTCAAGTTTGAGAAAAGTGAAAGACATAGGATGAGAGTGATATGTATTGAAGGATGCCTATGGGAGTTGTATGCCGTTTGTGACAAGAATGAAGGGTTCTTCAAAATGGTGATATATAACGATAAGCATAGGTGTTTTATGACTAACAAACAAAAATTGGTTTCCGCTAAGCTCCTAATGAGACATTTTAGGAACATAATACTTGAGAAGCCTAGCATCTCAACAGTAGAAATGGTTGAACAATGTTGAGAAAAGCTCAATATATCTGTCAACTCAAGTATATGTAAAGCTGCCAAGAGGAGATTGAGAAAAGAAAGGGCGAGTGATTATCTGAATGAGTATGCGAAATTACAATGATATGCTCATGAGTTAAGGAATAGTAATCTTGGATCAACAATTGAGTTCAAGCTAGCTAGAAATCAAGAAACTAGTTTGTTACAGGCATGCAAAATTAAGTTTTACATATTATTGACAATGATAATTAAAACATATATTTGTTTATAAAGTTTATTCATTAATTCATGCATCTTTATCTCTTTTCTATAGTTTAAAAGATTATACATATACTATGATGTGATGAAAAGAGGATGGAGGCATTTGAGGCCCATCTTTAGTATTGATGGTTGTTTTTTGAAGATTAAATTTCAAGGTCAACTGTTGAGTACAGTTGGAAGGGATGGGAATGGACATATGTATCTGTTGGCTTGGGCTATTGTCTTGGTAGAGAACACTGATTCGTAGACCTAGTTTATGATTTTGCTGGCTTCAGACTTGGAGCTGGGTAGTGGTAAAGGACTAACAATAATATCAAATATATAGAAGGTATTTTTTATTCATTAATTAATGAGCCTATTATATTGTATCAACTATATATTAACTTAATCTTTTATTTTGTTATAGGGACTAATTAGAGTAGTGGAAGACACAATACCATATGCCAATCATCGTATATATGTAAGGCACATATACAATAATTGACATATGAATTTTAAAGGAAAAGACTTGCGAAAGCAATTTCGGAATTGTGTTTGGCCAACATACATAGAAGATTTTAACAAGCAATTGAAAAGATTGGACAAAATCATACCTAGATGTGCATCATCATTGCTCGAATATTCGAATGAGAGATGGGCACGATACTACCAATCCTTTGAATCCAAATGTCCAGTTGTTGATAACAACATGAGTGAAACATTCAATGAATGGATATTACTGGCTAGAGATAAGCCAATTATAAGCATGCTAGAAATAATTAGAATAATGATAATGAAGAGGCATACAGAGAGGAGACAATTTGTATATGGATGAAAATCAAAAGTTGCACTCAGGGTTGTGAAGAAATTAGAAAAGAATAAGAAAGATGCTATGTCGTTGCTGGAACCCCTCCCCGGGCGGGTCCCACGGGCCCGACATCCTGCTTGACATCCGGACCTGAGGCTCGCGGGGGAGGGATTCCCCACCAGGGCATACTTAGACGAACAGGATCGCTTAAAACG
>JAOTAY010000002.1:22253842-22296894 GCA_025629805.1 Erythroxylum baracoense
GTTTTATTTAATTTATAATTATTATTAGTAATAAAAATATTTATTATTATTTTAAAAACAAAAATTAAAAATTCACATTAATTATAAAAGTTGAAATAAATAAAATAACTAATTAAAAAATTTTGAAAAAAAGGGGGAAAGAGAGGTGGGAGGGAGAGAGGGAGATTTTAAAAAATTTGAAATTTTTGCAAAAAAGTTTCCCAATTTTTAAAAATTTTCAGTATCGGTCGGTATTTAACCGGTATTTTGAATATTGCCGGTATCAGATGGTACCGACCGGTAGTTAAATTCGGTACCACAACTTATAGTTTTGTACCGATTTTGGTTCGGTACGGTCGTACCGGTATTCATAACAGTGCTTATAAATCATACAAATTTAATTAAGTAGGACCCATTAATTTAAGATAAACCATATTAAGGTTAAAAGGGCCTTAAGTCACTTAACAAGTCTTATAATAACATAACTCTAATTTTATTCTTAAATAAAGGAAGGCAAAATCATTTTTTCAACATATACTTAATATTTTAGCAAGGAATTTAATTTTATTAGTCTCTTCAAACATAAAATTGCATGTATATATATATATATATATATAACATACAATTTAATATCCATCTAATATATATTTCAAACACCTAAATAAAGGATGCAAGTTCTTATGTTAATATAATTAGATTATATGCATAAAATACTAAGCTTTGTTTAATTATAGGTATTGATCTTCATAATTTAAAATGATATTTTCAACTTTTTGGATAATTAAATTAGATTATACTCATTGATTCCTAAATGAATTAAATTATTATTCGAAATAGAAAATTAATTTGATTTGAAGATAATTTTCAAATTTAATTAGAAACTATTTCTAATTATCTTGACTTCTTTAACAAAATTTTATTGAAAATATTTTTCAATAAATTATGCTTCTTACTCATTATAATTTAGAAAAAAATTCATTTAAAAAATCAACAAGTAAAAAATTCTAATTCAATTAGAAAACCATTTCTAATCTAATTAGAAATTACCTTTCCTTAATTAGAAAACTATTTTCTAATATTGAAGAAGGAAACTATTTTCAAAATGAAATAAAACACGTTTTAATTTAATTAAAAAAGTTCTTTACATTATTTATTTAGAGATTGATTTCCTAATTAATTATAGATTCTTTCCTTAATAAATTAGAAAAATATTAAAGAAAGCTCATTTTATCAATTAATAAATGAAAGCACATTTTCAAATTTAATTAAACAAATTATCTTTTATAAAAAATCAAGAAACTTATTATTCATGAATAAAGAAATAATTTCTAAATAAATAGAACAATAATTCTCTAAATTGATAAAATATTTAATTTATCTCAATCAAATTGAAATAAATACAAAATATCTTTCTTAGTTACTTAAGAAAATATTTTTTTTCATTTTAAGGAGTCTAATTTATCAATTTCGATCTAATTGAAATATAATTAATTTTATTCTAGAAACAACTTTTTTTCTAAATTTTTAGTTAGGAATCGGTATAATTATTAATCACAATCTAATTAAGAAAGAATATCAATTTAACATTAAAATGAATATCTTATTTTAATTAATATAATCTCATTATATTAAGTTATCTAATATAATCTAATTATGAAAGTTATCCTATTTAAATCTTTTCTTGATTCTAATTATTGATTTGATAAATAACTTAATTTAATAATTTAACTCTTGAAAATTTAAGCTAAATTTCACAAATACTCTTAGTAAAGCTAAATTAAACCTTTTGAAAACTATTTTCAGACAATTAGAAAAACACTTCTCTATGTTTTTTAAGAGTTCGAACCGATTTAATCTTACTTAAATTAATTTAATTAAAAGTAAAGCTTAAAACACAAAACTAAAAGAAAAATAAAATTTATGTGGGACTGTCCGGGCTAGAATTGCACAAGTCAGAACATTTCAACTAGGTGCGTGCACCTAATCAACGACTATCGTGACCATCTCACTACGTCAGACGCAATCTCCAGTGAACTGCGTGTCTTACATGCACTGATGCACGCCAACGTTTTTCAGAAACTAAGGTTTATGATTTCTGCGTCATCTATGAGAAAATTTGCGAATGGATTCAACTGATAATGACTTCTACTGTCATCTTCATTTCTTACGTTAGTTTATATACAACGCTTGCTAAAATATGCTACCAAGAATTTCTCCTATAAACTAGCAACTAGAATATAGTATCCAAGATTATTGCCCCTAAAGTAGGAAGAGAATCAAGAATACAAGGCAACATGATATATTTAGAAGATATGTGGAGAGATATTAAGAGCTGTGATCTTATCCAACTATCAATCTCTATGTTTTCTTCCGCCTCCTGTTGTCACGCCTTTGCCTCCAGCCTCGTCTGTTCGTTGTGACTCCAGTGGGTTTGTTGCTTCATCACTGATGCCTCATCGCCCTCCCTCTCTTCGCTGGTGGTTCTTCCTTATTTGGCATCTGAAGCCCAAGCTAGGCAGGGGCGAGTTTTGCCCTAACAAGTGGCAATTACTCGTAATGACAAATAGTCAAGCAAAATTGATCCATGTCTTTAGAGAAGCTTCATCCAACTGATTCGAAAATTAATCCAAGGATAGGAAGCATGCTAGAAAGGTTTTCCATAAACCATAAAGCAGGATGTGAAATAATATAATTTGAAATAATATAACAAAAGCAAATCTCATATATATACACACTACAAATTATTTGAAAAAACGAGTCGAAATTAATGGACTTCTCTAAATATTTCAAATTAATATATGAATAGGTCTAAGACCACATTAGAGTATAAATAATGTGAATATATGAATAGCCTTTCTTTCTTTGATTTCACCAATAGATGTTTGTTTCGTATATTTAGACGTACGATAGGACAATTCTTACTTAATCCTAAAGTATTCCTTTCTTTAAATGATATTTTTGTTGAACATTAATTCCATGTATCAAATTTTATGGGTCTTAAAGTAATTATTGAAATGAAAACTTGGGGACAAGGCATAATTTATACAAGATATAAAAATCTTTTTTGATTTTGAAATTTTAAAAAAGGCACAAATATATATGTAAAACCAATCAAATAAAATTAACAAAACTCTTAATTTGTTAAAATTATTTTTTTTCTTTCTCAAAAATTTGTTAAAAGAAAAATAAGAAATGACAAAATTGATGAAAAAGAGTTTTGTCAATTATAAGTTTGATTTGGCTGATTGTGATTCCAAAAATGTAAGAATTTTTTATACATCATATATTAAATTTTTATATAATTAATTGAAAGGTAAGTTGAGGCATGAGGAGTTGCTTTGCATACAAGTCATTCAAGCCATAAAGGCTTCATCTCAATGATGTACCTTAATTTGCTTTCCAGCACAAGCTTAATTAATTAGTTTTATGTCAACGTAGTTCAGCGATTCGGAGGGAAATCCACATGCCAGCGATTTGGAGGGACAATTCCGATTGCCCACCCACATACCCACATGGCTGGCCAGGATAAGGACCGCCACTGCTTGAACCTCTTAAAACTAACATACTCAATACCTAGCAATGCCATCTTCTGTCCAACCGTTGTTGGTAGTAGTAGTAGTAGACCTACCTAGACGCAGTCCACATTTTCTTTTTCTATTTTCTTAGCCCTCTATAGTCTTTTTTTCAACTCTGAATTATTAACTTCTTTATTTAAGGTTTTTGCCACCTTTTGACCATGAATTGGACTACTTGAATGCCTTTGGATAGCGTGCATTGATATAAAACTTAAAAGAGTAGAAACTGAATGAAAATCGAAGAAACTCATCTTATAAAACTCACCTGAATTGCCTGTCAAAGCTGAAGAAGCTCTATGGCTGTTGCTACTTTCTCTTCTCTTAGCTCTTTGGTCAGTCCCTCTCTAAAGGGTAGAACTCGGCAAACCTACTTGCAGTTGCAGGTCAGGGCTCGGAGTTTAAGAGATGAAGGTAATCCTATATTACAGTTTGGTGCGTCTATAAGTACTGACATAAATTAAGAGCCAAAAGGAGAACAGTCTTAATATTATATCTGTTTGGCTTGACAGGTAGGTCAAATGACATGGTAGACGCAAATCTGAGAGTTCTAAGAGAGAGGATAGAGGAAGTTAAGGTGAAGGAGAGGCTTGAGAGATGTTGCAGATGTGAATATGGATGGAATTATGCTCACGGATATCAGTACAAGCACAACAAGGAATCAGCTTTATCCCAAGTTTTTGATCTTGTGGGCTTGGTTTTTGGTATTGTTGGCTTCACTTGTCTTTCTGGTTCATTTCTGCTTTGCCTTGTTTCCATGTTGATGCATTTGAATCAAAATCTGTAAGCTGTATATAACAGTTTTATACATCATTGCATCTGATTCTTTTGGTAAATTTAGTCCGCCATTTTCATGAGAATAAACCTTTCATTCATCAAGTGAAAGATTAAAGTTGTTCTTGTTTTTCAACACTAAATTAAACACTGGCAGAATGAATAAGGTAAACGCAAGCAAGCAAGAGTATTTCAAGATTTCAATTAAATGAATACTCAATTTCATGCAAAATTAAGTATGCAAACAGACTAATAGAATTCTCACATTTGCATTAAGCCGTGATCAACAGTAATTTTCATTTATACAAAACTTTGAATTTAAAAATTGAGATAGTTTACATAGAGCAATGGAATTGAACACCTACCATTATTTCAACTCACTTGCTCTTGCTCGTCATTTGATCATTAACAAGGGATAGTTGTAGTGCGCAAATCTCCTTCATTTTATTAATTATGCGAAGCTTTTCTTTAGTATTTTATAAAAAAAAAGATTATGTCTGTGTTTCTAATAAGTGACTTTTCGTAATTCCAACACTAGATAGTAAAAACTTTGATAAAATACAGAGATTGTTATTCTGACTTATTCAAATCGGAGATAATAGTTAGTCAGTCATTGGATTCCTTTTGGAAAGTTGAAAGTAGAGAATAGAATAGCCACCATAAAATAAGAGGACAGATTGAGACAATTATTATTATTATCATATCATAAGATGTTTACTGACTCCCACCAATCTGTTTTAACTGAATACACCATCGTTCCTGGCCTTTTCTTCGGATCAACCATTCATTTATTGAATTTCGTACTATTACAGATTATAAAATTTCTGTGTCATGTTTTTGTCTAGCCTCTTGTCTCTGTAGTTTGCAAATTAGCCTCTTGCTGGCAGGCGCGGCAGCCTTACGTTAACTAACTTAATCAGTCAACATCATAAAACAAAAGAACCTTCTCATATCTTTTTTCTGCATTGCTCTCTTTCTCATCCCTTGTTGGTCATTTTTTTGCTTTTAGAACAATGTAACACCTGGTGCATTACTTTGTCATTGCTTAATTGATGCAACCTTAAATTTGGGTTAAAATTATACGGTGCACATTTGACAACTGTAGAAATAGGATCCACTACAATTTTAATTTTAAAACTAAAATTGAATTATCAAGTTAGGATTTGAGAAAGACTCCCAACTCCAATCCCAAAAGCATCAGCATCAGCCATCAATAATTCATTAATAGTCCAAGCAAGAAACAACTCCAGCTACAGGTTTAACCAAGCCACAACAGAAAAAGTAGAAAGAGACCTACAGTTAGTTTCGAAGAAATGCAACAGTCGCCACACGAGAACCCACCATTCCACCAAACGTGAATGTTGGATACGTTCTAACATGGTTGAGATATCGGAATGCAGGATCCCTGGACACGTCTTGATCCTTTATAGTCTCCGAGTCATGGGACACATCGATCATTCTTCTATTGTTGAAATTTTCCACCTCTTGCACCAATTCGTCTTTTGTACTATTGCAAGATGTAATCACCTATCATCAAGATCATCAAATGAAAATTGGAGAATTTTTCACCGAAATCAATAACAACGTCAAGCAACCGTACCCTACCGTTGCAGAACTACAAATAACACGAATACATTAAAGCAAAGCAAGTCACTCTAACGGCACATCGAGGTTGTTCAAAATGACCTTTTTGCAAGCTAGTGACAAGTGGGATATTCAAAAACAAGATAGTCTCAACATCCTTACCAATATTCCACCAGAGGAAACCAATTTTGCAACCGAGTCCCAATACATGATTCTGTACAGAATTTCAGTTTATCCCAAGGAAATAGTCAAGTATGGCAGGACTTCAAAAGAAAATGGATGCAATGGAAAATAAACAAGACTGGCTACCATTATCATTAAGTTTAGTTGTTGGTTACCTTTTAATCGGACCATCTGGATGCAATCCAATGGCATCTAAAGTGCCTTTGTCCATAACAAGCTTAAACTGCCTTTCTAGCTTTGTTTCAAGAACGTCATCAACCTGTATGCAAGTCAACAATATCAAACAATTAGAATTACAAGATATAACGAGGTTGATGCAGAAACTTATCTCAAATTTCCTACAACCAAGGCTGCAGCAGACACTTTTTGTCGATAATGTTATGAATTGCAATAAACATATGCTTAAACAAAGCATATAAAATCTCCACACATATCTCGATATGGTATAAATTCAGACACAAAAGAAACTTCACAAAATTGAATAATGTTTCTATACATGATGAAATTGAGTCACAATTCAGCTTTACAAATTGAAGTGACAGTGTAAAGAGCAATATACATGTGAGAACAATGCTCAATTTCACCAAGAAACTTGATACTATGAATACTTCCCCATTACATGGTGAAATAAAAACACAAGTCAGTTCACAATCAAAGAGCTCAATACTTGAACAGGACAATGCCCAATTTCACCAAAAATTGACGGTTCACCGGACAGTGGGCTTTGTGAATGAAAATCTCGAGATACAGTAAACAATATCTGATGGGAAATAATCAAGGGAAGAAGATAAGAAGCTAATGATCAACTGACTTCCCTTATTCACCTATACGATGTGGGTGATTCCCTATGCATGAATTAAAGCAGGAGCAAAACAATGCTAAAAACGTACACATAAAGAAGGATGAAGAAGCAAGTAGCTCAAGGAGGGAAGAAGAAAAATTATCAGGTAATAACTTTACCTGATGCTCCTATACACTCTGGCCATTGACGATAGACGATGATCTACACTAGGATCAAAACCATAACAAAACATGAGTTGTCATTCACATGAATGACAAACCCAGACTATTAACATTATCTGAAACATGAGTTGTCGTTCACATGAATGACAAACCCAGACTATTAAGATTATCTGAAGAGTTTATAAGCATTCATCCCTGCGCGTAATGAATGAACAGGATTCCTATAAGCTTTTTAAGAAGACTAAATGTGATCAGAAATAAATGACTATCAGGTAATAACTTTACCTGATGCGCCTATACACTCTGGCCATTGGCGATCTACAGCAGGATCAAAAACATAATAAAACATGAGTTGTCATTCACATTAATGACAAACCCAGACTATTAACATTATCTGAAGAGTTTATAAGCATTGATTCCTGAGCGAATGAATGAACAGGATTCCTATAAAGCTTTTTAAGAAGACTACATGTGATCAGAATAAATAACTATCAGGTAATAACTTTACCTGATGCTCCTATACACTCTGGCCATTGGCGATCTACAGCAGGATCAAAACCATAACAAAACATGAGTTGTCATTCATATGAATGACAAACCCAGACTATTAATATCATGTGAAGAGTTTATAAGCATTCATCCCTGAGCTTAATGAAGGAAAAGGATTCCTGTAAAGTTTTTTAAGAAGACTAAATGTGATCAGAAATAAATCACTTTACCTGATACTCCTATATACTCTCGCCATTGAGTACAGAGCATGAACTACAGCAGGACCAAAATCATGAAAAACATGCATTGTCATTCACATGAATTACATACCCAGACCGTTAGTATTATGTGAAGAGTTTATAAGCATTCATCCCCAAGTGAGTGTAATGAATGAACAGGTATTCCTTTAAAGCTTGTTAAGAAGACTCAATGTGATTAGAGATAAATGATTCACCAGCAAACCTTTTCTACAAATGGTATTGCGTAGACCTTTATAAGTTTCTAAATAACATTTAGGAATGAGGAGACTAGCACTGAAGATATATGAATTAAGAACCAATAAGACTCGCAATAATTCATTTAATAAAAAGAAAAGCCTTGTCAACTTTTGAGGTTAACATATCAAATGTTGGATATGATAAAGGATTTAGGAAAATATCTTGATTAAAAGAGGAAGATAAATAGTCAACAAAAACTTTTTTTTTTTAAAGATTATGATGAAACTGGGAACAATGAACTAGTACTCGGTGAATAAGGTAGAAGTCTGTGAATCTTGGTTTATGAATTTCCGCTACGAACCAGGTTCATATGGAGCATCAGCAAACGAGTTAAAAATACAGCAAAGCTTCCACCTAGCGCTATACTAATGAACTGTAACCCCAACAACATTCCGTGTGTCATGTGGAAATATAGAATCATAGTTGCCACTCACAAATGGTGAATATTATTTCACATATCCTGTTTTAGATCTTGTGTTGATAAACTTTTTTCTGTGAAGTCCCTTAATTTATGCAAGTTTTATTGGAGAGAAACTCAATCTGCTAAATATCCATAAATTAAATGTTAAAAAATAATTAAGAATTTTAATAAATAAAAATAAAAAAAGACCATGCAATCCTCTTTTACAATACAGATATCTGCTATCAAAGTAAGAACAGACAACCCAGCTCTGGCATACCAAAAATTCGATGTTAGGAAACCCATCACGAATAGCAAGTCTACGAGCAAGTTCAATTGCCCCTTCACTGTAGTCAACTCCAGTCAACTCGCAGAACCTAAAGACACATACAAAACAACATTCAAATGCATATCATGAAGGATGGAAAAGTGAAACCTTTATTTCTCCAAATGAATACAACAATATTGATGATACTCTGTCCGTTCTAAAGTAGGTTTCAGTTAAGCTCTTGTGAAATACAACTATAGCAGCATCTTCTAAGATTTTGATATTCCGCAATGAATAAAAACATAAAAATGTATTGGATAGAGCACTTTCTCTCTTTCTTTTCAGAAAGATGTGCAAGTTTGTTTTCTTTGGTATTTTTAATTTCCCTTAGAGCTCAGCGGAAGTACACTATGATCTTCATAAGCATTTCAGTAAAAACTTTGTTGATTGAGGAATGCAAACCAGATCAAAGTACACAATCTGGCAATAATTTTGAGCAAGTTCTGTTCTCTTGTGCTCTTTCACACACAAACTCCTACCAGCAATATTGGTAATGGAGGTTGAACATTTAAGATCACATAATGGAAGTCGACAATTTGGAAAATGACACATTTGTTAATGGATGTCACCAATTTAGCATAAGTACTACAACAAATATTTTAAAGATCTTGAGGGAAAAGGCCACCCTTGATATTGGGAAACACAGCAGACACTTAAGAATTTTCAATAAGACATGATACAACAGAGACCTATATAATTTATGATCACAAAGTGACATGGGAAAAGTGTCCCATATGCAAGCTACTTCTCGCAGATTTCATATTTCTGAAACTTTCTGCCACTTGTAGACATTATAGAACAAATGAGCTCAATTTTCAGTCATGTGAAATATTCTCCAGAATCAATCAATCATTTTCTACTTGGAGAGTTTCCTTGTTTGATTAACGGATTATACTTTTTCCAAAAATATGTGTTAGTAAGTACCAATATGAGACTATATTCACATTTTTTTCTTACCTGCACTCAAAAGGTCATGCACTGGTAAGTGATAAATGATTTTGGCATTAATTATTCCTCTGGTTCTCCATCTTCTAAGTTATAAAGAAATACTTTAGCAAAATTTAGTGGTTTAATATGTTCCCCAACCAATCAGCCTTTTATTTGCAAAGCTGTTCATTCAGCTATGAAGATCATTCACCATTCTTAATGCATAAGCTGATCTTTCTTGGTATACCCAACTACAATAAATTCAACAACTTAAATATAGTTAGAGTAGTTGCAAATTGGAATGAATTCTATTTGTTATTAAGCACTTTAAGAAACTTTAATTAACCTACACCAATGAATTATAGTTCAGACTTTCACACAAAAACCTTCCTTCAAATAACAAGCTACTCAACAAGCTTTACCCACAAAATTTTACAATACAGATCTTGTAGAAAACATTATCATGCAACTAATGTTTTCCTTTTCCAACATATGCAATGATATCATCTAAATATGCATGAAAGCGTGGATTTTGTTCTTAAAATTTCTATATCCAAGCTTTGTAGTCAAAACACTTTTAGCCTAATGGCTAAACAATGACATATACTCAATAAAATACCCATCAAATCCCAGAATTCCTAACAAATTTTGAGGAATGATCCAGTTATTCAATTGATTGCAAAGTACGCCATGGTCATAATTAAGCAAATAAATGCCTGTTTTTGAAAAGATAATATTGTTGTTGTCCATTTGTATGAACAACCAAGGTACTGTTTGACGTCACTTTACATTCTTAAAAGATCACTTATGAGTGAGGGGTATAACTTTCAAGACACTGTATCTATTTTGTGGTAAATATGATACGTTGCCATATATTAGAAATGGGAGTAAAGTGGGCAATGATATCAGAAAGACTCTTTCTTTCAATCTAACATAATACCAGAACTATAGGAAAGTTCTCGTAAGTGTACCCCTGCTTAGCCAGTTCTTGCAGAAGCAAACCATTGCCAGTCCCAACATCTAGCACTGTCCAGCTGGACAAATACTTTTCACCCTGCTCAACAGGTTCAGACTTGAAATCATCAACGTGATTGGGAAAGTGAACTAGTGACATGTTTATGCATAACTGTTTGGTCCAAGAAACAACAACATCCATTACATCAGCCCCAAACCTACAAAAGAAAGAGAAATAAGGAAATTTAATTTAGAAAAAAAACAAGAGAGAGAGAGGGGAAAGATGAAATAAATGAATTCAAAAATACTATAAGCCTTGTGGAACAGAAAAGTAAAAAATAAATTGCAGCAATTAAGTCCAATGATGGAAAACCATGCACAGCAAAATTAATTTTATTAAAAATACTCACTTTTAAAGGAATTTCCAGCCTAAAATTACATCCCAAACTGCAGCATTACTCTTGTATAGGATAATTCACTCAATCTCAAAGGTTTAGATAAAATTAGTATAATATTAGAATCTAAAGGAGAATATATGGAAGTCCACATCCAAATAACATTTCCCTATAGTGTCATTCTGACCTGAAAACTATCTGATGTCTGGCTACATTTCGGAGTTGCGTCTATCTTTGTGTCACAGCTCAAAATTGTAACAAGAGCACCACAAAGTATAAAAAAAAATGTCTCAATCGAGAGTTAACCACTCGAATTCATGTGAAAATAGTATGCATGATATGATCTTCTATTTCTTTGTTTTTTAGTTTCAACAGAGGCAGAGATCTAAATGTCCTATCTTAATTGTCTGCTTCAAGAACTGTTGCTTAACAATTGGGAAAGTACCAAAAGTTCCAGGTAGAAGGGGCAAGAAACTAAAATCAAATATGCACTTACATTTCACAAATGAGACATCCAAGAGATTAAACCAAACTATCGAGAAACCTATTATTTATATTCCACTAGGCACAAGATATCCTGCAGAGGAAAAGTAGAAGTATTTAAGGCTAGACAAATTGGCAGGAATCAACAAAAAGTATTACCAAACTTCACCAGAATGGCCATGTTCACGAAAGTTGGACAACTCATCTGCATATGCAGCATCCCAATAGCTCTGCATACCCAACATTGACGGGACTCCTTCGGTGTCTGTTTCATCCTTGTCAGAGCTGTTGTGCACATCAACCAAAGTGTTTTAAGGTTTTGCAGGAAGTGCTACCACTTCACTACAGACATATCACCAATAATGGCTACAGAAAAAGAATTCAAATGCCTGGATTTATGAAGTATTATCAGTTACTTAAGTATCACTAGCTGAAAGTTGTAATTTTGAAGCAGGTCTTGAAAAAGAGATCAAACCCAATTCCTAACAACTGAACCAATCCAACTTCGTGACGCAATATTATACAGAATTGTATCAATCATCTCCCAAAGATGGGACAAGAAAAATATTGAATCAATTGAAAGTGTAATACAAACATATAAATGAGGGAATTCTTCAAAAAAAATCACTAAACCTGTAATCAGAAGCAGCACGGAAGTTGGCGGCGGAAAGAGCCTCGGCGGCATCGGCGTGGCGCTGATCGTCGTCGAGAGTGCTGCCGTAGTCGCTCTTAATGGACCAGGAGTCAGCAGCCACGGACCTCTCGTCGTCGGAGATATGATCCCCAGCGGCAGCTCGTGCCTGCAGTTGAGAGAGGTCGGAATCCTCTGGCGGCAGACGAATTCCAGCCATTTGGATTGGAGTTGAGAAAGGAGAGATGGCAGGATGAGAAAGGAGAGATGGCAGGAAAACCGATGTAAATACATTTTTAATAAGAGATGAATTATATAGGGTTAAGAGACAATTTTACCCTTATTAGTTTAAACTCTAATTTACAACAGTGCATGGTAGAAGATCTATTAATTATTAGGGGGAAAGCAAAAGCAACGGGGGGTTTGGTTTTTTTAATCATAATTTTCATTAAAATGAAAATGAATTCATTGCTACTTCCATCAAATTTCAGCTGAGTATCAAACATTTTAAATCCAAAGCTGCAAACTTGGTTACTTGTTTAAGGACTAAACTTGGCTTCAAATCACCATGAGAGACTCCAAAATCACATTCAACTTGGTTTATGTTGTTCATGTTATTTCTCACCCCATCATGTGTTCCATCGTGCAACAACACGACTATTATGGTTTTTTATATATATATATTAAATATCTCAGTTTTTGCGGATTAATCCTAAGCTTCTAAGACTCCACTCTTAGAAATCTAAAAGAAGTAAATCTGAAACTCAAAGTCCCTCAGATACTTACGTAGCTTATACACTTCTGGGCACAAGAAATCGTCACGTACTAATTGGTCGGCTACTGATCACTGCTTTCCTAGTTAGCATCAGGTTCTCATCAGCCTCAAGTTCCCAGTAATTTCACACTCCAACATTGTCACTGGAAGTGAGACATTCACAATTGATCCGACCAAAGAGCATTTCTAAGGTTTAGAGGATCATCAACAGATAAAATCTCCTTTACCTTTTCTGGCGATTCGAATTCAAGACCTCTTACAAAAGAGGGATTTAAGTGAGAGGTTGAAACCATTTTACCACTCCTGTTTATCGACTATTATGGTTTGGTGATAGATGAAGTAAACAACGAATCCGTCAATGGAGTTACATGAGATGAATGCGAGAAAGCAAACCAAAAATAAGTAACAATGGTTCAATGAATTGGGTTAAAAGTTGGGGATAAGTTGTGTAGTTAATTTAGTTATTTTGAATTTTCAATTGATTTCTATAAAAGTTAGGGATATACCCAATTTAGTTATTTTTAATTTTGAATTTATTTCTATAAAAGTTAAGGGTAAGTTGTATAGTGAAATTGCCACATGAGTAAAAGTTATAAGAGAATATTAAATGATTTAAGGTGTGCTTCACTCTTTTTACCTTACTTTAAGTAACTTGTATATTTTTCTGATAAATTTAAAAGTTAATGATATATTTAATAAAATTACGAAATAATAACAACCATCTCGGATAAAAATGATTATATATTTTGTATTAAACTAAAAAGTTATTCAATTATATTTATTTAATACTGAAAATTAATATTGTGACATTAAAAAAACAAGTGATTGAAATATGAATACTTAAAATAGTTAAATAAATAAGAATAAAAATTAGTTTAAATATGGAGTAAATTTAATAGTAATTAATTTTAAGAATAAAAATAATTGAATGAATTAATACTATATTTTTGCAAAAAAGAATATTAATACTAAAAATAAAAATAAAAATAAAATAATATCACTTTGATTTGATTTGGATTAGACTGAAATCTTTTTTAAATTGAAAATCAAATTTTTTCTCTATAAAAAAATTACTGTCAATTTTAGATTTTTTAATAATTTATATTTGAATGAATCGGATGATTTCAAGTATAGAAATAGAATTGGAACGTTGTGACATGACGGGGGACGGGGCCAAGTGCCATTATATCTTTAGCCTTTGTGTATCATTTAGAATTTATTAGGATTTCATATGTTGTGGTATCCTAATGTAGTTGCCTATATATGGAGTTTTGATTGAAAAACATTAATGACTTTTAGATGCTTCAGATCGGAGAATTGCAAACCAGTGGAAGCATTTGGTAAATATGAATCAAATTAGATGCTCAATTAAAAGCTAGTTGCTTAAAAATGTAGTATTGAACTTTGGAACAAGGCTGGCCTTGAAAGGAAACCTTTTTTCTTTTTTGGTGGAAGATGCTGCCAAACGTGTAGTGGATAATTTAATACAGTCGACATTGCTGGGTTTACGAGTGTGGCAAGTTTTTATCATGTAAATTTATTTTTATATTTTTGTTTATTAACTTATTTAACTATTTTTATATAATTCACATGCAATATTAAGATATAATAATTTTTTATGCGAGATACTTTGGCTTATTTAACGATTAATTATATAACCATTACAATGAGAATATTCAAAAATATACAATAGTATTTTATTCAATTAAATTGTTTTTTAATAAACACTTATAAGTTTATTTACGTATTTTAATATTTTAAATTATAAGATTAATTATTTAAAAATATAGTCAACACTGATTTTGTTGTTCTATTAATATCTCATAAACAATGATTTAAGAATAATTATCGACTGTAATATGAATATTATGATATTATTATAATTTCAATTATTCAGTAGTTATTATTATAAGAATTTTATTTTTAATATTAAACAATTCAAAAAGTTAATTTATTTATTAAGTGATGAGAGACTTTGACTTATTTTAATCGATTAATTCTTGCAAAATTAGTTATCTATTTTTAATTTTGAATTTAATATATTTTTCACTTAAGCCGAACTTGGACTACCCTTTTTAGGTATGATATCCAATAAAAATGCCTTTTGAGCCTGACCTACCCCGTCAAGTTATATACTTAATAAATTATTAAAATTGTTTTATTATGTTATTGATTACAATCACGACATACAGTAATAGAAATTATGCTAAATGTCATCTAAAACTATCATAGGTATTTGTGAGAATACGTCATATTTTTTTGGAATATAGTGAGAATAAACATAATAACTCAACAATGACATTGAAGTCAAGTCAACAAACATACATTATAACCCAATGATGTCACTGTAGTCATTATAATTATTTGTTTAGTTACAAATAATATTAAGGAGAAGCCTCGTAGATATATGCACTTTACCTCATCACGGTGGGTCAGTCTACGCCAAGTGAATTTTTTTTATTTTTGGTTAACCCACGAGGTGTCTTAGGAGGGTCCCAATTATAGGAAGACGCTTTTAAGCCATTCACACCTAAACTAATCACCGCTCACACCGGGTCAGCCCGTAAGGGATAAAGTATTGGCCAAACAGGTCTTTCCATTCCTAGGACTCAAACTCGAGACCTCTGATTAAAGGATGAGAGTGTTGAACCACTCACACCAACCATGTTTGGTTAAACATTGATATTGAATGCTTTTAACAGTCGAAGGTTTGATAAGGTGAGAGGAGGAGATACTGAGAAGGTTATTATGACTTGGAGTTTTAGCTTGTACGACTCGAGGTGTCTCCACTCTCCACTTCAAATATTCTTGTTTTGTTGGCATCCTTCCCTGAAGTGGCATAGAAGAAACTTAAAATGGCATATGTAGCAAATCATAAGCTATTCCTAAAGAGTAGAGCATCATTATTTGAACATAAAACTATAACCTTTTGCCTTGTTCTATATCAGATGACATATAGACAATATTCAAGGATGCATTCATCAACATTACATAGCCAAGCTCTCATTTTATTTAGGGCATAACAAAACAAAGAGACGACATACTTCCGAAGCTTTACATATAGTCTTGGTGGATTCTCTCTATCCTTTAGCACAACCTATTAAAATAAAAACAAGAAAACTTTGTGCAATAAAGAGCTAATGGTAGAAGACCCAATCTACTTTTCACATCTACACACACTATATGTATATACACAACTTCATCATATGTTATACATTATAACATGTGTTACCCTAAAGGATATAATAGGTTAATTGTGTCATTTTAATGATGATATGAACTATAATTTAATGGGTCAGCATATAGTTATTAGTGTACTATCATGTGACTCAAATGCAATTAGTAAATTATTACCTATTCCATTATGATTATTAAACACACATTAGGTAATGCGATTAATGGTTATGCATATGAAATTAATGTTGTAATTATATTAGCCCGCATATATTTCTAACATTCTCTTACTTGGACAATATAACCAAAGCACCATATCAATCTCCATCATCCAAAGCAGTCAAATAAATCATATGTAATATTATATCGACAGGATATATATATACTACAAATGATTTGGCCCTGGAGATGTTCAAATACCACAATAACCATTAAAACAACATGCATGCAATACAATAGCTGAGACTTTGCATTTATCTCCTTTCGTACCTGTTATTTCGTCAAACTACATATATGCATCAACATATATATGCCAGTATTAACAAAAATGATTGCAAGCATCATTATGCATGCTTCATATATAAAATTCATAAGCAATCCGTACAACGTGCTAACATATTCAATACAAAATAGCAAACTCCCAGTAATCTTATCAAGCTAGGCTTCTAACAATCCCATACGGGAGACGTGTTCTGTAAACACACATATAGGTAAGCCTTTTGTAAGTGGATCTGCTAACATGCTAGTTGTAGGCGTATACTCAACAGTAATGAGGGATTCAACGACTTTCTCTTTAACAAAATAGTACTTTATATCAATATGCTTTGAGCGAGAAGTACTTCTAATGTTCTTGGAGAAAGCTATAGCTGCAGAATTATCACAATACAATTTCAGCGGACTTGAAATAGAGTCTACAATACCCAATGCTGAAATAAAATTCCGCAACCATATTGCTTGACAAGCTACCTCATAGCATGTCATATACTCTGCCTCTATAGTAAAGGATGTTGTGAGTGTCTGTTTGACACTTTTCCACGATACAGCTCCTCCAACCATCATAAAGATGTAGCCTGAAGTGGACTTTTTATCATCCACACATCCTGCATAACCAACATCACTCAACCAAATTATATCAAGAGTGTCAATTCGTCGATAGTTCAACATATGATCTTTGCTACCCTAAAGATACCTCATGACTTTTTTAGCCACTTCCAATGGCTAAGACCAGGATCACTCAAGTATCTTCCCAACACCCCTATAAGAAAAGCAATATCAAGGCATGTGTATACTTAAGCATACATAAGATTGCCTGCAAGTGACACATAAGAAACGACTTTCATTTCATCTCTCTCTTTATTATTTTGTGGACATTGGGCCTTTGAGAATTTGTCACCTTTTATTATTGTTGCCTTTCTAGGAGAACAAGAATGCATATTGAATCTTTTCAAGATCCGATCAATGAAAGTCTTTGAGACAATCGAAGAATTGCATTAGTCCTATTTCGTAGAATTTGAATTCCAAGTACATAAGAGTCTCACCAAGATCCTTCATATAAAAATGGCTAAATAATAGTTGTTTTGCTTAAATAATAGATTAGTATCATTAGAAGCAAGTAGAATGTCATCAATATATAGTACCAGAAAAATAAAACTGTTCCTACTGAACTTCATATATAAACATTGATCAACTACATTCTCCTTGAAGCCATTTGCAGTTACAATTGTATCAAACTTGAGATACCACTGCCTTGATGCTTGTTTTAACCCATATATAGACTTCTTGAGGTTGCAAACCATGTGTTCTTTACCAATTATCTCGAAACCAACTAGTTGAGCCATTTAAAAAATTTTATGCAGATCTCCATTCAAAAAGGCTCCTTACATCTATTTGATTGAGTTTCAAGCCATAATAAGCAACTATAACCATGATCATAAGCAGTGAATCTTTAGTAGATGGTGAGAAGGTTTATTTAAAATTAATCCCTTCTCTCTGGCTATAACCTTTAGCCATAGGTCTAGCCTTATACCTTTCTACTTGTCCACTTGAGTCATGTTTGATTTTGTAAACCCACTTGCACCCAATGGGTTTGCAACATTTAGGTAGTTCAACCAACTTTTAAACTCCATTTTGTGATATGGAACTCAACTCATCTTCCATTACGTTCATCTACAATGCAAACTAAGGACTATTCATGGCTTCTTGATAACTTACTGATTCAGTATTATCTCCCACATCAAACTCATGTTCCTACAACTAGACAATATAGTCATCAAGAATGGTAGGTCTACATGTTCTTTGTTATCTCTTGACAACAACTTCATCATCTCCAGTATCAATAACTTCACTCTATGCTTGATTATGAGGTTCATCATGAGATTTTACTGGAATCTATTCTATCATAGGGTTATCAATAGGAGCGGAAGCAACGCGTACAAGGATTAGAATATGTTCTTCCTTGAATACAATTTCTCTTGACCACCTTGACTTGAACCAAATTCATCGTTAAAATAGACAGTGCTATCTAATTTTATGATTCTGGTCGTGTGAGTAGGCAATAGAATCTAGAACTTTTTGGTCCAATGGTGTAACCTACAATGTAGCCGCAAATAGTTTTCAGATCAAGCTTATTAGATTGTGGATTATAGGGCCTTACTTTTGCTTCGCATCCCTAAATATGAAAATCATGCAAGCTTGGTTTCTTACTTGATCATAACTCATATAGAGTCTTTGGGACTAACTTGCTAGGTGCTTGATTCAAGATATAAGTGGCTGTCTTGAATGTCTCACCCCACAAAAATTTTGGCAAACTAAAATGAATCAACATACACCACAACATATTAAGAAGTGTACAATTTCTTCTTTCAATGATTCCATTCTGCTAAGGTGTTCCTAGCATCAAGAAGTGTGCGATTTCTTCTTTTAGTGATTCTGTTCTGCTAAGGTATTCCTGGCATTGTATATTTTGTTTCAATACCACATTCCTGTAAGTATCTAGCAAAAGGCCCTGGATTCCTTCCACTCACATCATAACACCCATAATACTCTCCACCTCTGTTAGAATTAACTACCTTGATTTTCTTTCTCTTTTGAAGCTCAACATTTGTCTTGAAAATCTTAAAGCATCCAAAGATTCAGATTTTTCACGAATCAGCTCCATATGATCGTATTGGGAAAAATTATCAATAAAAGTAATGAAGTATTTATAACCACCTATAACAGGTGGAATAAATGGTCCATATATATTAGTATGAATCAACTCCAACAATTCTAAGCACCTGTCTGTTTTTCTTTTTCTAACCTTGGCAGTTAACTTTCCTTTAATACAATTAACACATACAGTGAAATCTGAAAAATCAAGATCCTGAAGTACATCATCCTTTACCAACCTCTCCATTCTGTCTTTAGAAATATGACCTAAACATTTGTACCATAACATAGAAGATCTTAAATCTAACCTTATATGTTTAGAAGCGAAAACAATATTAAAAGAAGAGGAAGAAGCAACAGTAACAACATCATTCAACTCAAGTTTGTATAAATTTTTACATAAAATTTCATTTCCCACGAAAAGAGAGTCACAATACAAAGTTAGTTTTCTAATTCCAAAAATAAGATTATAACCTAGACTATCCAAAATAGATACAAAAATCAAATTCCTCTTGATAGAGGGTAAATAAGCGACATCATATAACTCTAAAAGATGTCCTGTATTCAACTGTAATCTAACTGTCCCAAAAATTCAACTTGGACTTTGGTATCGTCTCTTATGTACACATGTTGCTCAAAACTAGTCACCCTTCTTCGACTTGTCAATTTCTACAAGGAATTCATAACGTGAATTGTTGCTCCAGTATCTAACCATCAAGTATTTGAGGGCACATCAATAGTATTAGACTCTAAAAAAACCATCACAAGACAATTACCTTTCTTCTCTACGTGAGCTTTCAGCAATCAGCTTTCTTGTGCCCAAAATTCTGACAAAAGTTGCACTTCCCTTTGAAAAATTTATTCTTCTAACTAATAAAAGATGAGCACGCCTGTTCACTTCCTTTAGAACTAATAGCTTTCTTCTTAAAAGGCTTTTGGTCACTTGAGCTATTAGAAGTTAACTTTCTCTTTTGAGAATTATTATAGTTTGTCATCATGGAGATGTTTCTTGCCCTTCCCTTTTTCATGTCATACTCTTCCTTGGGAAGAATAGCAGTCATCTCCTCAACAGTCCATTGCTCTTTCTAAGCATTATAGCTTGATATGATTGAATCAAATTTGTAAGGAAGAGTCCCCATTACAAACCATACCATGTAATCCTCACCAAGGTCCATATCCATAACCTTAACCTTAAGGTAACAACCTATGAGTTTGTTGATGTGAGCCTTAATGTTACTTGCACCATCGTAAATAGTCTGATGAAGCATGTTCAAATACTCATTCTTTGAGAACTTCTTGTACTTCTTCTTAATGGGAGCAAGAAAATCCTTTACACTATTAGCCTCGAGAATACTATCACGAATGAATTCATCCATGTGATACCTCATAATCATCAAGCAGTATTGGTTAAAGTATTTCCACTCCTCATAGGATTTCTTATCCTTCTCAATAACATCTTCAGCGGGTTTAGGTGGTGCATCAATTCTCAAGGCCAAGTCCACTCACATGATAGTCAAATTCATCATGAGAGATTCATCCCACTGCTTATGGTTCGTTCCATTCAACGCAAGACGGCAGAGACTCTCGGATTGCTTAAAGCTGAATGAGAACCAAGAGCAATAACCATAATATGCATGTTAAAATAGAATCATGCAGTTTGTCTTCTTTTATCAAAATTAATTACATCATTCATACTATAGTTCCTTAAAAAAATATAACTCATTCACAGATAAGAACAATTTATTAAATATTACAACCAAATCATCAATGTATTATCGAAAGGATAGAAAATTGTGCAATTGATAATATTTCAATAAAATTATTCACCATATTAAGCATCCTACTAAGTAGTAATTATCAACAGGACAATTAATTATCCGTATAGATTTTAATGTTATTTTAGAGGAAAAACACAAAATTTAAACATATATTTTAGAGGAAAAACACAAAATTCACTATTGTCAACGAATAATCATATTGATTCCATAATAAGATTAAAAATAATTAGAATTATCAAATAAAAACATTGATTAATCTTGTGCATAAACATATGAAAAAATAAAATTAAAAAATGGAGCAAAATGATGAAAAATGGTCTAAAAACAAACTTTCATATGCCACTGTTCAAAACTTTTTTATAATTATTATTTTATTTAAAATTATTATTATTATTAACAAGGTCTAGAGCGACACCGTATAGGTCGTCCTGGACCTTCAGTCGGGCTAACCTGCGGGTGCAGAGATCTAACCTGCCTGAAAATTTGCCTCTGGCCGCCCATTTCTAACGAGATTTGAGGGTTTTTCTTCCATTTTCTATGCTTTATGGATTTCTAATACCCATTTCAGCCAAAAGTACTCCAAAATCTTAAAGTTTTTGACCCATTTCGACCATTAATGAAAAACCCCAAAAACTTCGAAAATCTCACCCAAAAATGAGATTCATTTGCCCAAAATAAAGTTAAAAGTTAATAACAATAACCAACAACAGTTTCTACACCTTCAATGCATCATTTTAAAATCATTCATGACAAAAAACTGATTTGAAAAAAACGAGTTTATACCCAAATACAAGCCCTAAAATCAAATGACCATAGAGCTCTCATACCAATTGTTAATAATAAATGCAGTCATCAATAACAACAATACCAAGATCTATATTCTATTTAGAGCATTAACTACACAATAAATGAACATACCTCTAATGTTGGGCATAGAATCTTGATTCATTTTTTCTATTCAAGAGACCACAACCTATCATTATTCAACAAACCTATGCAAGAGAGAGAGCTTATGGTAGAAGACCTTTCTTGAACTTTCACCACACACATCCACAACAACCACACAAATTCTCACCATATGTTATATTTATAACGTGTTCTACCCTAATAGGTAGAATTAGGCTAATTGTGTCATTTCATAGATGTGATGAGCTGTGATTTAATGGGCCAGCCTATAGTTATTAGGGTACTACTATGTGCCTCAAATGTAATTGGTAAATTATGAACCATCTCATTATTGTTATTAAACATACATTGGGCAATTCAATTAATGGTTGTGTATATGGAATTAATGTTATGATTACATTAGTCCATATACTTCTAACATAAATTACTACAACAGCTAAGATAAGGGTTAACTTAAATTAGTACTCTAAATGAAAGGTAAAGCTCAACAATTTAAGGTTCGAATTCAACAAAAAATGGTGGCAATAATACCTAACTTCAACTCAAAACATATTATTGACGTAAAAACATAATGAAAAAGGGGCGAGCAGTAATCGTAAGTTGCAAATTAGGGTAGAGAGTTGTTTTTTAATAGATTTAAAGACAATTGTGATTAAGGATTTATCGTTTAGGGATTATGAGACAGAAATACAGACATGAGGAGAAAGGAGAACTTTCAGTAGCTTATAAATTTTTTATTAACAAATAACATTATTTTTTATTTAACAAAATGAAATTATTTTAAGATAAAGAATTTGGGTGATGTGGCTGGGGTCAGAAGCTCAAGTCCAAAATTTTTTAAGTTTTTAGCTCGAGCCTAACCCAAAGCTTTATCAACTTAGGATTTGTCTTATTGACTTCAGATCAGGTCAAACTGAGTCCAATTGCCATCCTTACCTAGAGTGATCATTAGGTTTTTGGAATGAAAAAGATAGCTAAAGATGGGTTTTAGCACTTTAAGATTGAGATTGAATGCCTAAAGTCAAGTCTTATGGTTTGAAATTAAGATAGAATGCCTAAAGTTGATTCTTAAAACTTAAAATTGGGATAATTTTCCCAAAATTAGATCTTAGATTTTGAAATAAACAAAATTATAAAGTTGTATTTTAACATTTAAAATGAATTTTTTTAAAAGATAAAAGAATTCATTCATTAATCCATAAAAGGCATTTAAAATGAAATTGATATGAAATGGAGAAAAATGCTTAGAGTTGTATTTTAGGACTTAAAACTAAGAAAAAATGTCTAGAGTTGTCTCTTAGAGATCAAAATGAAATTAATATACCTAGAATAAATTTTACATCTTGAAATTAATATAAAATTCATATAGTTAGGTCCTAGGATGTGAAATTGAGATAAAATTCCTAGGGTTTGAAACTGGAGTTACCTAATAAATTTTAGGGTTTGAAACTAGAGTTGCGTCTTAGGGCTTAGAATGGACAAAAATGCCTAAAAGTATAACTTAAGGCTTGAAATGAAATTGATATTCCTAGAAAGAATATTAGGGCTTTAACAAAAAAAATATTCGAGTTTGTGTTTAATATTTAAGGCATTGAATATATTTTATATTTGATTTAGAAGTAGAAAATGTATAGAAAATGGTGACTTGGCAATTAAGACTTAAACTTTGAGGTTTTGCCAGCTTGTGGCTAGGGTTTAAGTTTGTAGGTTTGGACCTAGATGATTTTAGGTTATATTTTAGGCTTAATTTTCCTAGTTTTATTAATCTTACAGTATTTTTTTAATGATTGACTTATCCTCTATCACATTGTGCAATTACTTAGCAATTCACAAAATAATAAGTTAAACAAGAAATATATGGCTTTTATAGTTTATTTTAGGCTTAAGTCTATACTAAGGACTTGGGCGTTAAGTAATATGGCACAATTAATTAGAAAAGCCTCATTTGGTTTACGGTCTTGAGAGCCAAATGTCTACATGATATTTTTATTGCTTTTGAAAATACGATCCTAATTAATCTAACTACATAAAGGGAAAGATAAAATAGATAATTATAGACAACACATTAATTCATTTCGTAACAAGGATAAGAGAACTAATTTGACAAACTTAAAGCCTAATGACCACTTTATATTTCTTTGGCTTCACCAATTTTTTCACTTGCTCTAATGATGTTTGAATCTTAATTTTTAAATTTTTAAATTATAGATTATTAACTTTTAGTGCAAAAATAAAGAAAATAAATAATAATTAAGACAATAGACATAAGGGTTAATTACCAAAAAAAGCCTAAACTTTCGTCAAATTAGCAATAAAATACCCAAACTTTTAATTTTTTTCAATTCTAGCCTAAACTTCAAAACGTGGTAATAAAATGCTCAAACTTGCAATTTTCTTCAATTATAGTCTGATGTTATCTGTTGTTCACCCTCAGCCCTCAGTCATTTGTTTTCTATCTGTTCTTCTAACGCCCCAAACGAGCGTACTGCACTAGTAAGCTCTTTGTTTTTAGTTCGTTCTCTTAATGCCCTTAGTGTGAAGGCGTTGGAGCTACATAATATGAAAATCGAAGGGTGACGGCGTCGAGAGAACAAACTGAAAGCGAAGGAAAAAATTGAAATCAAATCGTAAAGTCGTCGAGGCTGCGTAATCTAATTTAGGTCATTTTGAAATAACAACGCCATTTCATTAATCTTCATTTGTTGTGTTAATTTTAGCTGACATGTATTAATAGTTAAGGTTTCTAAAACATGTAGCAAGCCACATCAGCAAACTTAACGGAAACATTTGCGTCGACCTAAAATTGAACAAAATTGAAAGTTTGAGCATTTTATTGCTACTTTTTGAAGTTCGGGCTAGAATTGAAAAAATTTGAAAGTTTGGGCATTTTATTGCTACTTTTAAAAGTTCGGGTTATAATTGAAAATTTGAAAAAGTTTGGGCTTTTTTTTATAATTAACCTATACATAATAAAGATGAATTGCTAAATTTAACATTTATGAAAAAACAAAAGAGGAGACTTATCATTATTATTTCATTTTCAATTTAAGAAAATAAAAAATAATCAAGACAATAGACATAATGAAGATGGATTGCTAAATTGAACATTTATAAAAAACCAAAAGATGGAACTTATCATTATTATTGCATTTTCAATTTAAGTATTTTTGCGTTATCTATAAACCAAAAATTTAAATCTTCACTTCACAAATTTTTATGTAAATTATTTTGTTTGGTTTTCATGTCAAATATATATATATATGAAAATGAAATAATAATGATAAGTCCCCTCTTTTGATTTTTCATAAATGTTAAATTTAGCAATTCATCTTTATTATGTCTAGGTTAATTATCAAAAAAAGCCCAAACTTTTGTCAAGTTTTCAATTACAACCCGAACTTTTGAAAGTAGCAATAAAATGCCCAAACTTTCAAATTTTTTCAATTCTAGCCTAAAATTCAAAAAGTAGCAATAAAATACCCAAACTTTCAATTTTGTTCAATTTTAAGTCGACACAAATGTTTCCGTTAAGTTTGCTGACGTGACTTGTTACATGTTTTAGAAACCTTACATGAAAAACAAAATACTTAAAATATGCATGTTTGGTTTTCATATCAAATTACCTTGTTTTACGTGGTTTTGATACATTTTTAGGTAATTGTGCATATTTGACCTTGAGATGAGATTTATCATTAGTTGGAGGCTATTTCAAGTAAAAATATACAGAAAAAAATAATGTTTAGAGGAACAAAGTTTGACCCATACTTTTCTTTCAACCTATGCCCCACCATACCACAGATAGTGTGTAGTCAGAAGAGAAATAAGAGGATCTATAGTTGGAGGTATTGTTGTGCTAGAGTCTATGTCTCTCTCTTAGAGGAAATAGGAGTATCCACAACCTAGACCACAACTATGGCCCAAAACATGATTATAGGCATTAAAACATATCTGCAGTGCATAAATCCTAATTTTTAGAAGATTTTTAGAGACTTTATTACATTGCACATCTTTCTCTCTCCAAAGGTTATGATTAGTTATCTCAACATTATTTCAATATTGCAAAACTAAATAATATGGATTGTCCTTAATGGTTTACACTAAAAAAATGAAGCAAATGGTATTTTGTATTTATTTACGAGATTTGTGACATTAAACATGACCATCTCACCAAATTTAACATAAGTTGTATGATTCCTCATATCTGCCTAGAAAAAATTCCTCAATCTTCCTTGTTCATCACAATTAATTTCGTATAAAAATCTATCATCATTTTCTTTCATTCTAGTGAACATCTTATACACCACTTTCACTTTTCCTTATTCCAACCTCAGTCATCTCAACATGTCTATATGATGAGTCAATCCTTTCGTAAACATTTCATATTTTCACACCCACCTATACTTGAAATAATATATTATACATTTGTACATTACTTGATTCTATAATTATTGCTCAATTTAGTTATACATCTTGCTTGACTATTCATAACCTGATGTCACCTCATAAACCTTGCATTACTTGGAATCAAATTATGGTTATGCATATTTTCAAACTTTGCTATGGTCCGAATACCTTCAACCAACCGACATCATACCTAATCATTATACCCAGTTCTTCTACTTGATCTTATTTTCATTATATTTAAGATACCTAATCATTATGCCCAGTTCTTCTACTTGATCTTATTTTCATTATATTTAAGAGTTACAATTTTTACAATTGACCTCAAATAAAATGTTTTGCTTTTAAACTCTTTATAACCATCTTTTGTTCCTTCCTTTATAGCAACAACAAACCTATAACACCTTGCCTACTTTTGGTACAAATCAAACATTATTTTAGAATTTTCAAACTTGATTCTCATTTCTTGTACCACCTTGTCTTGATGTTCTTCCTTTGAATATATGAGGTAGTCATATTTAAAGAACTCTTCTCATTCTCTATTTCATTGCTTATCTCCACTACACCACCATATTATACCAAACAAAATGTTACAATATTATGTAGAAAATGTCACTACATCATGCACTAGATTATACAACATAAATCACCACTATAAATAACCATTTCACATATTAAAAAATACTCCACACCAATTAGATGGTGCTACGCTGCGATATCAACTATTACGCACACATACTAGAACTTTGCTATTGCACTTAAACATTACAACTTCTTTCTTCTCTCCTTTTCAGTCTATTCTTCCCTTCTAACTACTGCAAATTTCACTCTAAACAAATAGTATTCAAGTTGAAACCCAAGTTTAATATCAAATTTTGAATTACAAATTATCTACAAAATACCATAAAAACATATAAAATTATGTATCTCATAACATTTCCTCTTATGACTTCTATAAATGTATATGCATATCTCAAAAATTTTAATAGAAAAATGATTACAACTAATGCAGACATTAGAATATTAGACTGAAAATTGTAAAAACTCATTATGTATAAAAATGAAAGCTTACCTTAGGGAAAGTAAGAAACTCTAGGGGAGATAACAAAAGAACCAATGGCAAGTGAAAATAGTTGATTGGTACAATGTTTGTATTCTTACTTGGTTGATAATGGAAATAAATTTATAGATAAAAGATGAAAATGGTAGATAAGAGAAAATTTCTTGTAATGTTGTGCTATAGATCTGAGTGGGAGGTGACAATGGAAATCTTGAAGAAAATGATTAATGAACTAATCTAGTAGGAAACTCGTGGTAGGAATAAGCAAGCTTCCCCTAGATGTATATATTTTTTAGGTTCTTTGATCTTTTTGTTTCTTAATAATGTCAATTACAATTTTGTCTATCTTCTAGTCTTAATATGGAAGGACCTAGGTAGAGGTATGTTTGTTATAAGTATAACGCACTTGGTAGATCACTTATACTCATGTTCATGCTATTAACCTTTGATTTTGAAATAAAATGGGAAGTAGTTACATTATAAAGGGTTATGAAAATGTGACTTTAAGTGATTAATAGATGAGAGTACCCACTTTCTAAACAATCCTTAAACCGGAGCTAATATTGATTAAAATAACATGTCATTTAAGTTATAAGTTGGTGAATTGTGCTACTCGTACAAAATAAAGCTCCAAACTGAATTTTTTTTAGTTAGACTACAATTACTTGGAATTTTATTCAAATAAAATTGTGATTAAAAAACTAAAGTTGAAAAGGTTATGTTCTTTGGAATAGTATATATTTAGTGGCAAAGTGATAAAATCTCTGTGATCATAAAATTTATCTTTATTTCTAACCTTTTATTTCCCCTTTTATAATGTACATAAAATTGAGTTTTCTTTAGTATTCAGATCATAAAATTTTATACTTATAATTTGAACTAACGAATTAAATTAAAAAATTAATTATATTGTGAATTGATAATTTATTAAAATTAGACATACATATATGATTGATTTATAAATTTTACAAAATTATGAAACGTTATTATTTTGTTTTTCTTAGGTAAATTATGAAATTAAATAAGATTATATTTATTAAATTAAAGCAATAAAATCAGATGAGGAAAACACGATGGGTTTTGCAAGTGGTATAAAGCCCAAGTAAGGCACGTCCAATCCAATTCCTCGCACTCAAACGGGTCAAAACTTAAATCCCAATTCCAATAATAATTAATAAGGCTCAAAATCCACAACTAATACAAGCAGCTCTTGTTCCTCCCCAGTCCTCCCCAACCGCAAGCATTCAAACAAAGCATCAGCAAACGCACAGACCAACCAATTCACCAATCACCAATCAAAAGTGAAGAAGGATGGACCTTTGGCTTTGGATCGAGGAATTTAGTTTCGTAGGACAAGAAACAAAATTCAATCAAATCAAATTGTAAATATATTAATGTTAATGTTATTAACTTCTTGACTTTCAAGATATCTTTAGACCCGGAAAGCAATAGAAATCGGGTAAACAGAGAAAACAATTTAAGAACAATTCTCTTCTTCTCGTTCTCTCTCTATCTCTCGGCCCCCCCATTTTACAAACCCTAATTCCGCTCCATTCCGGTTCTGAATCGGAGTCTATGGAGTCCAATTCCGGAGGAGAAACCCCCCAGAAACCCAACAAGGGCGTCGGAAATTCCAACGAAGGAACTAGTAAGCCTAAGCGTCAGATGAAGACTCCCTTCCAACTCGAAACCCTACAGAAGGCTTATGAAAGTCCGTACGCTTACAATCTTTATTGCTTGTTTCTATGCCTTGTTATGTGCGGGAATGCCAATTCTATTAGTTTCTGTTGATTCTTAGTCCGATCTGCTTTTGTTTTTCTATTTCTTTTATGTTGGTTTCGGGGATTTTTCTTTTTTCTTTTTAAAATTTTCCTCTTCCTTAATTAATTCGTATGATTTTCATTTCTCCTCCTTGGCAAATTTTCACGCATTGTCATTGTCTATCTTTATCTAGGTATACGATTGTGGGTATGCGTGTGGAGTGTGTATAAGCTTTTGGTTTGTTGTTATGTTTGTTGATATGATTATTTCTTGATTGTTTGGACAGCGGAGACATACCCATCTGAGGCAATGAGGGCTGAATTATCTGAAAAGTTGGGCCTCACAGATAGGCAGTTGCAGATGTGGTTTTGTCATAGGAGGTTGAAGGACAAGAAGGAGACTCCTGCGAAGAAACCACGAAAAACTGCACCTTTGATGGAGTCTCCAGTGGGTGAGCATAGGGCTGCATGCCCTGAGAATGGCAGTGATTATGGGTCAGGCTCTGGTTCTGGATCGGGCTCAGGTTCGGGTTCAGGTTCTAGTCCATTTATGGAGCCAAGGAAGATGATAGTTGATGATGCGCCAATAATGAGGAGGTACTATGAGTCATCACCACAGTCAGCAATGGAGCTTAGAGCTATTGCCTGTGTTGAGGCACAGTTGGGTGAGCCGTTAAGGGAAGATGGGCCAATTCTTGGAATGGAGTTTGATCCATTGCCACCTGACGCTTTTGGGGCACCATTAGGTATATGCGGTTTTATTTACTCAACATCATCTGGTGGTTGTTCATAGATGGATAACTCAGGTGTATTGGTAATGCATGTTTTGTTCTTCCTATGTTTTCCACGTACACCTACTGGATAGGAATTGGTGATCTCTCTGGTTGTCTTTACTTTACGGCATAGTTGGTCGCTTTTGACTGGTCAATAATATAATGGTTTTGTCACATAATGTTTTGATACCAGATTTACAACAGTGGGACTAATAACCCATAGAGATCTAAAATGGTGTTCATTAACAAGAGCAAGAGAAGATCTTCCTTAATACTCGTGTCTTTGAATTTCTTGTTTTTAATCTAAAAAAGTTGGACCACTAGTGGGGAATATGCTTATATGTGAAGTGTATAGTTTGCTCTCTACATTATGCTCTATATAAAGATTTATCTGTTAACACTATGTTATCTCATTTACATGATCAATGGCAGAGCAGCAGAAGCGGTCGGGCTATCCCTACGAGGGTAAAGCATATGAGCGGCATGATTCTAAACCAAGCAAAGTTAGTTTATTTAATTTGCCACTTCCATCTTTGGCTTTCTATTAGTTTCTTTCCTGATGCGTCAAGCTTTTACTTCTGTAATGTTTTATGGTTGAATCATCCCTTTATGTCCAATAGCTTGACCAAGAATTAGCTATCATTGGCAAAAGTAGAATCTGAATCTGGATTATTCATTGAAGTTGGAAATAATTGAAAGTTTTGGGAGCCAGGGTCAGTAGTTTGGAGGATCTTTCTTGAGCTTATATAACACTAGTGAAGTTAGTCCGTTTCTCTGATACCATAATTAGTTTTTAGTTCCATTTCTTTGGTACCATTATTAGTCTTCATCTCCTTTATTTTGGTGATAAGTCCTTGAGTTCTTTTTTGATATCTATAATTTTAACCCCTATGATTATTTTCGTCATTGAACTTTTCATTTTGATGTAAGGTAGTTTTAGTATGGTAAGAGCTCTAGTAAAGTTGAGCCTGGAACAAAGAAATGATCTAAGAACAAAAAGATTCCGAATATGCAATAAAACACAAATGTCCTTGTCCATTGAATTGCTTGATGCCAAATCTGCCCTGTACAGGGTACATCTACGAAGACAGTGGGAATCTGTCTACCTACAACTCTCTTTGCTCTATACCCAAAATTATCCTTCCATCTCTAAAATTTTTATGATTAGAAGTTCCTTTTCCAACTACTTACTGTAGGTGTCTTTAATAATATCATTAGTCTAAATAGATGCTTTCTCTAGTTTTTATACTTTCCATGCAGAGAATAATTTGTGTATTTCTATTTTTAACTGTTTATAATAGACTTCTCATCAACTTACTGCCAATAGAGAAGAAGATCATATCATCTCCAGTGCTATTCTTTGTTGTGAAACCATAAACTCATTGCTTTTTAAAAAAAAAATCTTTGTTAGGCCTCTGCAAGAGCTCTTCATGAATACCAGCTTCTCCAGGAACCATCCAATATTAAATCTGATGTGTATGGACAGCTTTCTCAGTCTCCTTATGCGGGTTTGGCTGTTGATAATTTACGGGCTAGACCTTCACCATTTATACATGGAGATGAACCTTTATCCAGGGGACATGGTGTGCAAGGTCAAATATCTCGCACTCGTTTGTTGCCTCAACAAGAACAGAATGAGCATGTACTTTTATCACCTCATAGGGATGATGACAGTATCCTGCAGTGTGAATTGTATGCAAACCGTATCTTAGATGCCCATGCTATCACTAATCCTGTTGTGGGAGTAGACAACCTAGTTGTCTATCCTGATCGACAAGCCTTGCAAATTGATTCTGATCTGCGGATGGAAAGAAAACGTAAAGTATGTACTTAGAATTGATTGTAGATCTTATTCTTTTCTTTGCTCTTTTTCCTTTTGTTTTTTAAAATTTGATTGCGAGTGGTAACTTTTATAATTTATCACTTCTAGAGTGATGACGCTCGAATTGCTAGGGAAGTTGAAGCTCATGAGAATCGAATCCGCAAAGAACTTGAGAAACAAGATATTCTGAGGCGGAAGGTATATTCTTATTTACTTCTATCAGATTCTACCTGGTGCATAGATCATCAATTGATCCTAACTTTTGGGTCTTTGTCCCTTAGAATGAAGAGAGAATGAGGAGAGAAATTGAGAAACAGGACCGCGAAAGGCGAAAGGAAGAAGAGAGGTTGTTGCGTGAAAGACAGCGGGAGGAAGAGAGACTTCTGCGTGAGCAGAGACGTGAACTTGAGAGAAGGGAAAAGTTTTTGCAGAAAGAGTATCTAAGAGTCAGTGGAAAAACTGCCTAATGGCTGTATTACCCAGTTTTACTTCTGAAATTGAAAGTTTTGCTGACCTTCTATCTAATTTTGTTTGTTCTAAAGGCTGAGAAGAGGAGGCAAAAGGAAGAGCTTCGTAGGGAAAGAGAAGCAGAGAAGCGCAAAGCTGCTATTGAGAAGGCTACTGCGCGCAAAATTGCAAAAGAATCTTTGGACCTTATAGAGGATGAACAACTGGAGCTAATGGAATTAGCTGCTACTAGCAAGGGATTGCCTTCCATAGTTCACCTTGATTATGATACCATGCAAAACCTTGACTTGTTCAGAGGTACTGGACTCTAATGACAGTTAGATAACATTAACTAGTTTTTTTTCCCCCCTAAAACACACTTTATGGTTGCAAATTCTATGCCAAATGGTCTGGCTTCAATAACCTTGGTTTAGTTGTCCATAGACATCCTTAGTACTTGGGCAAAGGCGTAGTACTTCATTTCCTTGTGCTTCCGTTTCATGCCAGTCGTATGATACGTAATTGTGGCATGGTTCTAGGCCTTATTCTAAAGTGAAGAAATTTGCTAAATGATCGGAAAACAAATACTGCACAAGATATTCTGTAGTTTAGAGGTACCGCCAGTCTTTGTTGACAATTTTTCCCTTTCTGTTAAGGATCTTCTCTTATAATGCTACTGTTTTAGAAGTCTTTACATGGAAATAAGCTTATCAGAGAACATTTCTTTATGATTATCATGTGGGAGATATGGATACATCGCAGTTTTTTAAAGAGTGAATCACGACAAACTTTTTGATTATTATCAGAATGGAAGTTTAATCTCTTAGTCAGAGTTCCTTTGTTTAACTTAATACCTACATTAAAAGGCATGATAACCTAGTGTGATAATATGCAACTTTATTTGGAAAATGCAACTCCTTTGGAAGTTGATTCCTATCTTTCTTGTTTGGACTTTGAGTGCTACCCTCACCAATATTTCTCTGCTAACACATCCTTTCTGCTTTTAGATTCTTTGAGCTCATTCCCACCTGACTCTGTGAAACTGAGGAAGCCGTTTGCTATTCAACCATGGATGGACTCAGAAGAAAATGTTGGGAACCTGTTGATGGTATGAACTGAGATCATCTTTATTTCTTTCTTTTCTGTACCTTATTTGTTTGCTTGACTAGAGAGTGCTTCAGATAATTGAAGAAGTGCTCTGATGGACAAGCTTTAGTGCATATATTCTTAAGGGTTTGCCGAATCAAACCCATACTAACGTGTGCAATTGTTGGGGTAGGTTTGCTGAATCAAACTCATACTAACGTGTGCAATGCTTGGGATTTGGTTGTGCTATTATGTGAAAATTTTAAACTTTTCTGTCATTTTTGTTCATTGTATCAGTTTGAAGACACGAATAGTTAATGGGATAATTTTGGGTGTGAAAAGCTTCATTTGTCTTTTCCAGGTTTGGAGATTTTTTATAACGTTTGCGGACATTCTTGGCTTATGGCCTTTTACACTCGATGAGTTTGTTCAAGCTTTTCATGACTATGTGAGTTTTGTTTTACTTCTTTTCTCTTTTTATGATTCAAATTATTGCTTCTGGCAGTTGAGATTTTCATATTTTGGCTTTAGGATTCAAGGTTATTGGGCGAGATACATGTTACTTTGCTGAAATTAATAATAAAAGATATTGAAGATGTAGCTAGAACACCATCTTCTGGTTTAGGAACAAATCAATATACTGCAGCCAATCCTGAAGGTGGACATCCGCAGATTGTCCAAGGGGTAATCCCTGTAATACTGTATTTTTATTATTCCATCTTTTAGAGGTTCATATTGATTCATGTAATGAACATTTTCTATAATAAATCAGGCATATATGTGGGGCTTTGACATACGCAACTGGCAACGGCACTTGAATCCACTTACGTGGCCTGAAATATTTCGACAATTGGCATTGTCTGCAGGATTTGGACCGCTCTTGAAGAAAAGAAGTTCAACATGGACATACTTTGGTGATAATGATGAGGTTTTAATTTAATTTATCCCTGTCAAAGCATAGGAGTAACAAGCATATTATTGTGGTTATGAATAATAAAGCATGGAATTTGGTATGCAGGAACTTAAATTAGCTGGAACCTTAGATCTAAATTGAGGATATGAGTAGATTTTTTCATGTAGCATTCCAAGTTACTATTATTTCCTTTCTGCCTACAATCTCAGGGATTTGTCAGATAAATGCACCAGTAGTTTTACTTACTTTTAGAGAAAAAAAGTTTCTGGTTTAGATCGATGGGTAATGTCATTTACTATTAACTGGGATTCATTTGAAACAAATTTATAGACACAAAAGCAGTTAGAATTTTGACTGATTTGAACCTCAATCTTTTATGGCTGACCTCTACTCTGATTGCTAATGATTTCTAGTTTTGGTAGGAAATTATATTTATCAAGATCTGCTGTGATGTCCAATTAGGGTAGAGGATGAAGATGCTGTTCGAGCTATTTAAGGCTCAGATACCATAGTTTTCTACTTGTCAAATATGTGTGTTTTGATTGGCGAGTTCTTCTAGGATGGTTTAAATGTTATCATAATCATTAACAGTGATGAAAAAAGAGACATTATTTAGTGTCTGCTATTGATTTGAACAAATACGGTAAGCACAGATTCCTATGATCTATCTTTGTTATGAGTTTTCTGAATTCTTTACTTGTTGCAGGGTAAGAGCTGTGGAGATGTAATTTCAACTCTGCGCAATGGATCAGCAGCTGAAAGTGCATTTGCATTAATGCGAGAGAAGGGTTTATTACTTCCTCGCAGATCTAGGCATCGATTGACACCTGGAACTGTTAAATTTGCTGCTTTTCATGTTCTGTCACTTGAGGGAAGCAAGGGGTTAACAGTGCTTGAGCTTGCAGACAAGATACAGGTTACATTCATTCTGTTTCCTAAATATTAGTGCCCTTTCCTTTTTTCTATTTGTTTGTGACTTCAGAAGGCACCCCTTTACCGATTTGCATTTCATGATTTCATTGTTGCACTATATAGAAATCTGGACTTCGGGACCTGACAACCAGCAAAACTCCAGAGGCATCTATATCTGTTGCATTGACAAGGGACCAAAAACTTTTCGAAAGAATTGCTCCTTCAACATATTGTGTTCGGGCTGCTTACAGGAAGGATCCTGAAGATGCTGAGGCAGTACTTTCTGCAGCCAGGAAGAAAATTCGTGTGTTTGAAAATGGGTTTTTGGGTGGAGAAGATGCTGATGATGTTGAGAGAGATGAAGACTCTGAAGTTGACGTTGACGAGGATCCTGAAGTAGATGATTTAGCTACTCCATTAAATGCCAACAGAAGCGCGGATCCTTCTAATGAAGTTAACACATATTCAGCTAGTGGAAAAGATAACGACTGTGGTGATGTTTCATTACCAGTGCAAACAGAATCTGAGAAAGAATTATTATCTTTCCCTTTGAATGTTCCAAAGGATGCAAAGACTCCAAGCATTGTTGAACAAAGTGGCGCTCGGGAAGATAGAAGGGCCAGTAATTTTGAGCAAGAAGATATTGAGATTGATGAAAGCAAGTCAGGTGAATCATGGGTTCAAGGACTCACAGAAGGGGATTATTCGCATCTCAGTGTTGAGGAGCGTCTTAATGCCCTTGTTGTCTTGGTCGGTATTGCAAATGAAGGGAATTCTATACGTGCTGTTCTCGAGGTTAACATTCTTTCTCGTTTTATCATCTTTAAGTTCTTTTCCCCTTTTTCTTTTGTCTTGATAGAAACTTTTGCAGGACCGTATGGAAGCCGCAAATGCAATTAAAAAGCAAATGTGGGCTGAGGCACAGTTGGATAGAAGTCGCCTGAAAGAAGATATTATCAGTAAATTCGATCTTCCACCTTTTACTGGGGGCAAAATTGACATTCAAGTTACTAATTCTGCTGTTGAGGGCAGCCAAAGCCCATTGCCAGTTGGCTATAGAATTAACAAGGAGACGTCTCCGAGCACTGCTGATGACCAAAAGCCCCTGGTTGCATCAGAGAATACACAAAATCTACTAAATGGTACTCCAAATGAGAAGTCTCTGATTGTTCTAGATCCTTCCAGTAACCTGGATAACTTATCAATTCAGCAATATGGAAATACTTCAAAAAGGTCACGCTCACAATTGAAAGCCTATATTACCCACATAGCAGAAGAAACATATATATATAGATCTTTGCCTCTGGGCCGAGATCGGAGACGTAATAGGTACTGGCAGTTTGTTGCATCTGCTTCACGAAATGATCCTTGTGCTGGTAGAATCTTTGTTGAACTGCATGATGGCAAGTGGAGAATCATCGACTCAGAAGAGGTAATATTTGTGTTTAATATTTTTATTTGTGTTGTTTAGTTGTAATGATTGGTAACAATTTCCTTAATTGAGATCACTAAATATTGTTTGCCTTTTTTTCTTTTTCTCTGGCTTGTAACATAAGTATCGGGTTACAAGATTGTTGCTTTATTATTGTGCTGTGTGTCCTTTATCAACATAATACTTGAGCCATTCTATGCAGGCCTTTGACACCCTTTTGTCATCTTTGGATGCTCGTGGGCTTAGGGAATCCCATCTGCGTATAATGTTGCAAAAGATTGAAACTTCCTTCAAAGAAAATGTCTGTAGGAACTTAAGATCTGAAAACACTGCATGTCGAAGTGGAACTACTGTTGAAAATGAAGTTGCTGAAATAGATTCTAGTCCAAATAGTTCAGCTGGTATTGACAGTCCTAGCAGTATTGTCTGTAATACAAGCGTAGATGCTCTGGATACTTCTTCCTTGTTCAGAATTGAGCTTGGAAAAAATGAGATGGAGAAGAAGGGTGCTTTGAAAAGGTATCATGATTTCCAGAACTGGATGTGGAAAGAATGCTTTAGTCCTTCAACATTATGTGCCATGAAATGCGAAAACAAAAGGTGTCCTCTGCTGCTGGAAACTTGTGAATTTTGTCTAACCACTTATTTTTCAGAGTATCCCCACTGCCCTTGTCATCAGAATTCTAGGATTACTGACAAGACCTTTGGGTCTTTAGAACATAAAACTACATGGGGAGAGAGGCGATTGGGTACTTCAGATGTAAATAGCTGCAGATCTTCTCTACCTCTGGGAATTAGTTTGCTGAAGGCCCTGTTGGCTATGGTTGAGGTGGAATACCTTCTATTTTGTATCCCTTTTCCTTTTTCTCAATTGTTGCATCATGGCACTGGTATGTTATATTTGGGGATCACAGTGATGATTTATATGAACTTCTGAATTGGCAGGCTTCTGTTCCTCCAGAAGCTCTTCAGCCATTTTGGGTGGAGAATTACCGAAGGAGCTGGAGTATGAAGTTGAGTATCTCGTCTTCAGCGGAGGAAATCCTACAGGTTTGTATCATA
Organism: Erythroxylum baracoense; assembly: GCA_025629805.1. NCBI lineage: Eukaryota > Viridiplantae > Streptophyta > Magnoliopsida > Malpighiales > Erythroxylaceae > Erythroxylum > Erythroxylum baracoense. The sequence goes on from JAOTAY010000002.1 coordinate 22,291,450, forward strand.
GCCCATAGTTTGATAATTTACTAGTTTAACATCAAGCAATATGATAATTTGGTTGCTCATAACATTAATATGTAGATATTGATCTAACTGTTCATCCCTTTCATGCTTTCATCAATCTAAATGATTGTTGACTGATCATGTATTGACAGGAAGGTTATCATGGTGTAGACCTATGAGGACTGAAGTTGCTTTTCTTTGTGCACTCTGTCGGTTAACTACACTGCTCATTTAACTCTGTAATTTCAGATTTTAACTGCATTGGAGAATTCCATAAAGCGCGATTTTCTGTCATCAAAGTTTGAGATGACAAAGGAACTGCTAAGCACTTCTGCTTCGCCCAAGAATCCACTGCTTGATTCGGCTGCTCTGGAATCAGTTCCTGTGCTTCCATGGATACCAAAAACTTCTGCTGCTGTGGCTTTGAGGCTTTTTGAGCTAGATTACTCTGTTATTTACGTGCCAGATGAGAAAACTGACCCCTTTGATGACAAGCCTGTCAAAGTATGTTTTCAAGTCCTGCAATCTATTCGTTTTGCTTCTGTTAATTTTCTGTTTCCTTCAATGTTAGTCTTCGTGGTCTAGTTTTACTATTTGTTTCAAGCATATGTAGATGATAAATAAAATTCCAGAAGCGCTCTTTAGTTGTCTAGAAAACACTTCACATTATTAGTAATACTTTTCTTTACCCTTTTTGCTGGTGATGGCAATATTGTTTTACATCTACAAACACCTTAAAAATACCTTGAAAGGAGAAAAGTGTGGGTTGTACTTTTGGTTGGCTTGAGTATTGTTTGATATATTGTTTGCTAATGGGGGCTTTAAAGTTTTAAAGTGATTGGCTAACTTAAATTCCTTGTGCAGAAGTTTCCTTCTAGATACTCTCCTCTCAGGAATAAAGAAGTTGAAATGAAAGTGTTGAAGCAAGAAGAACGATTTAAAGAAGAAAACTTCACCGATCTGCGTGGTAGACGCAGTAACTACCGTCGTGGAAGGACAAGCCGTGACCAAGCAGCTGGGACAAGGGGTCAAAAAAAGTCTCCTGCCTTAAAAGCTGATACTGCCAGGTACAATGGTCGTGAGCTTGGAAGTTCAAATCAAGGATTAAAACAACAGGGAAGAAGAACTAATATGCAAGTATCCAGCCGAGGTCGTCGGACAGTTAGGAAAAGGAGAGGAGAGAAGATGATTGCCGAGGAGGCATTGATTAGTTCTGTGAAGGATAAAATTAGCTCTAGGAAGCATAGTGGATCATTGAGAAACTTGGTTGAGGAAGAATGGGGTTTTGAAAAAGGCAGGATGGATATGGAAAGTATTGATAATAGCAACAGTATTGAAGCAGCGGAATCTGATGACAATGTAGAGGCAGAGGAATATGAGCAGGTAAACTGGGAACAGGATTTAGAAGGTACCTCCAGTAGGTGGAATGGAAATTTGATGGATGTAAGTGATGATGATGCCATTGCTTCAGCCGATGAAAATGGCATTGAGGATCTTAGAGTAGACGATATTAGGGATGAAGATTCAGAGCCAGACATGGAAATGAGCGATGGCTCAGATGACGTGGCCAACAAAATCAGAAACAACGACGTCACAGATTCAGAAGTTTCGGATGAGTATAGTGACTGATGTATACTTGATCGATAGTCCTCTGGTGGTGACCCTTGTGTGAGCAACTCTTTTAAGTTTTTTTATCTGGCAACTTCACTTAGCGATTGTGGGGCAAATATGGTGATGTCTATTACATTCTGTGGTCAACACATTGACTAGAAAGAGGAGGTACATACTTGAGTGGGTATGCTTCGGGATCACATTGTTTACATTGAGCAGTTGGGCCAGAAGCATGGTGGGCGAAGTTTTGCCCGAATCATTAATATTAGCATTTTCTTCTGTAATTGGATATTATCAATAATGAAACGGATAGTTATGCTGTAGTCCACTCATTCGTGGGATTTATTTTATCATTCTGGGGAAAATCTGGCTAAGAAAATTGCACCTGCTCGCATGTACAACAATTACCATCTTTTATCGTCTTATATCAATCAAATTTTAATGTCTTGTATTTCCCCTCTCTGCTGTAGCTAGCAATGATCAAAGAAGACCAATCTCCTCTTCTTCCCGTTGAAATTTATTAGCGGTGCTCAAAAACTTCAAGAAGCAACAGATCTCGAACTGCTCTTAGATGAGAATTAGATCCCGATGTTAAAAGGATCCCAATTAGCAGTGGTGCGGCAGCAGCTCTCTTGACGTTATGTGCTTGAAAGTAAGAATACAACGCTAGAAATAAAATGCCTTATGAATTGATTCTCATCATACAATTATGCATAATATAAGTAAGTATACATAAAACATGATTTTAGCTAACCTTAATTTAAACACATGGGATATACAAATTCTATCTAATCTGAATTTTAACATTTCCCCTTTTCAAACTGAAGATCGGATGGTAAATGCCAACTTGAGTTTGATAACTAAATCTTGAAAAAGGGGTGGAAGATGTGCTTTGATAAATATGTCAGTTATTTGGTTCGTCAAGGAGATGGGAATAAGATGTATATAGTGCCTTGAGTAATATAATGACGTATAAAGTGACAACCAATTTCAAGGTGTTTGGTCCATTCGTAAAAAATGTCATTATCAACAATTTGCATCATAACCATAACTATCATAACCATAGTAATCCTGATGTAGGATTAGCAAGAGCACGATATTTAGATTCAATACTAGAGTGAACAATGACAATTTGCTTTGTTCTATGCCAAGCGATCAAAGAATCTCCCAAAAAGAAATAATAACCAGTGGTAGAACGATGATCTATTGGATCACCAACCTAGTCAGCATTAAAATAACCAAATAATACCAAACAGGAGGTAGTGGAGAAGTGTAATCTATATAAAAAAAAGGCTTCCTTACAAAGGATCTAAATAATGATAAAAAAAAGATGAGCGAGGGGTAGACATAAACTGACTTAGATGAATAACATATGAGATATCAGTTTGAGTACTAATGATATAGATAAGACTACCAATAAGTTATCAATATAAAGTAAGGTCATCAACAGGAGTAAACTTGCAATTATTTTCCAAAGGAGTTGACACATTTTTATTGTCAATGATGCCAGCATGAGAAAGTGAGATGTATATTTGTCTCAAAAGAGATTACAACATTAAGAAGTAGGAAACTTAAAGCCCAAAAAAGTAGTTAAGAGAACCTAGACTCTTCATTTCAAAATGTTGACTAAGGTAATGCTCTAATTTTGAAATACCAAAGCCATCATCACATGTTATTATCATATCATTGACATAAATTAATAGAAGAACAATCTCCCAGTCAGTTAATCGAATGAATAGTGTAGAATCATGCAAGCAAGAAATTAATCGAAATTGAATAAGGGTGAAGCTGAATTTTTCAAACCAAGCCCTAAGAGCTTGTTTGAATCCCTAAAGGCTCACCGAAGCCTACAAACTTTATATAGAGAAATGCTATCTTAGAGGAGGATGCATGTAAACCTCTTCCAACAAATCACCATGAAGAAATGTATTTTTGACATCCCTATGAAAAAGTTTCACTTTCCAACTCTAATAATAACTAATAGACTATGAATAGAGGTTAATCGAGCCATAGGAGCAAATATTTCTTCATAATCAATGTCATACTCTTAAGTATAAATGTCATACTCTTTGGTTACTAAAAAAGTTTTGTAACATTCAATAGTGCCATCGGAAGAAGTTTTAATTTGTAAACCCATTTGTAGCCGATAGGTATCTTAATGGGAGGAAGACAAACTAAATCTCATGTATGAGTTTTCTCTAAGACATGGAGTTCTTCAATCGTAGCTTATTAACAAAGAGGGCCAGTACTCAGCTCATGATAAGATTGAGGGTCATAAAGAGTGACAACAGTATAATAACAGTGAAAATTAATAAGATTATGAGGAATTTGTCTTAACCGAGTGGATTGACAAGAGTGGTATCAAGTGTAGGTATAGGCACAAGATCATCAATTGGTGCAAATTTAGTAGGAGTACTTAAGTTAGGGCTAATATCAAGTACATTAGAGTTACCTGTATCAGAATTTGGAAACAACTAAACATACGTATCAGTAAAGAACAAAGATTCAGTGGTGACATAGTGATGAAATTTGGAAAGAGAAGAGAACATGATATTTTCCCACAAGGTAACTTGACAAAAAATGTGTAATATATTTGAAATAGGATCCCAATAGTGATACCTTATGTATTTTATCCCATAAATAAGGAAACAATATAGGCAAGCATAAGGTTTCAATTTTGTGTGTTCATGAGATTGAAAAAGAACAAAACAAGCAAAACCAAAGGGTTGTATCTTATCAAACAACTTTTTAATAGAGGATAAATTATGAAGAAACAGGATGGGAATTTGACTTATGGTATAGACAATAGTAAGAGTTTCTTCTCCCTAAATTTTTTTATATATGAGGTAGAAAGAGGAAAAGTTCAAATAAAATCAAGAATAAAGCGATGTTTATTGTTTAGTTCATCCATTCCATTGGGAAGTGTGACAATATGAATCTTGAACAACGGTGCCTTGTTGATTAGGAAATTGAAGTGAAGAAGAATCTTGATAATCCATAACATTGTTTGTACAAATAAAAAATTGAGTTTTAATCATGGTGACAAATGTGATATAAATTTGTGACAACTCATATCGATGTTTTAGAAAATAGATCTAAGTGAATCTAAACCAATCATAATAAATAATACATAGTAATGAAATCAATTGACTAAAAAAATAGGAGAAGGACCCCAAATGTCATAATGAATCAAGTTAAATAGATTATCAGAAATAGAATCATTATTATTAAAAGACACAACAGATTGTTTTGCAAGTTGACAATCTAAATGTTTAAATGACTCAAACTTTATAAAACCCAAAAGTCCATAAGAAATTAAAGACTAAAATTTATTAGCTAAAGTATGACTAAGTCGCATTTGCCATTGGTGAATGGAGGAAGTGGTAGTTGTAGCTACAAACTCATATTTTGAAGGATGATGAAGAGAGTTAAACTCAAATAATTGGCCCATCCTGTAATATGTCCTAAGAATTTGACATATTTTTGGATCATATACCTAATAACTATAAGGAAAAAAGTTGACATTTAGTCCTACTTCACATAACTGACCAATAAAAATAAGATTTAGTTAAGTTAGAAATATAGTAGGTGTTGGGAAGATTAAGATTGGAGGTAGATGTATGACCAATATAGGTAATGCTCATTTTGGTATCATTTGCTTTATAAATTGATGGTAAGGAAGAAATAGGTTTTTACAGAGGATAAGAGTTTAATATTAGTAGTTGGTTCAGCCGGATTCTGACGAGGCTGCACGTTGCCATTCGGATCCATGGAGACAACTGTTGGACACAAGAATTCTGGCTTAAGGATTCCTGCAAAACAAAGAAGGCACGTCGG
>JAOTAY010000002.1:22304897-22322785 GCA_025629805.1 Erythroxylum baracoense
ATTCACAATAATTATAAAAGTAGAAATAAATAAAATAACTAATTAAAAAACTTTGAAAAAAAGGGCAGAAAGAGAGGTAGGAGGGAGGGAGAGAGATTTTAAAAAATTTTGAAATTTTTGCAAAAAAAGTCCCCCAATTTTTTAAAATTTCTGGTATCGACCGGTATTTAACCGGTATTTTCAATACTACCGGTACCAGCCGGTACCAATTGGTATTGGCCAATACCGACCAGTATTTACATCCGGTACCGTAACTTATATATCGGTACCGGTTTTGATCCGATACTGTACGTATCAGCCGGTATCGGCCGGTACATACTGGTATTCATAACAAGGGTTTATTGATTGTTTTTATTATTTAAACATTGTGATTTTATATTTTATAATTTTAATATTTTTATTTATTTGTCATCATTTATTTATAACATACTTCTATAATATTTTTTATAATTTTAAAATAAAATTATTATTTACAATGCAATGGTACTGATCCAAGTTAGAAAATATTGCAAAAATTTTTTGGCAATCAATACTTATTTGTTTATTAAAATTAGAAAATTAACATAAATTTGCAGATTAAAAATTTTACGAGTAAAGTAAAACAGATATATTTTAAATATAAAAATATTTTAAATTAGTTACTATGTTTAAAAATTAAATATTATTATGTTAATTTTAATAATAGAATTATCAATTAAACTTTGAATATTTTTAAAATTTTTAATTAAAAAGTTTTAAAAATTAAAATTATTATATAAATAAAAATTTAAATAATATTACATATGAACGAATATCACTCTATGCTAAAATTGATATAATTTGTATTCGTAATTTTATTTAAAACTTAACTTTTATACTAAAAGTTTAGTGACTATTTTTATTCTTTAAACATTGTGATTATATTTATTTTTGTCTAATTTATTTTGTAAATATTTTATTTATTTATAACATAAACCTATAAATTTAAAGTTTTCATATATATATATATATATATATATATATATATTAAATAATATAATATAATATAATTATTAAATTAAAGAAAATAATGTTTTTTAATAAAATTACATGTATTTTTAGAAGTCCCGAGATTCTCTCGAGTTGCGAAACTGAAAACGCCGATGACGCTGCATGTGATTAGTTATTAGGCTTACAACGACCGCGAACATGGCCGCGCTCAACTGTACACCTCCGTATCTTATGATTGACTTTGATTTGCTACAAGTGCAAGCAAGCAAAGAGCTGCTCAAGTGTCATAAAACTACTACTGCTAGCTCTCCCTCTCCCCATTCTCTTCTCTCTTTCCAAATACAAAATTCTTCAATGGCATTGCCTCTCCACATCCAACCAGTTGTAATTCCATTTTCATTTTCATCTCCTAGACCTAGAAACTCCTCTTCCAATTCCATCCTCTACAATGCCTCCCTTCCTCAGTCTCTTAGGCTCTCCTGCGCCGCTCAACCGCCGCCATTTTCTTCCTCTGTCACCGTCCATACAGACAATCTCTCCGATTCCGCCGCCATTGCCTTCGTCATCCGAGCCCGCAACCGAATCGGACTCCTCCAGGTGATCACTCGGGTCTTCAAGGTCCTCAACCTCCGCGTCGAGAAGGCCACCGTGGAATTCGAGGACGATTTCTTCACGAAAACGTTCTACGTCACCGATTCTCACGGTAAGAGGATCGCCGACCGCAAGAGCCTGGATATGATCCGAAAGGCTTTGATGGATTCGATTGAGGACGGGACCGGAGCCCCGGAAGTCAAGGTGCGACCCACGGGGAGAGGAGTGGTGGTGCGCAGGGTGGGATTGGGTTCCGGCGCTAAGACTGAGAGAATGCTCGGGTTAATGGATCGGTTCTTGAAGAATGACCCGGCTAGCTTGCAAAAGGACATTTTGGACCATGTGGAGTATACTGTTGCTAGATCACGCTTTAGTTTCGATGACTTTGAAGCTTACCAGGTTTCCTCTTAATACAACACTTATAAAAAACACATTACCTTTTTTCTTTTCAAGTTTTGGCGGGAATAGCTGGTTTATGAAAAAATCGATCAACTATTTAAAAAAAAAAGATCTTTTTGAGCCATTGATGCACGCATGGAGCTCAGCCTGCTTGCTTGCTCTAATGTTGTATTGACTACATAGCTCTACTTTTTCAGAAGTGGGACATTTTGGTTAAATTTGTATGTGTAGGCGCTGGCACATAGCGTACGAGACCGGTTGATTGAGCGTTGCCATGATACTCAGATTTATTTAAAGATGAAAGATCCCAAACGCATATATTTCCTCTCGCTCGAGTATCTTATGGGTACTGATTTGTTTGAGTCTCTTTTCCAGCTTCTTCAGTTTCAAACTTATGACTTATCTGATGCTACTGTATAGTTTGCTTGTTGATGGTAGGTTTGGTTTTGTTCCATTCTTTCTGAATTATTAATTAGTAGCTGATGATTTTTTTTTCCTTTTCTATGTGTTTATAACCTGGTAATTGAAGCAATTGGGGATGGCCTTAATTTTTTGCTACCTATTTAGGCCTTCTTTTTAAGACACTTATGTTGAATCACCTTTAATTAGTTCAGATTGGAATTCCAGGTCGTTCCTTGTCAAATAGTGTCATCAACCTTGGAGTTCGGGATCAGTATGCAGAGGCTTTATCACAGCTTGGTTTTGAGTTTGAAGTTGTGGCAGAGCAGGTTAGATTTGATTTATGGTAAATCTTTTTGTCTTCTTTTAAATCATTGTCCAGTGGGATTATAAAGGCATTTAATATAGGCATTGCATGTATTGCAGTTGTCTGAGATGAAAATTTGATTGCATCTATTTGTAAATATCTGTGTTTGGGACATCTATAAACACTACCTTTCATTTATTGGGTGTCAGCATTTAACAACTGATGGAATATCTCAGATTCTCTTGGGGCCTATTCTGGAAAGGTATAGTTAGTAGGTGAATTGGGTTTGTTAAAATTGACGGAGAAACTGTGAATTATAATCTCTGGGATCCTTCTTCCCAGAGTTTTAACTGATTACAGCAGTATTTTATTACAATTAGACTGTATAAATCTGACGATATATTAATTTACTGGAAAACTTGTACATGACTAGTAAGTAAGAACATGAAGAATGGAACTAATTCTGTTTCTGCGTTAGTTAGTCTCGTCCCTTAAAAGTTGGAATTCCAGCATCACTAGAAATTGTCAATTTCATTTTTAAGTTGTAAACATCTCTCTAACCTTATCACTTATGAAAGCTCCTTGTTGTGTAAAAAATCTTTTCCAACAAGATGGATTTTGCTTTTTTTTTAAATTAAAGATTTCATTGATTAGAGATAATTACAGCTAGAATACAAAAGGTCAAGGATAATCCAAAAAGTCTAGATTACAAGGAGTAGTGGTTCCTAGTAATCGTCTACCATAAACAGACTAAGAAATAGCTTGAGATTCATGCAGCATCCTATATTCAGGTGTTTTTTCTTTTTCTATGATGTTTTTAGGAAGGAGATGCTGCTCTTGGAAATGGTGGCCTTGCACGTCTTTCAGCGTGTCAAATGGATTCTCTAGCAACATTGGATTATCCTGCATGGGGGTACTTTTCTATCATGTTTCCGTCATGAGATTGTTATGCAATGGAAGAAATGTCGGATGTTTAAAATATATTTATTCTATAAATCATACAAAGTGTCAAGGTTTATTATCATCTTTGATAAACCATAAGAAAATACTATTCATTTTCTTGGGTAGAGAAGAATATACTCTTTCAAGTGCTTACTTGTCTATAAACTTTCCATTATTTGTTATAAATAAGAGCCTGTAGCACCAAAGGGTACTTGATCTTCAGGCTAGCCAGACTGACTTAAAGGCTAACAATGACTTCATCGAGCATGCTTCTCTGTGAAATCAGTTCACGGAGCTACATTACTTGTATTATCATTTAACTTCCACTTTGCATTTTCAATTACAATAATGCAGATTTAGTAGGATAGTATCACTACGTTAGTGGAGATAAACATTGGGGAATTTTGCTGCTAATGGCTATTGTCTATCTTCACAAATTTGATTTTACTGGGATGCTCCATGGAAATCCATATGTCATAGCAATAGCATTTTGAGCCTAATTGTTAACTTCTTATGCCAGTCCTGAAGTAGAAAACATTTTATGCGTTAAAGCCCCAAAGGTTTTATTATTTTTGTTTTTTAATGTATAAATTGGAGGGTGTATATTAGAATTCAAGGGAATGGGCTTTAAAGTAGATAGCAAAAGTTATTGAAGTTTATAGATGTTCACAAAAATTTTAACCCTTTCTCGCAATTGTGTATTAAAACTAAAACCAAATAAATGAGTACAAGGTCACGAAAAATTTGTCTCAGTCTGATGTGGCAAAATGTATGATTACAATATCCAACAGGTGCTATTCATTATATGTTGCACATCATATTAGTATGTAGAATTTTGTTTGGGCCTAAACAAGTTAGACTAGTTGTTGACAAAGTTTTGGTAAGAATTCGGAAAATTCAAGAAGGTTTAAGATCTGTTAAATGGTTATTCTCCATTCCAAGAGTCTCATTTTTACATGTGCAGCTATGGACTACGCTACCAATATGGGCTGTTCCGCCAGGTCATATTGGATGGTTATCAACATGAACAACCTGATTACTGGTTGAACTTTGGAAATCCTTGGGAGATAGAACGAATCCATGTAACTTATCCTGTGAAGGTTTGGAAGTATTACTTGTTCCTTTATTAGAGCAATTTTGGTTCTTCATTTGACATTGGGTTCTGTGATGTTGTCCTAAACTTTTTATCCAGTCTCAAACTATTTATCTTGGATTGATTAGTTCTATGGAACTGTTGAAGAGGTAGACTTCAATGGAGGGAAACAAAAGGTTTGGGTTCCTGGAGAAACAGTAAGTTGTATATTCCTTTCTTTAATGTTTCACTTGGTCATTCATTAGTCATTGATTTAATTGCTTTTACTTTTTTAGCATCTTTACAAGACATGAAAAAAAATCAAGTACAAGTTTGATGAGCATCCAGAAATTTTACTAAATAAATTGTATTTGAACTCCTAGGTGGAAGCAGTAGCTTACGACAATCCCATCCCTGGTTATGGAACAAGGAACACAATTACTCTTCGCCTCTGGGCTGCTAAACCAAGTGATCAAAACAATATGGTAACTTCTACTAAAGATGAATACCACTCATTTTAGGAAAGCGTGTCGAGATTTATATGTCTAGTTAAAACATATTTACGCATTTGTTGTACCGAAGGAGTTATGTGGAAGAACTGCTATCTGAAAGATGATAAGGTTCTGTGTTCACCAATAAAAACACAGTTAATGAACTTAGCTGGCTTTGGTGGGTCTGATTATTTCTTGAGATATTTTGTAACAACTATTGCCTCTTTTTACAAATTCAATAATCTGGTTCTTAAAGGAGCCTTATCAGCTTCATGTATAGGTTTGCTGCATGGCTCATCCCTCTTTTTGTTACCTCACCTGTTCATGGCCTTGTTGTTTTACTTTAAAACACCTGATATCCCACTTTGAACTTTTTTTTTAATAAATATTGTACAATGTAACGGAAGGTGTTTGGCTTCACTAAGATAAATTGGATACTTTTGGTTTAGGTAAATGGACGACCAGATTATAGATATACAATGCCTTCTTGAAACTTTTAAGCCTTTCCTGAAGGAAATCCTCTCTTTTAGGAGTCTTATAACACAGGTGACTATATCAATGCTGTTGTCGATAGACAGAGGGCGGAAACTATTAGTAGTGTTCTATACCCTGATGATCGTTCGTATCAGGTAAGGCTGTCCCTTCTTCAGAGATGGTCTATTTGTCAATTAAATAGGAATAGTTCGTGAATCTACATTAATTATTAATGATTAGGTAGTCCTCCTTAATCGCCTATTCAGTTGTTGGAATTCATTTTCTAATTCTCAAGTGCTCTTTCCCAGGGAAAGGAACTACGCTTGAAACAACAGTACTTTTTTGTCTCAGCATCACTACAAGACATAATAAGGAGGTATAAAGACACTCACAATAACTTTGATGACTTCCCAGATAAGGTATCCAATCTTAATAAATTCCTTGTATATCAGTGTGTACCAATCACTCACACAACCAATTAAAGGGAAATAAATCTTAAAAACAACTAATACAGAAATAACATTTAATGCATTTGTGCACACAAACCCATACAAAAACACATATAGAGGGAGAGAGCGTCAATATGTAGAATCAATTACTATATGTTGGCTTTTCACCATAAAAAGTGGCAAAACTAAGGCTTGTGTTAAAGATTGCATAGTATGGAGTATATTCCAGAAAACAAAATAATTTTTGATATTGATAAAAATATCTGGTGCAATTCCTGTGCACATGTAGTTATTAGATATGAGATGCTCTGAGGCAAATGGAAAGCACTTACTCACAACTAAGACATCCTTGAAGAATAAATGTAGATAGTGAGTTCTGGGTATTTCACTAACTTTGTACATGTTTTTCTGATTCATGTAGGTTGCTTTGCAGCTAAATGATACTCAGCCATCTCTAGTAATTGCAGAGCTCATGAGAGTGCTGGTTGATGAAGAGAATTTGGTTTGGAGTAAAGCATGGGACGTTGTTTGCAAGGTTTTCTCTTTCACAACTCACACAGTGTCACGTGATAATCTGGAGAAAGTCCCTGTTGATCTATTGGGCAGTCTTCTTCCTCGCCATTTACAAGTGTGTTCTATTATATGCTTTCCAATTCAATTTCTCTAGAATAATATAGTTTCATCATTTTGGTGGTTTAGTATTGGTCCATGGTATATAACTGGTTATGAAGGTATATTAGATAATAACATGTTTAATAAAGTATTCTTATTCTAGTTCAGTTCAATTCTGCAGTAACTATTGAGAATTCAGAAACAAGGTTGGATAATAGATGTTCTGAATTACCTTGAGCCACCTTTGGCAGACAAGGCCTAACTGCAGGACAGCAGGACTGATTTGTGAATCAGCTATTTCTGTTTACCATTAATTTCTGTTTAGAAATTCCCTTTAACAATTTGCAAGATTTTAATGCACGAAACTGTTATCCATTGTGGAATTTAACAAAAAAATTTGTTCTTTCATATTATTGTTTTTCAGATTATATACGACATAAACTTCAAATTCATTGATGATTTGAAGAAGAAAATCGGTACAGACTATGATCGACTTTCTAGGATGTCAGTTGTTGAGGAAGGTGCTGTTAAGGTGTGAAAAACTACTTTTCTTTGTTGGCAAACAGAATCCAAATGGCTTTTCTTCTTCTTTTTTGTTTATCAGGGTCATGATGTGTACATTTAATTTTTATGGCTTAAAAATTTTCCAGTTCTCTCAGTAAACCCATTATTTGCCTCAAGGGTTGTTCTAAATGCTTTTGATCTTTTATTTTGGCTCTCATTTCTGCATTAAATATTGCACTTATGAAATTAATCTTTTATGGACCCTATATTTTCCAAGTTCGGTTTGGCTTTATACTTTCTTGCAAGCAAATGGATTTGCATATTGATTATGGGAGTATCAATTATTAATTTGTACCCCTAACATGTGCTAAACATTACCCTGCAACTCTCATTTAAGGGAAACAAGAAAAAACTTTTGGCTTCACATATAACCTCAATCTTGCAAACATATGGCCTGCTCTATATTTGAAATGATGGGGATGTTAGAAAGATGAATATTCCTTCAATATCCAAATTATGAATTGTTTCTACAGGAGTCACGCTTTTGTATGACCTGGATAGGATTTGTGTTTGAAAATGATTATCTATTTCCTCTCTCCCTTTTCTCATTCTCTCTCCCATCCCATCATAGATATTCTATTACTTTTGCAACTGCATATATTCAATCTTTTGAATTTTATTTGCAAAAGGAAAACATTTCCTCTTTGAGTTGTTTGAACAGTTATTAATTTTTGTAACCTTTACGTGCACTATATGAAATATAATTTTGTAACCTGCTGTATGACAGAGCATTCGAATGGCAAACCTGTCAATTGTTTGCGCACATACTGTGAATGGTGTTTCCAGAGTCCATTGGGAGTTGTTAAAAACAAGAATATTCAAGGTACTTCTTAGCTTTCATTTTCACTTGTATTTGTGATAATTTATGGCAAAAATTGTCTCTTCTCCAAGTACATTTTAAACTTTCTAGCATTTCTTTGCAGGACTTCTATGAGCTATGGCCTCACAAGTTCCACTACAAGACAAATGGAGTGACCCAGGTTGAAATAAATTATGCTACAAAATATTTTCTTCTCACAATTTCTATTGCAGGCGATATGGTGTACCATATCAAGCTGCAGTATGCTTGTCAAGTTTGTTTACGGAATCAGGGCCAGTAATGAACCAGAACTGGTTATTTCTGATTCTATGCCATATAAATATGCTTAGAATAGCTGCTCTAAGTCTGATTTCATAAAGAAGTCCCAAGTAAATGGAAATTGTGACAGTCTTATTTGTAATTTAAACCAGCCAGTTCTGGAAGCTTTCTCAGGGACAGCATTGCCCCACTTGCCCTGTGTGGCTCCAACTTGATTTTAGTTGTATGACCTGTGGTTCTGTGCCTCCTATATTGAGATAGTACTTCTTGTTCCCATTCTTTGGCCTAGCCATTGCTGTTAGTGGACCTGATATGGGACGATTTCTCTATGATATGACTTGACAAAACAAATTATACTAACTGCAGCTGACTTTACTCATTTGCTTTTTGTTGATTTATCGGTTCATTTCTCCTTTGCTTCTCAACTTGAGAATGGAAAGAAGTACTTCTTGCCTTTTGAAGTTTCTACCATCGAGAGCTGTTCATTGGTTGCAACATTTTTCAGCACTATTTAAGGCAACACTAACCTGATAAAATTTGCCTCCAGTCATATTGATTTTCTAACTCCATCCCTGAGCTTTCTTAATGTGGAAGATAAAATTGTCAACAGTCCCGAATATACTCTGATCATTGTCTTTTTTGGTTCAACATATGCAAATTTTTTGTTTTGAAAATAACATCTGCAAACTTTTGCTATCACACATAATTGGTGTCATCAGCAACTCTAAGTTCTTTGATCCATTATTTTGTTGTCTCAGCGTCGTTGGATTGTAGTAAGCAACCCCAACTTGTGTTCTCTTATCTCAAAATGGCTCGGAACGGAAGCTTGGATACGTGAGGTGGACTTATTAGCAGGCCTGCGAGAACATGCAGCAGATGCTGAACTATACCGAGAATGGAAGACGGTAAGTCTTGTTAGTATAATGCTGTTTCTTTGCAAACAATTGTATGGTTAAACTGGTAAAGTTAGGTGCTCTTGTCATTTTACCCCTGTAGGTCAGGTTGGTTAACAAAACGAGGCTTGCAGAATATATTGAAGCAATGAGTGGGATTAAGGTTTGTCATGAAAACATCATCAGAAAATCTCAACTTTCTTGTCCATGTCCCCTTGTTACTTCTTCAGTATATGTCTTGGAATTATCTTACGTAAGCGGCACATTTGTACTTACAGGTCAATGTCAATGCAATGTTTGATGTTCAGATAAAGCGAATTCATGAGTACAAAAGACAGTTTCTCAATATACTTGGGATCATCCACCGATATGACTGTATCAAGGTGAATGGGAAATAACAGAGTAGAAGAGTTTATTGTGTGTGATGAAGAGCCATCTACCATACTTTCCTAGTCTTGTCTAAGTGAAATTATTTAATATTTCTTCCATGGTTTCTTTTGTTGTTATTACCTCTAGCTGGGTCTTCTCACCAGGATGATATGAGCTATAGTAATTATTGTTACTAAAATGGTACCCAACGCAAATTATATTTACACTGGACAGTTAACATTCTGATTCTGAGCAACGTGCTTTCCAAGTTATGTAACATATGTCTGTTTCCTTGAAACAAATATATGTTGCTCTTATTATTCTCACATTGCAGAACATGGAAAAGAATGATAGGAGAAAAGTTGTCCCTCGTGTCTGCATAGTTGGAGGAAAAGCTGCTCCTGGTTATGAAATTGCAAAAAAGGTTATCAAACTTTGCCATGCTGTAGCCAGCAAAATTAACAATGACCCTGATGTTGGAGATCTTTTAAAGCTGGTAAGATTACTGTCTGTGCACATATTCAATGAGTTCAATTTTTCTTTTCTAACAGTGACTATTGGGAGTTATATTGCTGGCATAGGGTTTGCACTTGGTATTGCTAGGCCTAATCAAAATATATCAGTTTGAGCATTTAAAATATAGATCCGATAGGCAATTCCCATTTTCTCCATCCTTTGTCTTCATTCTTGTGTTCTTTCATTGCAGGTCTTTATCCCTGATTATAATGTTTCTGTTGCTGAGTTGGTGATACCAGGTGCTGATCTTTCACAACACATAAGGTCTGTATTGTGTTACACAGGATTTCACAGTTGGACAAAACTTCACTTGAATGTGTCTCCTTCCATCAAAACAGTGAATAACTGATATGCTTCAAGCTAAATGTACTGAGAATATGTGGGTTGTGAAATCATGAGGATTTTTTACGATATACATTACTAGAGCTTAAGACATGATGTTATGGTTATGAAGTTGTGAAAAAATTTGCTGCAAGTTTCTGTCCACTATCAAAGTAATTATCTACAATTATGTTGGTCACTGTATAGACAACTATCCTTTTGGTGGCTCGATACCTTGGGTTAGCAGTTGAAATCAACTTCCTTCTTCAATGAAATGTAGTGCTAGTGATTCTATTATATGTCAAAAGAGAGGGGGTCATAGTCTCATAGTTTCTAGAACAAAACACAGCATCCATGTTTTTCAGTCCAATTTGACTTTTCATATATGTTTAAACACTAGCTTGCTTAATGTTATGTCCTATGATTCTTGTGCAGCACAGCAGGCCACGAGGCATCAGGAACTGGTATTATGAAATTTTTGATGAATGGATGTTTACTTCTAGCTACAGCAGATGGTTCAACTGTTGAAATAATGGAAGAAGTAGGGGCAGAGAACATGGTAAGTCATATGGTTTTCAGGGATAGTGTCTGAGGTGAAACTCATGGCCAATCTCCTGTGCTGTTCTCATATATGGACTAGTCACTAAATGGTTTATAGAAATAGGATGACTGGGAGAATTAATTAACAAAATTGTGCTGCTGGAAATTCCCTATTTTGACTTGGTTAAACGTACTATTGTGGGGTTTCTCCATGTTGGTAAGTTTTAGTGGACTTCTAGAAGATGGTCATGATTTTGGTAGTCCAAATATGAATACTGATCAAGCTTTTAACTGCCTTCATGATTTATCGATGCTTCTTCTAGCAATATTTCAGAATGGCTTTCTGACACTCTACAATTTCTAGTTCTTGTTTGGTGCAAAACTACATGAAGTTCCAGTTTTGCGTGAGAAAGGTCAAAACCTTAAAGTGCCTCTTCAATTTGCTCGTGTCGTAAGGTATGGAGGTGAACAGGGGAAAAAATATAACCTAATGCTCAAGTGAAAGTTTATCTGTTAACTAAATTTCATTTTATCTTACCTCTTTCTCATATCAAGAAAGTATATATTGTTTTGGTCATTTCTTGATCTGCTAACTATTTTGATGAGCAAATTGAAGTCCTAGTTTCAATCTTTGTTTGAGAAAGGGTAAAATTGAAACCATGAGGACCTGTTAGTCTGTATTGCATACAGAAATGCTCTATATTTGAATTGTGTGATGGTGCACGAAGTACAAGAGTTTTGCAAAGATAAAAAAAGATACATTTCTTAAATGTGATGATTGGTGTTGTCTACCATGCTATAAACTGCAGGATGGTTCGAGATGGGTATTTTGGTTTCCAAGAGCATTTCAAGTCACTATGTGACTCAGTGGAGGGTGGGAATGACTTCTACCTCGTGGGCTATGATTTTGAGAGTTATCTAGAGGCACAGGTGCTTATTACAGTTGTTGGTTGTGGGATGTTGTTGACAAGTAGAGAGATATTTGACAGTGTGATAATAATAAACGCAGGCTGCAGCGGATAAAGCATTTGTTGATGAAGAGAAATGGTGTCGGATGAGCATCCTCAGTACTGCTGGATCTGCGAGATTCAGCAGTGATAGAACAATGGAAGAATATGCAGAGAAGACTTGGGGAATCAAGCCCTGTAGATGCCCTTTCTAATACACATACACATACACATTTCACATTATTATTATTGACTTCGACTAATAACGGGGAATATCATAGCCCAGTGCAATGCAATGCAACGATATGAGATATCGATCTTATATGAGTCGTCAGTTCTCATTATGATTTCTTTTCCATAGTGAATGATAAACAGTTTATCAGTAGATGAAAATAAATGATACAGTTTACTTTTCATTCCCTAAATTCAAAAATATCTTGGGAAAATAAATAGAATGCAATTAGAATCTATTACTGGCTTAATTCGTCAGAGTCAAGAGAAGGGATTCAACTCAACTAAGTAACAAAGTGAAATGAACATATATTCAATTCTTATTCAACTTCCGGTAGAGAAACGAAAACCTCTCTCTCATCTCCGTTCGTATTCTATTGACCTCCTGACTCAGCTTCAGAATCAGAGAAATGGGGTTGCTTGTTTACTTTTTACTTCTAGTTCCTGTCATTGCATGGTCCCCGTTGAGCTTCGCATCTCATTCTCACCACCAATGGTCCGATCGCCTGCAACTGATCAGACAAGTGCAGGAGTCCAAGCTTAAAGTCGCTCAATTAGGTATAAATCTTCAGTTTCCCTCTAAATTAACCAACTAATGCTTCGATTATCATCAGTAACCTTTAGAAAGACTTGGAGTAGAATCACAAGTGGATCGTAATGTGCAGAATCAATTCTCGAAGAGATCGCCGAGAATCTGACTGCGAGAAATCACCATCTTGCGGAGCTTGAGAAACGAATTGAGGAGATGGACGCAAGAATAAAGGACCTTCGGTCTTCTTTCTCAAGCTTTAAGGTTCTTCGGCTTCATTGAGTTTACTTAATTGTCTTTTTTATCCATCAGATTTCAGATTTCTATTATCTGTCTAACCTATTTTCTGTAACGTGAATGTTATCCTTCCATACGTATTTGCGTGTTAACTTCAAACATTTTAACAGGCCGAGCCGTTGCCTTCTGGAGAAAAGACTCGTGAACTTGCGGACGAGGTTTGCTTTGCTGTGTTTACGTCCCAATTTCATGTTCCTTCTATTGTTGTCGTCTTGAGTATGATATTGTTAAGTAAGCGACGAGGTATAATTTGCTTCCTTTGTTGCTTGATTTGACTGATTGGAACAGTAGCTTCACAATGTATAGGTACGAGATTTGTGGGCTGTTCTGAGAAAGAACAACTTTGAGCTGCATGTTTTAGAATCTAAAGCAATGGAAGCTGAGGAGAAATTAGAGATGGAAACTTCCCGGGTTGAGCAGGTTATTAACTCAACATTTTTCTTTTCTTATAAATTTTTGTAGATAGTGACAGAGGCCTCTCTAGTTGGTTATATTAAATCTTTTCGGTGGAGGATCTTTGAAGATTTCTGTTATGGCAAGTGGATGGTCTGTTTTTCATGAGCTTTGCATTTAGTATTATAAGCCAATTGCTACTTCATTCTTATCTTTCCCACATTTAGAAGATTCAAAAATATCTGAGCATTGTCTTATGGACATTTCAATATCCTCTTTTCAAGTTGGCTTTCCGAATTCCATAGATCCCACGAAACTGAAAAGAGAGTAGATGGGACCTTAAGAAATGATGATGCAGTAGGCCCTTTTACAATCTAAACGAATTAATTATATTTCATGCAAAAAGTGGCTTCTATTTTTTCTTTCCTTAAATCCTTCATGTACTATGTGCTTAAGCTAGTATCAAAAGTTTCATTGAGGAAGATGCATTACCCAGTGAAATTCTATTTTGCTGCATCCAGATGGCTGACATTGTCACAGAACAGTGGATCCAAATTCGACAGCTCGAGCAAGCTCTGCAACTCAAAGTACTATTACACAAAGCCATAAATGTCTTACCGTTGGTAGAACTAACTGTTGTTGACTTTTTCTTATTGCTGGTCAAATGAGCTTCTAATATTGAAAGCCTCTTTCAATAGCTGCAAGTATTGAAGGACCTAAGGCAGGCCAAGCGCTTAAAATGCACATTTTTGAAGGTGACACGGAGATACACTCTGCTCTACTTTGATCAAATTTTTTTAACATAGTAAAAATTTTTCATGATTCTTCTCTATGCACTGGGGTAAATAGCAATGCAAGTTAAAAACTTATGCATATTGTTCTGACTGAATTCAATTCATTTGTATTTTGCAGGTTATGACTGATCTTTATGGAAAACATATTCAGAAGGCGATTGACCTGTTGGATTCACTTCTGTCAGAGAAAGGATCGTCCAAACTAATCCAATTTCTACATAAGGTGAACAGATTCTATCAAGCAGTAAAAGTGTTCCACCATAAGGTTTGTGAACATTTTCTTACGGAAAAAGATACGGATCCATTATTTTGATAGCTCTCGTGGATATCATAGTCAATATTGTCTTAATTATCGCTTCACACTTTAAATTATGTGATGTCTGCTAGGAGATTTTAAATAATATTAGCCATGATGGTTGTATAAATCACCAAAATGATGGTCATGTAGCTAATTAGTTTTCTTATTATGTACAATTTTAGTTGGACTAGTTCTTAAGCACGTGCTAGGCATGTGGTCAATGCATATTGATGGTTTTTCCCATAAAGCCCCATATTTTAGGCGTGCATATAGATCATTGTACAGTGTTGTTCAATTTGAGGGCTTGTCATCTTCAATGCAGTTGCAAGGTATTGTCAAACAAGAAATGGAAAGTCACAGAGTCACTGCATGTCTTGCCAATAAAGAAGTTGTGTTTTTTGTGGTATGTTGCTTTATTATTGTTAGTTTCTACCACCTCTTTCTCTGATATTTAATCTTCCACCTCATTTTCTGTTATAAATTTTTAAATTTCAGGCTTCTGCTTTGATCATCTTTCCAGTACTGAGTGCTTGGACATTGCTCACATCACAATTGAGATAGTAAAGAACATTTTTTGTATTTAAGAAGGTGATACACTATTTCCTTTTTTGTCTTAAATGTGATACAATGCTGCATCTGGGGAAAAAAGTGTGCCGTGTAAAATTGCAGCCTCGTCTTTGTGCCGGATGGATAAATAGTGGCAGTCGGGTTCGATGTGGAAAAACTCTAACCTCCCCATGCAGCTACTCGAGATCCAAATCAATCATGATGTACTGGTATCTTTATTTTCCCTTTTTTCCCGTTTTGATCTAAAGGGACCCTAGCAGAGCCAAACATTCCTATATTGGCCAAACATTTGAAACCCCAACCTAGTGGAGGATTTTAACTGTATCGCACAAATGGGATTACATACGATATTCGCACGGAAAGATTCAATCGAAAAGCAATATTCTACTATTGATGAAATTTTGGTTCGGGTTGGACTTGGAGATCGGCTAGAATCTCAAAATTTTTTTAAAATAATCTTATTTTAGTTTGTAAATTTAAGATCAAAACGATGTTAATTTTAAGAAGTAAATTAAAATAATTCCGTTTTAGATAAAGCTATGCAATGGGTTTAGTCTAAAGTCCTTTACAAGGGGCCTCCAAGTCTGATATTTTATTGCCTGAAGTCCATTCGTGGTTCGAATTGTTTTGCATAAAATCGACCTGACACATCAGAACTCTCAACCTGATTTGCTCGGCTCGCCACTCCGTCATAATCGGCCTAAGCTGTGAAAATCATGAATTCAAAAAAAATAAGAAACCATGAACATAGAGAAATTACAGATCAGAAACCATAAAATTAACCATGATCCTAGAGAACTCAGAAATCATGAATCTCGACAAAGAGCATTAAGATTGGGTCTAAGTCAAAACATAGTTATCTCAACAACAATACAACTTTTCATTGCAGGGATTGGGTTGCAGTGGTCACCACAATAACACTGAAACGGAGAAGAGAGGACAGGGATAATGAAAGCAGAAGATAAAGGAATCTTTGAAAGATGATGTAGAAAAATGAACAAAGAAGAAAAGTTTGGCAGAGAAATTGAGAGAACAATGAACGGAGGAGAGAAGTCCAGAAGAATAAAAAATTAGAGGTTAGTTTTAAGTCTAAATTTGACTTGAATTGTCATCCATAATGGAAGGTATATCCTTTGCTTTATTACTTTTTCACCTATCCTCATATTAACAGCAATCTAATATAATTGATAAGATAAGGAAGCTGTTGTATGTTAGTAAGTTTCGAAGTAATTTGTGTTGTTCACTATGTCGGTGATCTTTGCGGGTACTCTAATTACTTATTAAACGACTCCGACGGACAAGTTTTTAGGAATTAGAATTACATCAGCTTATCAAGGCCATGCTCAACACACCTATCTATATAACTGCAAAAATTTCCAGCCAACTTGGAGTATCAAAACAAAAGGTCAGCGAATGGAAGACACAACCTGGAAACAGAGAACGCAAGCCCTAACACACATCTTAACCAGTCCCACAACCTCCCCATCTCTCTACTCTCAGTTCTTCATCGCCACACAAATCCCATGTTACCTCCACTGGGATTACCCACCCATTTTGTGCACCAAAGATTCCACCGTTTTTCCTTCTCTGAACCTGAGGTGGGGCTTTTCTCTCTTTCTAAAAAGGGTGTGCAGATTTGGGCTCCCTCAGACTTCTTGGAGGTCCAGGTGCCCTTACCAACAGCCACCACCATTGATTCTTGCCAAGGAATTGGAGGAAGCTCAGTGGGGTGATGAACAAAGAAGATACTATGTTAGGAAGAGACTGAAAAGGAAACGAGTTAACCCTAATGTTCACCCGTTGATTCCGATTCTGGTTCCCAATCTCTTATTGTTTTCGCTTCTGCTCTGGAACCCATTTCCTGATTTCGATTCCTAGGATAAACACCGTCTAACTTTACCTTCATTTCTCTGATGTTGCTTTCATCAATTGGATTATAACTGTTTTCACTAAATCTTTACCTGCTTTATAAATTATAATCTCTATTCTCTCTTCTCCTTTCTAGTTGTTCTGATTGTTTAGCAGGAACATGTCTATCCGGAGATTAACAGGAAGTTCCGTTCGTATTTCAAATATCTCATTTTAGATATATCCCTGTGTATGGCATATTTGAGTTATGATATGATCACCTTTTAATAGCTCTCCTTAAAACGTTTACACAAATATAATTTCATAGAAATCGAAAATTAGACTGGAAGTGGAACCTCTTCGACCTTTACCAATGTTTTTACTTTCTCTACATACTTCCAGCCCATAGGATACTATAGCCCAACCAAGTCGAAAGGTCAACCCAGTTTTTGAATAAGTACAAGTTGATAGAAGAAAGAATAAAAAAGAGCTTTGGTGCAGTATTTGTAGGACCCGACCGAGGCTTGGAGTTTAAGTTAGACCCATCTGCCAGTTACCACAATATGATTTTTTAAACTAGGAGTCCGAGACACTTACCATAATAATTACATTAAAAAAAAAGGGAAATGGAAAAGTTTTCTTAACTTCAGGAATTCCTGAAGATGTGTTTTCAGGAGTCTCATCTGCAGGAGGATTAATTGGAGAATTTGCTTTGCTTGTTGCTGGATTGTTAACACCTGATAAAACAAAACCAAGTGTCATTGGTTAATCTTATAGTGTATCAATCTTGTTGTAAATTATGAGATGGAAATAAGCTATGTAGCACGGACACGGCTCCATTGTGCCGTGTCCGTGTGTTCGACACGGACATGCGGTGGACATGCGGTGGACACGTGTTGGACATATTGACAATGAAGCTATATTGTTGATTGAAAATTCTAAGGCAAGACCTGTCCCTCTTCCACCCTTATCTAGTCAATCTCAAAATTTCTCAACTG
>JAOTAY010000002.1:22322885-22333472 GCA_025629805.1 Erythroxylum baracoense
TCCTATAATTCTCTAAAAATGAGAAAACCCTAATAATCCTCTCCAGTACCAATTCTCATTCACACAAAACACATTTTTTAGAAAACACATTTATTCACACTTAAACCGGGATATGTCATGAATGCATATACAAGCATTTACATGTGCAAAAATTTACTATTTGCTACTTATGTGCTTATATGAATGCATGAATATGTCAATGCAGTATTAAACACTCCTAACCCGTGCCAAATTATCAATTTACCCTTCCCATAGGTGAGGGTATGTTACACATAATATGTGCAATCAGATTTTTTGAATAGATACTGTTTTAATGCTTTAAAGTACCGCTGTTATCCTACATTTATACTGATCTTTACAATGTCTTTTATATTTTTCAATCACCTTTTCTATGAACAACAATGCTGTCACAATTGAAACCTTAAATGGTTTTAATTTCAAGAAGTGAATGAATGATGTTGAGTTTGCCCTAGAGATGGTTGACGTCAACATGGCGATGCACATTGAGAGGCCTCCTCCACTTACAGATGTCAGTTCGAAAGCTGACAAAGTAGCGATGATAGCCTGGGATCGGTCAAATAGGATGTGTTATTTGACCATTAAGAGGTCAATCCTTAATCATCTACTTAGTGAGTTATCGGACATAACCATAACGAGGGAGTTCATGGACAACATTTTCCAGAGGTACAAGGTATCTTCTCATGCGGAGCAGAGCGCCTTGATTAAGGAACTGTTCTCCATGAGGTATACTAGAGAAGGAGGCATTTGAGAGTATATCATCTGGATGGTGCACCTTTAGAGCAAGTTGAAGGCACTAGATATACCGATTATTGACGCTCTTATAGTGCATCATGCACTAAATACTCTTCCTCAGGAGTTTAAGATGTTGGCCACCTCCTACATCTCTCAGGATGAGAACTGGGACATCAATGCCTTGATTTTCCGGTGTGCTGCAACTGAGAAGAAGATAAAGAGTTCTCCTCATACAACCATATTTGTAGCTTCCAAGGTTAAGAGGAAGGCTAAACCCTAACAGTCTAAGGGTAAGGTAAGAGTAAGAAACCCAAAACCTTTCCGCAGATTTAGAGTGGGCAATCTAGCATTGCAAAGGGCCCACATGACCTAAAAAGTATAAGGTACGTCTTCAGTAAGAAGAAGGGGCATAGAAAGGCCGATTGCCCGAAGTGCAAGCTATGGAAGGTCAAGCAGGGATTGTCTAATAACTCCTCGTCTTATGTGATTCATGAATCCAATATAGCTATAACCATATCAAGTTCTTGGTAGTTGGATATTGGAGCTTCTAATCACGTTGCTTCCATAATACAGGATTTCACATCCAGGAGAAGGCCGACTAAAGGAGAGGAGAAGCCGATGGTTGGCAACAATGAAAAGGTGGATGTTTTGTTTGTAGGAGATGTAGGATTAAACCTCGATATAGGGTTTGTATTAATTTTACGAGATATATTTTATATACCGTCTTTTAGATAGAACTTGATTTCTATATCGGTTTTAGATAAAGAACGTTATCGTTTTGTATTTGATACCTCAATTGTAAATATTTCTATCAATATAAGACATATCAGAACTGCCTTCTTATCCTACGGATTATATAGTATGTGTCTTACTCCTAAAAAAAATTTATGCCTCTTTTTATGTTACCGAACTTGTTACTCGAAAGAGAGCCTTCATAAAGGAAACATCGTTCATGTTGTGGCATAAACGTCTTGGCCACATTTTTAGGGAGAGGGTTGAGAGATTGATAAAGGATAACATTCTCCCAACTGTGGACTTTAGTGATCTGGAAACATGTATCGATTGTTATAGAGGTAAGTTGACCAAGATAAAGAAAAAAGGGTTAACTCGTGCTTCTAGTTTACTGGACCTCATACATACAGATGTTAGTGGTCCCTATATAGTCACGTTATGCAATGCTAGATATTTTTTGATGTTTATAGATGATTATTCCCGCTATGGTTATGTGTTCTTGCTTAAAGAGAAGTCTGAAGTTTTTGATAAATTCAAGATCTTTAAGACTAAGGTTGAGAACCAATTGGGAAAATCAATAAAGATAGTCAGATCTGAAAAGGTAGGGGAATACTATGGCAGACATGGGGTTGCAGGATAAGAAAAAGGTCTGTTTGTTAGGTATTTGGAATAAGTTGGAATACTGACTCAGTTCACTATGCTAGGTAGTCCTGAGCAAAATGGTACATCCAAAATGCGCAATCGCACCCTAAAAGACATGATAAGGTCAATGCAGAGCAGGACTAACCTACCCGAATACCTTTAGAGTGAAAGCATCAAGATGACATTGTATATTTTGAACAGAGTCCCAAGTAGGTCAATGCCAAAGACGCCTTTTGAACTCTGGAAAGGCTCGAAGCCAAGCCTTGTACACATTCGTATATAGGGCTGCCCTACTGAGGTAAGGTTATATAATCCTTATGAGAGTAACTAGCAACCTTGTTCTACTTGTTGTTATTTGGTAGGTTCAAAATTCACATACAAGTCATCATGCATGTTTTAGGATGTCCTAACTCCATTTGAGAGATATGTTTTCCCCAACTCATCTCAAAAGAAGGTGTACACTCCCTTGACTTCAACAATCCTCAGTACGAGCTCCTTAATCCATAGCTCTCGAGCCTTTATACATACAAATGTACAATGTATTTACTACTCAACATATGTCTTATATTTATACACCACCTCATAAGTGTATAAAACATAATATCACAATCTTTAAGCTATAGGATTTGGCCATTAAGTTTCTCACATGTTACTTCCCTTATTATTCACATAAGTTTTCTTTTGCATTTTTCAAGGCATTTAGTGCCATTGATTCAATACTTACACATTTTAAAACATAATTAAACACATTTTTATCCAAGCACATTAGGTCACTACTCATCAATCTATGCAAAAATTCAAGTTTACTCTAAGTAAACATGAAAAACTCTTTCCAATACACACCGTTACAATCCTTAAATCTTAAGCCAAGTTCACTTAGGCATTTTATCAAACACCTAATATGTATGACTTTCAAGTCATATTTCAAGACTTTATCATAGTAATTCATGCTGCTATCTTGTTATATAACAAGCACTTCCAAACAACAATACATTTCACTACTCCATTAAATCCAATTCCCTTAATTTAAACCATCAATTTCAAAAGATATTCAAAATTTTACAAACTTTCACCAAAGAGAGGGTATCTTGGTTTTGGTTTAAGAAGATTTCTCCATGACTCATTTCATTCGTCTAAACCATATTTCATGCATAGTCAATTATGGAGAATAATATATCTTAACACCAAACTCAAAATCATAATATAGAGAGAGATGAGACAAAATTTACCTAAACTTTCCTTCGGTGATATCTTAAGATGCTTTGAGAATTTCTCAAATATAATGATAGATTTGAGTTCATTGATCCCAAATTAACTTAGGACACCTTGGTTTGGGTTGGAGAATCAAAAACTTGGTGAAGATTAAGTGATGGCTGAAACTTCCTCTTCTCCTCCTCTCTTTTGCTTTCTTCTCATTTCTTTTAATTAAAGCAAAGTGTTTTAATGCCAAATAATGGGGTGCATGGCCACATACAAGAAGAAGGGTCTAGAATTTGACTCTTCTTTGACCAAACATGATGAATTTACCTTTTTGCCCTTAGTTAATGTGAAATTACCATTATACCCTTCAAACTTTTCCTAAATTTGCAATTAACCCCAAAATTTGAGAATGACCAAAAATTTTATTTTCATTTTGGTCCTCGAACTTTTGAAAATTATAATTAAACTCCTTAGCCTTATAAAATTACATATTGGTCTTCCAAGAATTGAAAAATTACATTTAAGTCCTTTAACTTTTAACAGGTTGTAAATAAGCCCTTATATATATCAAATTTTCAAATTAAGCTTTCTAAGTGTCCAATAAGTCTATAAATAATGTCTAATCAGCTCTAAGGCATTAGAAAAAATTTAACTCAGCTATTATGGTCATATCCATCCAACGAAATTGATTTTACACACTTGGAAGTTTATATGTCAGAAATCTCTAAGATTTCGTAAACCAATGAACTCTAAGTTCATGTAAAGGTATATAACATTATATATCAGTGGCATATATATCGAAAAGATTCAACTACATTTTTGAACTCATATACAACCATATATATATAAATATACAGTAGTATGTCGAAGTATAGACCAATACAAAAGGGCTCAAAGAGTCCAGTGTTACATTATTAACCAATAATAACACATTCAAACAAACAGTGAATCATTAACAGTCGAAATAAAGACAGACAACTCAAACCACATCAACAAAACCAATGAACATAAAAGCATATAACAACAATAATGAAAGTAGAAAAACACCCTAGAGCAAAGCATAGATTATTAACCTCAATGTATGATTAACTGGAGACGATGGAAGTAGACAAGGGAAGAAGACAGTGGAAAAAGAAAGCAAGAAGTCAAGCGACGGTGATGAAAGAAGAAAATGACAGAGGAATAAAGCAAGCAGACAAAAATGAAAGGGAAAATGGGGCTTCAGTTTTTTTGTTTAAATTGAAGCGAAAACGACAATGTTTGTTGTTCACAAAAATGAAGCCATTTTCGTTTCAATCTATTTTTTAAAAAATGTTAAGCAATTGGCAACGATTTTTAGTAATCAACGCCAATTGTTTAGTCCTTTAGCGAAGATCTCATGGAATCGTCGCTAAAGGTACATATTTGGTGATGAATTTCAAAAATCGTCGCCAATTCTTTTAATATATTTAGATTTTTATATATAGCAAATTTTTTGTAATATATCATTTCTATAAAATAGCATTGAATTTATATCTAATAAATAGATTTTTGTGATTCTACATAAAATTGTCAAATCATATATTTTAAAAGAGATTAATAAAAAATTTAAATTTATGAAATATAAATTAATTTTGGGTTTTTAGTTTTATAAATTTTTTGAAATGGCATTGTTGTTATAATCATTGTCAATAATATTAAATTTGATTTTTAAGAATATGATTTTAACATTTAATATTGATTTTCATTTTTTACTATATTGCAATTATTTTTAATTATATTGCAATAAATAAAATTATATATGGTAATTAATATACTGTGTGAATGTATAGATCATAATAATTGTAACTACTATAATGATTTATGAATGTATAGATAATTGGCCAAGAGCTTAGAGAAATGTGGTTAATATGATGTATATTTTGTATTTGTTCTACATATTGAGTAGGATAGCCATTTTTGACTGTAATTGTATGATCCTTGATTAGGATCGAGTACTAGCTTCTGCTATATTTTAATGTATATTATTTTTAATTTTCAAAAAATATATTAGGCTATTTAATCATAATTCTCTATTAATTAGATATAAATTCATTAATGTTATATAAAATTTATATATTATATATAATTTCGTTGTCAAAGGTTAAGTCAAATGGTAGTGGGCCACCATTTGATGATAGTTTTCTTAATCGACGCCAAATGGTATATTTCTTTCAAACTTTCAAAAACGACATCATTTTCTACTAGGTTATAAACAACAAATGAAACTCTCTTCTTTTTTGTGTTAGCCATCATATTTCCTCTTGGTTCATTGTCGAAGAAGCATCATCTCCTCTATTGTGATCATCTCTTGTGTTGTGGTCATCATCATCGAAGAAGCGTTGTGTCTTGTGTTGGTACTGTTCTTCGTTTCTATTTTCAAAAGCCCTCCTTTTTTTGCGCTCTATTTTTCTGCTATGTTTTTAGAGTTTATGTGAGTTTTTTGTTATGTTTATGGTGTATGGGATTTTGTTTGTGTTTGTGTTTGGAAGATGGTGAATTGTGTTTTTGTGTTGGTTGTGTATAGGTTGACATTTTTTTCCACCTTCCATATTTCTTTGAGGAAAGCTTGCTAACTATTTGATGAAAGGTCTGTTCGAGTATTTAACTTCTGCAAAGGATGTTTATATACTTCATTTTGTTTTCAACATTTGGTCAGTTCTCTTCTCCTATCTTCCTCCCCCCCCCCTCTCTCTCTCTCTCTCCATTCTCCAGGTAAACTCCTTCTTCTCTTATCTTTTTCTCAAGTTTGTTAATATATATGTAACTTAAGCTCTTGTATTACTTGTTCAATTTATAAAAGCTTTTCCTGAGAATTCGTTGATAGGATCAAGTGTATTGAGAACAAGAGAATTGGTTTAAGTCTAATGTTGGACTTGAGCTTTGTTGTTTTTGATCATAATAAAAGTTATTGAGGAGAATGTTGTTTTTAACATCGTTTAAAAGGAATGACCTTTTCTTTTTATTGCTAGGTTGTGTATGGTAAAGGTCCATTCAATTTTAGATCAGTTCATTCCTCCGTTGAGAATTTATAGGATTTAATTATTAAAAGAATTTAATTAAACATAATGAATTTAATGCTAAATTGACTTTTCAGAATAAAACTGCTAACATTAATTCATCGCGGAATGTCAACATGGCTACTAGTTTCCAATGAAGAAATGAGCTTTGCTGAGAAGAATGTGGCAAAATTCTCCCTAATCAAGAACAAGTTGATGCATAATAAATCTTCTCATCAAACACTAATCACATCTTGCCTTCCATCGTTGATCTTCTTATTCAATTTTTTTAGTATCATCCGAATTACCTCTCTTTATTTATTATTTGTATCGCATTTCCTGTTAGGAAGCTATCAGATATGAATGTTTGATTGTATATACTATGCGTTGTGTAAAAGTTCCTCAAATCTTCAAGAGTATATAGATGAAAAGGTGGCAATGTCTCAATGGTCGATACAAGAATAGGAAAATTGGTTGTTTTGGAACAGTCATTGATTCCAAAAACTATGTTTGTTCAATTAGGTATGCATGTGTTCGAATTTGGATTCCTTATACCATTTGACTGACTTAGCTATTTAAGTTCTATACTATTTGTTTCTTAGGCATCGTATGTGCGGTTTATCTAATTTAGTGATCCATATTATATTTGAGGAATCGTTCACTGTATTTCTGCTAGTTTAGTTAAAGCCAAGAAGATGTTAAAAGATAGTGTTAATAAACCAACTCTTGAGGGAAGATGTTTCACTATTTCACTTGATACCTTCAAGCGTGCAAAGGACCTTCTTAAGAATCTAAATATAGGGAACTCTTTTACCTTATCTATCGAGTTTTATATCATTTGAAATCCAAAAAAGTAATTATTTCCTTTTCTTTTCGAAGGAATAAGCATGAAACTTTATTTATTGTTTTGTTTGTAAGAATTTTTAAACTTCTAATGAAAGTCTTGTGTTACTTACCATATCATTATATTATATTGCTTATCATATTCCAATATTTATATGTATTATTATTTTATTATTAATAAATATTAATGATTAAGAATAGTAGTCAACTTAAATTGATGATATTTTGATCTTATTAACATTAAAATTTTAGGTTTGTTTATCTTTATATCTAAAAAATATTTACTTTTCAAAATTTAAATTACCTACCATGTATTTTTTAACAATATGTTTAAAACTTTGAAATTTTTTTACAATTTTTAGATGCTCCATTTTATTTTCACAAAAAATTTGTATGAATGGAGTTTGAATGTATTAGGTAAAAATTGTAATTATTTCAACTTTTCGGGATGATTTAAAAAATTCTTCATCAAAAGTTGAGCTTTTACAACGATTCACAAATTCCTCGCCAAAGGCTTGACATTTGATGACGAAAATGTTAAACCGTCTCAAAAGGTCAAGCCTTTTGCAATGAATCCAATAAATTGTCTCCAAGTGACTATTCTGAGAAATGTCATGAAAAGATAAGGACTTGGCTACGTTATTAAAAATCGTTGCCAAAAGTCAACTTTTGGCAACGATTTTCAAATCATCGCCAACAAAACGTGGCTAAAAGTTAGTTTTGTTGTAGTGAGTATTAAGCATATGACTAATATGAAGATTTGGAATGAAAGAAGAGTAAGATTAAGCAAAAATCCAACAATTGATAAAGATTTGTAATAAGAAATTGTAAAGAGTAAGAACGTTGAAGCAAGTTTTGATAAGAATAGCTTATGTTGTGAAATATCTTGCTAAATATAATTTGAATTTTTGAGGATTCAATGAGAAACTTTACTAAGATAATAATGGTAATTTTTTGGGGTTGATTGAGATGGTTGATGAATTTGATGTGATAATGCAAGATCATGCTTAACACATTTTTCAAAGTTAAAATTATTGAAAACATATTTGAAATTATCAATATCATAAGAAAGATTGAATAGTTTGACAATTTTATTTATCGAGAAGGATACATTGGACAGTGTTGATTTTGATACAAATATTGATGATTATGCATTTAGAAATGTGTAGAGAAATTGGTTTTTTATGATCATTTGTGAATTTGTTAGTACAACTCTGTAACTACTTGGTATTTTGTAATATGATGTTATTGTTTGGTTGTTGCTGCTATTTTTGGTGATTTTGTTGCTATTGATATTTACAAGATGTTACTAGCTGCGATTATGATTATTTGATTTTAGTATTTTCTTGAGTGTACTAGTCTCTTATATATGGATAATAAATTTTGATATTAAAAATATGCTTTTGAGGTGTATTTACATATAGCTGATTTATTAGTCTTTCTTTTTACTTTATCCTAAACCTATAAAATGTTAGGAATGCCCGGATCATAAGTCAAAGTCAAGCCAAAGTAGTTTTAAGCATATGTAAACCATAATTAGTACTCCTTTAGGCGAGAGTTAAGGAGTACTAGTTAAGGAGTATTAGAAATACAAAGTCTACAAGTATTTTTATGAAGTAAGTTAATAAGATTGCCATTTATTGAGTTATCGTCACGCTAATAACTTAACAATATTAGTTTCACTGAGGCGGATGGATACCAATCTACATATTTATTTCAATACTTGTAATTTCGGAAAAAAAGAAAAATAAAAGAAGAAACTATACCAGTCCGTCTCTTGCGGAGCCTTTGCCATTTGCTTTCGGTTTACAGGTTCTTCATTTTAATCTCCTAAATTGGTGATCTGCAAGAATGGCCCTTTGAGACATGACCCACATTCCTCCACCAATCACGGCTGCAACCATGGAAAAGGGTAAAAAGCAAATGATGAAGATACATAGATGTATAAAAATAACGAAAACATATGTCATTTTGGCACAAATTATGATGGGACGATCGTGCTGTGTCAGTAAATCAACATACGCTCTGTCTTCTTCAACTTTCTGAACTTTCCTTAATTTGGAACCCTTACCCTAAAAACTACTTTTATGGTTTGTAATCGTATTCAACTAACATATTATCTTATAATTCATTGAAAATTTACAGAAAATATTACACACCATTCCCTAATATTCTAAAAAGTATTTTGTAGATAATAAGTTGAAGCTTAAAACTTTTTTCAATTATGTAGGACTTTGCAGTTCATATAATCTTCGTCTTCTTTTTTCCTCGTTTGACCAGTTGTCCTTTTGATGGAAGCTTCACCAAGTTGGACTTGTAACGGCAAGTGCACTTCAATGAGGGCCCGATCTCTGACAGGGCAAAGTTCTCTGACATGGCTTTCACTTTAGGATGACAAATTTTCAATGAACCATTTTGTGAACTAGGCTCTAAGTTTAGATAAAATTGAAGTTTAATTATTCTAAATAAAATAATATCATTTTATTTAGAAGAATTATATTTCATGTAATTTTAAGTCTAAATAATTAAGATCTTAACCTAAATTAAAAAATAAGTTATTATATTTTTTTAATTTTAAAAAATTTGCGGCAGCTCGTTGCCATCTCTATTTCACTTTCCCACTTAATCTTACACTTTTATTTTCAATCGTTAGTTGGCTAGGCAAAGAGTACATGAAATTTTAAGAAAGTATAGCGCAAGATAAAAGATACACGTAACGTGACAACTTTGCTGGGACATGTACAATCGTGTCACTTGACTTGCGTTTTTTTTATTTTTGGCTTTGCAATGGAGTTTAGCTAAATTCTTTGTTTCTTTGTCGAGCCAGCGAGACAAATGACACATAATAGCTTTGATTGTTCTTCCGTCCATTCAAAAGTAGCGTCTAACAACAATCAATCATGTCCTCTCTTCCTCATCCTCTGTGCTCTCACTTACCACTCGCTCCTCATCATTGCAAGTTCTTCACCACCCCTTTCACTATCTTTTCTTCTATTTTCTTCACTTTTATTAGACTTATCTCATTCCTTTATTACTCAATCCTGCAAATATCGTACCAGATTTAGTATCGAATTAGATTTTAGTACCGTATTATATCGGTACCAATCAATACCGAATACTTTTCGAGTAATTTTTTAAATTTATGAAATAGCTTATGAATTCTTTTTTAAATGACAAAATAATTTATTATTATATTGTACAGTTGTACTATATACTTTATAAGTTTATATCAACTCTATCTCTAAAAAACTTAATGATAAATAATAATCACAATTAATATGAAATAAAAATAATTTTTAAATATTTCACATATAAATAATAACCACAATTAATATGAAAAAAGACAATTATCATAATACAAATATAAAAATAAGAATAATACAAAGTATTTAAAATATTA